>CM077151.1:16429849-17016726 GCA_039583875.1 Platanthera guangdongensis
GGGGAGCGGAGCATGGAGAGATGCTTCGGTCGGAAGGCTATACAGGACTGACTGATCTAGGCTTAGGCAGAATCGAAGAGGAACTTTGTGGGCTTTTGATGGTGAAGCTCTGGTGTGGCAAAGATTGAAGGAGGAAGAAGCAAGCATTTCAAATGACATTATGTTTCTTCTCCGATGAAGATGGCAGCTCGTCTCAGCGGAGCTCTAGGAGCAGAGCAGACCATCTCCAGCGAAGATGGCAGCAGCGCCTTCGACGGACTCCGACGTCGATCTCTGTCCTTGATTCAACTCCTGCAGGAATGACGTGTTTGGGGAGACAACGGCCACAGAACGACGAGTTTTTTCCTTTTGCATTTAACGGAAAAAAAATTTTGAGGGACTGATTTCATGTATTTGAGTAAATTTGAGGACTAAATTCACCCAAAAAAGTGTTTTGGACCTTTTTCAAAAAGGTGCCAAACTTTAGGGACTAAATTACTAGTTTTGCCTAAATTAGTCTGCTTCTCGATCGGCTACTTTTTCCACTGAGGCGAATTAGGACACCACCCGGCCCTCCCGGCCGTCTTCTACCTTGTGGTGTCCCCCACCCCCAGGCTGGCTCAAGATCAACATCGACGACGCTCTCCTACCTTCTCGCCAAGCCTGAGTGGGGATTGTCTCGTGACTCCTCTGGTACGGTCCTCTTTGCGGCCGGCCGGTCGCTTATGCAATGGGATTCGGGCCGAACGAAGATGGCGGCCCGGGCGGCCATTCGGGACTACCGCACGGTTGACTGCTTTGATGCTTCAGGGGTGATTATTGAGGGGGACTGTCTCAACTTGATCAAGTATTGTCAACGATGCTTTGACTCGCGTCTTTGGGATGCCCACTTTCCGGACGCTGATGTGTTGGGATTTCTTTTCGAGCTCTCTCGTGTCCTGCTCCGATATGCTCCGCGGGAGACCAATCGAGCTGCGGATTTCCGAACAACTTCAGAGAGAACCGGCGGGAAATCTTCAAAACAGGTCCAAAAAAAATACAGGAAATAGCATAATGAGAAGTGACCGGAAAAACACCATTGTTTATTAATCCGTTTTTACGGTCACTTCTCCTCTTCTCTTTCTATAGCCAATGCAAGTTTCAAAAAATGACACGGCATCTTAGAAACTCTTATCAAGTAAACCTAAACTAAGCCCAAGCATTTAAGTGCTGACGCGTAACTCATTCGGCCACGTATCTAGCCACGTCATCTCCATCTAAAATCCTAGTTGTTTTTGGTTCCCGGCGCCAGTGGACCCGTGAGTAGTGGGACCAGCGCCGTACTCATCGGTACTGGGGCTACTTGGTCTCGATTTGCGGGTCGAGGACAAACAACACGCAACTTATTACATTCATCCCTGTCATTTTCTATTTTTTTAAGGCAATATATTAAATTAAAATTATAATATTTACAGAAACAATATTGCAGTTACACAAATTGTAAATCGGACGAATATTATTCCATCACAAAAATGATCTAACGGTTCAGATAACATACTAATAATTCAACGCCGTGGACGCAAGCGCCGACGGCCGTTGCCGGTGATTCCGATTTCGAAATTTGCCCGTCGGGTCAAGAAGTCAAGCGTCGCAGCGCACCGAGATATCGATAAGAACGGACGGACGCCACCGCTCCCCCCCAAAACCCTCTTACCATCCTCCTCTGCTCCGCGATGGACGGCTCTGATGGCGCCGCCGTCTCTCCGCCTCCGTTCCCGCCGCCGGAGCGCGAGCTTGAGGCGGCGGAGGATCTGATACTTCGTTGGGACCTGACGTCTTCATCGACCAACGAACGTATGGTATTCGACGGCGGACATCGGTCCGAGGCCGAGCCATATCTCCGGGCCGTCGACGAAATTTCCCGCGCCGTTAGAAACTTGACGCCGGGCGCCGGCGGTAGCTCAAAGATGTCACTGACACCGGCGAGCACTATCCAGATAGCCATGGTGCGGCTAGAGGACGAGTTTCGCCACATACTCGTGTCCCGAGTGAACAACTTCGATATCCATTCGCTTGTCGATCTGGGTTCCCTGTCCCTCACACGCTCCAGGTCCGATGACCCGATTCCAGATCCATCTGATCCCGACACCGACGCCAACGCCGACGGCGAAGCCGATGACGATAGCTCCCACCGTGAGCGGTTCGAAGGGAACACTAGTAGCCCTGCGAGCAGCAACACGACAAGCTATCGCTCCACAAGCAGCATCCATGAGATCGATCTTCTACCCATCGACGCCGCCAACGATCTTCGAAGTATCGCCATCCGAATGATCTCCGCCGGCTACGGCCGCGAGTGTTTTCAAGTGTACGGAAGCGTCCGCAAGTCGGTGGTGGAGCTATGTTTCCGCCATCTGGGGATCGAGAGGCTCAGCATCGGCGATGTACAGCGGTTGGAGTGGGATACTCTGGAGTCCAAAATCCGTCGCTGGATTCGCGCTGCTAGGGCTTGCTTCCGGATCATTTTCTCCAGCGAGCGCCGCCTCTGCAATCAGATCTTTGATGGTCTTTCGGCCGACGATACCCCCTTTACCGAGACCGTAAAGGGCGCCGCTGTCCAACTTCTGAGCTTCGCTGAGGCCATCAGCATCGGTCGTCGTTCTCCAGAAAAGCTCTTCAAAACCCTAGACCTTCATGACGCCCTCGCGGATTTACTTCCCGACGTCGCCATCGTTTTCAAATCCAGGGCGTTGGAAACAATCAACACTCAAGTTGCAGATATTATCGCCAGGCTTGCAGAAGCCGTTCGAGGGATCTTATCAGAGTTTGAGAACGCCATTCTCAGAGAGTCTTCCAAAGTCCCCGTTCCTGGAGGAACAATCCACCCGCTTACGAGGTATGTGATGAACTACATCAGTCTCATTTCAGATTACAAGCAGACTCTGATTCAACTGATCACATCGAGACCGCCGGCAACGAATCGGTTAATCGGAGATGATTCCGGTGAGGTTTTACTTGAGGTGAACTTGCCGGAGCCAGCAAACCACTCTCCACTTGCATCCCATCTAATCTGGATAATCTTCATACTCCAGTACAATCTTGAGATCAAGGCACAACAATACAGGGACACTGCCCTTTCCCATATCTTCTTCATGAACAATTTGCACTACATTGTCCAAAAAGTAATGGGATCTCCGGAGTTTCTGGAAGTGATTGGCGATGATTATCCCCGGAAACTGACAGCCAAATTCCGGCAGCTTGCAACCAGCTATGAGAGGACAACCTGGGTGAAGATCCTCCACTGTTTAAGAGACGAGGGATTACATGTCGGAGGCAGCTTCTCGTCCTCTGTATCCAGATCGACTCTTAGAGAGAGATTCAAAGCTTTCAACGCAGCATTCGAGGAAGTGCATCGAATTCAGGCGACATGGTCGGTGCCGGATTCTCAGTTGCGGGAGGAATTGAGGATTTCAATACTGGAAAAATTGTTACCAGCTTACAGATCCTTTTTGGGCAGATTCCGGCATCATATAGAGAGTGGAAGACACCCAGATTTGTATATCAAGTACTCTGCCGAGGATCTTGAGATCGCATTGTCTGATTTCTTTGAAGGGTGCCCGCCTCCCGTGCATCGCCGGAGAAAGTCCCCCTGAGAATGTGTCAGGTTTCACCTTTTCAATCCAATCAGGTTGGCAAAATTTGTTCTATAATTGTTTGTGGGAGATTTCAGGTATTTCATGAATTTATTTGAAGCTTCTAAGCCGCCTACCCTCCGGAATATTTCTTCTGTAAGTTAATATTTTTTACATGTTCATTTTTTCTTCTCCTTCTTCTCAAGCAAGCTATATAAAAATTTATTTATTTTATTCATGTTTATATTGAAGGAACTGCTGAAAATAATTGAAGTAGTTTGAATGTTTACAAACAACAATAAAAATGCATCAATTTGATCTTATGAAGAATAGGTTTAATATAGGCTCTGTTCGGGACGACTTTTTTGCTACAGGTTAGTTTGGACAGAAACGCTGTTGGCAAAACGAGATTTTGCATGGAGTTATACGAGATTTTTGATGTGTGATTATATACTCAACGCGCCCCTTAATGGTATGAATCGTCAGTGCGCCCACTAAAACCTGTGAGCTTCTTTTTATGTTTGCTCTTGTGGTTAATAGGTTTGTGTTTACTACATTGTTATATTATAACTTGTGTTTTCAGGTTTTCTTCAAATGCTCTCAGCATTCTACTGTCCATCCCATTAATTATTTTTTGTTTATTCTGCTTCTCATCGCTTCTCGATAGCTCGATCATGAATTGTCCACGATCCGAACGAAAACGAAAAATCACAGAAAGTAGGGAACACGGAGTTTCTAATGCGATAATGACAGCGTTTATGTTTTGATACTGGATTACTAATTGATTATTGGCATTGTTAAAATCCCAAAAGATATAGTTACTTTGGTAGTTTGGTTCTTCCCAATTAAGCTATATGCATGTTGAATGCAAATCATAGAGACGTTAAGCCCCAAACACACTATGATTTGATTGTTTGCAAATATAATTTGTGGTTGTAGACGGTAAGCGGCATTGTATTTTGTAGACCAAGAGTTTTCATGTCAAAATTGTTGGCATTGATTCTACAATCCGAAAAGCTAGGGTCTATTTGGGGTGACGTTTCTGCTCTGGTAAGTTTGGATAAGAATGGATATTGTCATAAAATACTTGTATGATATGACAATGATTATGGCCGCCACAAAAAAATTAATTTTGAGAGTAAAATTGGTAGTGGTTCATAACATCACTAATCCTCTGCATGAGTGTTGTTTTGCTATGCATAAAAATGCAATTAAGGACATTTTTTAGTCCTGACTGAAGTTAATTTACATAGGATCCCTTTGGTGCATCGTTTCTTGCTTGGATAAGTTATTGTAAACGTGGGGGAGGGTCGGCGGTGGTGAGGGAAAAGAGAGTAATTATGGTTGAAAAAAAATCTTAATGAGCCGTCCTAATTTTTAGCATTCATCCTTGATAATGATAAAAAACAAAGAACTCATCATACATCTGTGGGGCGCGAATAATGAGATTTCGGGTGTGCGAATAGTAAAAAAGAGAAATAACATTCAAACGAGAATATTTAAATAGAAGTAGTTCTTGATGTTTCCTCCAATGTCAGTGAGCTACGTGACGATGCCTTCCTGCGCGTGTAGACCATCCACGACGTGGCTTCTTTGTGCATGTCCATAACAGAACCGTCGTATGGAGAATTTGTGTTGTCCTCAAGGGAGTAGTCGGCGAACTGGTGGCGGAAGTCATTTCGGGGCTGCCATGTAACGTCCTAGTCTAGGTGATTGAGGCAAGCCACAAGGACATCTTTCGGCCCAGTGTCACTCGGATGGTGGTAGTGGCCGCCAAGTATCCTGACAGGGTAGTTGTAACGTCCTAATTCGTGCTAGACCCCTCACACGCGTTTTTGAGTCAGGAGAGTTGACTCGGGCTCGGGGTGCACTGGTGGGCAAGCTTGCACTCGAGCCGGGGGAAGCGCCGACTTGACGTTGGGTAACGGGTTGCTACTGCATGGCGGTAGCGGGATACCGCGTGGCGGTAGCAGGCGTCGAGTGATCACGACGCTTCTCGACGAGCGTTGAGTGCTATTGCGCGGCAGTAGTTAGTTACCGCTGGCGGTAGTGTGCGTCGAGTGCGTCGACTGGATTCGGCAAGCGTTGAATGCGTCGAGTGTACTCGACGATCGTCAAGGTACTACTGCACGACGGTAGCGGGATACCGCGCGACGGTAGTCGAGCTGGGCATAGGCAAAGCCCTCTATGAGCAACCGCCCGGCGGTAGAAGTATCGCTGGCGGTAGCATTTTGACATACCTACCGCGCGGCGGTAGAAAGAGTACCGCGCCGCGATAGTGGGCTAGGTGGCGGCGCCTGAATGGTGGGTTTGGACGGTAACTTGTGGAAGAAGGCACTTTTGGAGGAACCGCGCGACGGTAACATGCTACCGCGCGGCGGTAGCCCTCGGATTTGGAAGATTTAGGGCTAATCGCTCATTCCTTTATAAGCACAATCTGAAGACCTAGCTGTCATTCTTTCTTCTTCTCCCGGTGTTGAACTTCATCGTGGGAGACAAGGGTGACGCCGCCATGCTGCCAAGACGAAGGACATGATCCATGACCGGAAATGAGGTGAGCTTCCTACCCTCTCCTTTGGTGCTAGATCTTTAGGTCTATTATAGGAGAAATGTCCGCTCAAGAGAGTTTGACTTTGGTGCGTAATGGAGATCTCCTAGGTAGAGACCACGCTAGGACCTTTGTCCTAGGGTTTTGTTGTCTTCAACCTTTCCTCTCTTCATTATGAGGATGATGGACTTCGTTTCGTGAATAATGATGGTCTATTGAGGGTGAATAAGGGAGGAGGAAGAGTTGAACGTATCTTTGTATGAATGACTAGAGGAAGAAGACGAACTGATGCCGTTCGTTCGACTTTACGATGCGTGCATAAATTTGATTTTTGTACGCAGCAGGCTTCATGCTCGATTTAAGCCATGATCCGAGCACTTCTAGGTCTTGGGCTGAACACGAAAGTTGTAGCCCTCAGAAAGATCTTTCCAACTGATGGTTGCACGTTTTCTGGTGAGCACTGTGGCTCCCAGAAAGTGCGGCGGATGTTGCCACGTTGAACTAAAATAAGGCCAAGGCAGATTTTTCTGTCTAAGTAGTTAATGTGTTAGCCGGGTGTTCGAATCTTGGACTTGGTAGGAAGTCGTAGCATTGGATGACATCATGTGTTGGGAGAATCTAGTTTGAGGAAACCGTGATGAGCTAATGCATTATGTATGTGTTTTGATGGACCTTAGATGTACAAATGGTTTATCTATGCAATCCGATGAAAGTGCATACAATATTACTGTGATGGTTGATATGTATTGGAAGGGTAATTGACGCGTTTGTACAATATACGCAATCGATAACAAGTGATGAACTATAAACAATGAAAGAACTTGTGGTGTGTTTGTACATGGTTATTAATTATCTAGAAATGTATATGTTATGGTGATCGTTTCCGGAAACAAGATGCGCTGAAAGATAAATGATTTGATGTGCGTGCACATGCTAAAGTTAGAAAAGGGGACTAGATGAATATTATGCCCACGGTCATGCTATGAGCTTATTGATCTTATTAATTGAAGGTATGATTGGAATAAGTCCACCGCTCAGAGTTGTGTTAACTCCCTACGGGTAGCAGTGAGGGTCGTATAACAATCGAATGGATTTGATATCTTAGGTTATGACGGAACCTTGCGTGCTTGGAGCACGAGCAAGTTGTTATGAAGGGACTCGGTGTGAAGCCCTTGCGTGCTTTTGAGCACGTGTTTGGTATGATGATAAGGGACTCAGTGTGGAGCCCTTGCGTGCTTTTGAGCACGAGATTGGTATGATGAGAAGGGACTCTGTTGGAGCCCTTGGATGTTTGATGGCATGGCTAAGTGTAATTGCATGCGGTGTATGTTGACATGCGGTGTCATAATCCTGGGTTAGGGATAGTGTGACAGATCTACGGGCTCGTCAGTCATCACACCTACGAGAGTTGATTGATGGACCTTGAGTGGTTGGCTTGGTCCTCAGTGCTCATTCCCGAGGCTCCTTCCGTGCCAGTGGACGTTTGGGCTTGGTCCTTTGGTGATACACTCCCAAAGGCTCCTTCCGTGCCAGTTATAGGCAAGTTGAGCTTTGTTCTTGGTGCACATCTACTAGAGACACCTTCTGAGTCATAGTACGCAAAAGCTCTGTTGTTGTGTTCTTAGCGTTGAAGCGTATAGAGGCATAGGCCTGGTAGTGTGGATTCTCGTCTACTAGTGGAGACGTCGCGCGCGTGCGGGGCCAGCGCTCGCGCGGTCTGCGCGCGTGCACCCCGCGCGCGCAGTCGACCCACGCGGCCCTCAGGTCGCGCCCCCTGGTGGCCACGCGTACACGCATTCTGCTCCCGCGCGTTGCCAGCGGACACGGTCGCCGCCGCCAGCCCTTGACACTGCTGACGACCTTTGCCACCTCCGGCCGCCGCCGCCTCCGGGCACCTTGCCCAGGCCTCCCGAACTTCCCCGGGGGAAGGGGGCACTACTGTCATTTCTGCAAAAATGGTGATTCACGTGATTGAAACGGAGCGCCGACATTCGCCAGCACAAATTACTCTCCAGCGCAATTACTGACGCGCCCCTCCAGAAAACTATAAATAGTGTACAATCCTGTATTCGCAGAGTAGGGTCCCCTCGGCATGCGCAAGATCAGCTTTGTATTTTTAAGCTTTTTGAGTAGTTTTGCACTTTTGGTGGCCAATTTAGGTCTAGCCCTTGTAATATATTAATAGGAGGAGGAAAATCCGCCTCCCCCTCCCCTCTTTTTAGGGTGGCAGGTGTGGCAAGTTGGCCGACACCCGCCCCAGCTTGGTAAGTGCGAGATAGGGGCAGCGAGACCGGCCGTCGGGCTGGGTCTCGCCCAGGAGGCCTGCCTGGCGGGCGAGACCGGCCAGTGGCCTGGTCTCGCCCCCAGCTTTTGGTTCACCCGCGGGGTTTACCCTTTCGCCTCGGGTGTCCGCAGGGGGGGGGGGGGGGGCAGGCTTTTATCATTACCCCCAATGGTGGAATTACCTCTTTATCCCCTGGTGTGGATGTTTTCTATTGGCCCATGACCTATTTGTCGTAGGGGTATTTCTGATCTTTTGGTCCATGAGATTGAAAAAACTATAAATAGACCCCTGATGGTGCTTGGAGGACATTGCTTCTCAGCCACTTAAATCCTCATGCTTTCTTCCTCCAATGCACCTAGCTCAGCATTGGCTAGGTAGGGGGAGATCTTCAAGGTCTTCCGGGTGTGAGGTGGGACATCCACGCTGGAGCCGAGGGTCTGTTCCTAGCTTTTTGATCCTTTGGCCTGTGACGTTCTCCTGAGTGTAGTAGGTGTGAGGTCACCGCTTTCTTGGGACCACGAACTCCACGAGAGACCAAGTTTTTGGTTTCAACAAATAGGCCTACAAGCCTTCATTTCAAGACAAGCAACTCCAGAGGCAAGAGAGAGAGCTCTGAGATTTTCCGGCGTGATCGTGGACTTAAGCCGATTCTCTGCTTAAGAATTCGCTTTGCTCTTCTCCTTGCGCTGCGGTTCCCTCACGCCTCAAGTGACGTCAACTGCTTCCGCGAGAGCGCTCCAATATAGGCTTCGCATCAACAAGAGTGCTACCTCCAGACTTCTCCTTGCGCTACAGTTTCCTCACGCCTCAAGTGACGTCAACCGTCTCCGCGAGAGCGCTCCCATATGAGCTCCGCGTCAACGAGAGCGCAACCGTCAGAAGCTCCGTGGACTTGGAATATTTTCCAGCCGGAACGTTTTCACCAAGGTTCCGCAGAGCTCAAGGTCGTAGCGCTTCCATCGAGGCTCCAAAGACTTAGGGTCTGTTTGGTGCAGCTCTGGCGGCTGGAGAATCTCTATTCCAGCCGGCAGAGCTGTTTTTTCTGTGTTTGGGACAGCTCCTTATGAAGAACTTTTCGTAAATCTGGAGCTGTTTTGCAGCTTTTCGGAAATCCCTCTCCCCCAGCTTCTGCTCCCGCAAAATAGCTTTCTCTCTCACATGTTTTGAAAATCTACCGGCCCCGACTTTTCCAATTCTTCCTGCAACTCGCGGGAGCCGACGGTCTCGCCGGAGCTGACACATCTCGCTGGAGCCGACACTCCCGCCTCCTCCCGCTCTCGCTCTATTTCTTCAAAGCGCACTTATGTACAGAACACTCAAACACTCTGCAGCTTTTCAAAACTGCTCCCCAGAGATCTATTTTAAAACAGTTCTATCCGGACAGCAGCTTTTCAATCCGCCAGAGTTGTCCCAAACAGACCCTTAGTTATTTTTCCTCATCTACCGTACTTGTAACGAAGTAGCGGTCTGTCTCTCCGAAATCAAACCAATCTTTGTAACACTCCAAAAAACTAGTGGATTTTGGCTCGGCACAGTTTCAGCCACGTGTTTTTTTACCATTTTCAGGTTTTTCACGTCAAAAATGTCTCTTGTCCATTATTGCGGTTTTCTTTAACTGATTGTGCGCCCGGCTCGACTCCGGGCTAAGGCGATCCGATTCTCCGGACCGGAGAAAAAGCCGGATGATCCGCAACAATGATAATAATGAGCGAAATGGTTTATATATCCACTATTTTATGTGGAAGATGGCAAGATAGGACTAAACTTTCATCCTTTTCGTTAAAAGAGGTTCCTTTCAAATTGGTTTGGAGTTTTCACATCAATTGATATAGAACACAAACACCAAACACTATGAAAATCTCATTAAATATTAATGAAAGAATAGCATAAAAATGCATATATATATATATATATATATGTGTGTGGTGGAGTGCTGGTGGCCGTTGGCCACAGTGTGTTGCAGCAATACTTGATGGTCTCTCTGGTCCTACTTGAGCAATGCGGCCGTTCGCATTGACGGGAAACCGAGATGCCCAAAGTAAGAAATAATTATTGGCTCCGCTGCCTCCTTCTGGAGGAAGGAGCGTTAGTTGCGATCTCGCCGTCCAACTGTAATTCAAAATTTATGTTTTTTTCTTTATTGTTATTATTTTGACAAGATCACTGACGTTAGATATACGAGATCAACAATTTAAATTTCACCCGCTCTTTGGGAAAGGAATATTACCCGTACGCAATTATTATTCCAAAGTAAGACCATGCGCGCATAATCCTTCAACAATATGAGTAATCTGTAACGGTGTCGTCTCATTTTGTACCATGTGCTGAGGGCTCATTAATAAGAGTTTTTTTGGGTATGTATGTATCCGATCTAAAATACGGTCATATTTGAAATTCTAAAATATGGCCGTATTTTTACGGATAATCCGACCGTGAAATTTTGGTTTGGACTATCAAATCTTCTCACACACGGACAGTAATACATATGTACTAGGTACCCAAAAATTTTTGCATTAATAATAATAAAGGAAATTCATCTTATTTATACTAGCATCGGTGCACGTGTGAGCAAAAGCTTGATTTCAGAACAATTTGAAACCATTTTAAAAAAATTATGTGATTTTTGTAATTGTCCGGTCCGGTTCTCAAGACCGGTAAAGTGTAGCGGCTCTCATCCGTCGGATCGCCCGCACTTTACCGTGCAGTGCATTCTTTGCACTTTATTCTCCCCGAATTTTGGGAAGAGGGAGGATAAAGTGCAGCGCGATCCGACGGATGCGAGCCGCTACACTTTACCGATCTTGAGAACCGAACCAGACCGGACAATTACATAAATCACATAATTTTTTTAAAATGGTTTCAAATTGTTCTGAAAGCAAGGTTTTTGAGAACCGGACCGGACATAAAACCGGTCTTGAGAGAGGTTTAAAATTTAATCGATTAGACCGGTTGAATCGGGATTGAACCGTTTTATAATAATAATTAGAATTGTAACGTATCATCTCAAATAATATTTAATATCGTCTGATGGTTTTATATTAATAATTAATAATTAGAATGCGTATTGACAAGTGTGTATTGAGCTAAATCAGCTAACGAGAGTTAACAGAAGGTAAGGGGCAAACGAACAACCATCAGACGATATTTAGGGTCATTGATAAGAAAAACATCATTTAAATATTTAATATTTGTAGAGTTGGCCTAATTTGTAAGCTATTCAGAGTAAAAACTATTAATGAAAATAAAAAAAATGAGAAACAAATGATTTATATTGATCTTCTAAGGTTCCGATTGAGGGGACTTATTTTTATCGGTCAAGCGGACCTTAATTAAGGTCTGGTTCATGCAGTCGTAACCACTTGACCGGTAAAAATAAGTCTCCCAAACGGAGCCCAAGTCATGATTATGAATGAGTTTACAAGAGACTCATTTTTAACAGCTAAGAGCTAACAGAATTTGCTTGGCTCATGAAATAAACTTAAAATTAGACAGACATGGATGATGGAATAGGAGTTAACTAAAATCTATAACTTCCACCGGGTGATGGTAAAAACTTGAGCCATGGATGATGGAATAGGATCATTGGTTTACTTGTAAGGGTTGATGAAAATGGGGGCTTCTCAGAGAAATAATCAGGGATGGGAGGAGCAAGAATACTTTTAGAAATGAGAGATCAGACCTCAGAGAGATTATAGAAATACCCAAATAAAACTTTGCCGCCGCGATGAAGGAAGATGCTCGCCTCGCCTTCGAAGTTTCTGGTCACGTGAGGAAGAAGACGCTCACCTCCCCATCGAAGCCTTCGATCAGCTTGAGGAAGAAGAAGTTGGAAGATTTTTTTTTCTCATGCGCCGTCTAAATGAAATGGCGATTGAAGAATCTCAAATACCCTAAATTAAACCTAAAGCCTTAAAAAGGATTTTCAACCGGCCGATTAGATATCAGTGGTGAAATGGCCAAGATTTCGGAACCGGACGGTTGCCTGGAAACCGGCCCGGTTTCTGGTTAACCGATCCAGCCGCCCGGTTAACCGGTTCTGGGCCGGTTTTCGTTGGGGGAGGTTTTAAGAACCTGACCGGACCGCCCGAGGAATCGGTTGGCGGTCGAACCGGTTGGCGGTTGAATGGGTTGAGCCGACCGATTCGGTCCGATTTTTAAAACGTTGTCTGAAACGCCGAAAAGCTTGGTGATGCATTTTTATAAGCACATTTAAGCTCTGTTTGGGATAGTTCTGGCGGATAGAGAATTTTCTGATATAGTAGAGCTCTTAGAAAGGGCTCTCAGAAAAGCTCTACAGATAGAGTTGCATACTGTTTGGTAGAAAAATCAGGTTCAGAAAATTAGGGTTTGGAATCTAAGGAGATCTGGAAAAGCCGGGTTCAGAATGGCTGTAGGAGTGCTCGTAATGTCCTGAGGAGGGCTCGTAATGGCCGGAGGAGGGTTTGAAATGGCGGGAGGAGGGCTCGTAATAGCCGGAGGAGGGCACAGAATGGCCGCAAAAGGGCTAGGAATGGCCGGAGGAGGGCTTAGAATGACGGGAACTTTGCTGGTCGGATCGAGGCGAGGTCGTCAGGGGCTCCAAATCGCTAGAGAAGGGCTCAGAATGGCCGGATCTGGAAGATGAGGCTCGCGGTCGTGGTTGTCGGAGGCTCGTTGTTGTCGTGCAAGAGGAATCGAAGAGGATTGCGATGGGGAAGAACCTGAGACACAATTTGCAGGGAGCAATACACGGGTGCTGAACGACGCTCTAGAAATCTGCTTATACGCCGAATTTTAGAAAAGTGCTCTTCATAAGCTGCCGCCCCGAACAACATAATATCGCGGTTGCGGATCAGACAGCAGCTCTCTGATCCGCAGCCGCCACCCCATACTGAGCCTTGGCTCCGTTTGGCACGGTGGTAGTGGTTCATGGTTGTAAACGCATGGGTCGAAATGTCATTCATTAAAAATCACCTAACAAACGGATGATGTTTGTTAGGTGGTCCTTAACGAATGACGGTTTAACTGTCATTCGTTAACGCCCACCTAAGAACTTCATCCACTTTTATGTTCAAACGGATGATGTTTGTTAGGCGATTCTTAACGAATGACTGTTTAACCCATACGTTTATGACCGCCACCACCGTGCTAAATGGAGCATTAGCCTTCATTCAACATGTCGCAGTGGAGGTCGTGAACGCGGTTGTTGCAAACCAATGTTTGTAAATGTTCTCCCTCGGATAAGGAACTACATCCAATTTTATGTTTAGAATTATTATTTTTCTTTGTGGCAGTCATAATCGATATTACTTCAAATACATATTCATGACGGTGGTGTTTTGTCCAAACTCGCCGGTGCAAAACACCACGCCATACGGACGACAACTCTTAACCATCACGTTCAAGACCACTACAGCCGTGCCAAACAAACCCTTAATCATACCTAGCAAGTAGCAACCAATTATTATTCGATTTCACCTCGGCGGCAAATCAGACAGTTTGGATTGCTAATAGCAAATTTTGTGCCTGCGAAAAGCTTGGCCAAAACAATGGTAATTTTGAGCTGAGCTGGCAACATTGATGTGGAAACTGGAAAGTAATGACTGGGAGGAATTATATATGGACGGAATGCTTTCTATGAAAACCAGACGTGCCGATTATGAAAAAAATAGTTGGCGGAAGGGAGCAGGCGGAGGTAAGGAAATAGTAAACGCTTAGAAGAAAAGTCAGCGTGCCGATTATTAATAAAATGCTCGATTAATTGATTCCGAAGTTGACTTTCGGGCTTGGTGACAGGACTTAGCGTTGACTATTATCCTTTTTGGCCACCTATATGTCAAAATGTCAATTGTAGGAAATAATAAAGTCATACGCCGGAATTTTAGGGGGAGATTGTTAACTGAGTTGTTAGACCGGTCGATCCTTATTTATTCATGTATTTATTCTGTGCGGTTCTGGGTCAAAATCATTGCTAGAGTCTATGGGGGTGAATGCAATTGGCTGGAAACCGCGGCGAGGAGGGGCCTCGCGAGGAGCAGAGGCTGCAGAGGAGGCTTTCTGCGAGAAGAGAAATGAAATGAGAAGAATTGCGTGAAGGGGTTGTATGCGCGCGGCTTGAAGATTGACCGGGCAAAGATGAAAATATAGAGTATATGCGGTCGGTAGTCGATAAATGCACCGTTCAAGAGATAATTGGCATTGTACTAGTAGAGACAATAAAGTAGACCAAAAGACCCATGTCGTGGAACCCGGGGTGCTGATCATTTGCTTAGAGTACTATTATGTTTGTGCACGACAATATATGCGGTGATAAACGTGGTAGTTATGATCCGTCGTTCGAGAACACTCGATCCGACCTAAGAAACTGCATCAATTTTATGTTCAAAGTTATTATTAATTTTCTCGATGACATTCATAACGGTTATCATGTCAAACACATTTTATGACGATGACGCTTTTTTCTGAACTCACCGGAGCACGCTGCGCCAAATGGACCCTTTGTCATTAGTCTTGTTTATATGAAGCTTAAATTTAAGAGCACACCATGTCTGCGTGCTTTACTCTCCCATTAGGAAAAAATCGGGAACCAAGCCACCATCCGCTCCACAATATTTAGGGTATCCAAATAAATCTTAGTCCTTTAAAACAATTTACTGGGGGGGGGGGGGGGGGGGGGTTGCAAGGTGTCGGCATCATTTTCATTCGTTGAGAAAACTTTCATTGTAGGGTATGTCACCTGCGCGCCTCTCAGTCAGCATCATAGAGGATAATGTTTTCCCAACATTCACTTTGTGAACACCTAAAATTTAACCCGGTTAGTAAAGCATATATGCTTGAGAAATATCAAGTGGTGTCCTGACTCCTCCCGAGAATAAGTTGTTAGGATTGTGCTCGAAGCATCCGCGTGACCGTCTAGTTTGGAACAACATACTCGTTGCCACTAGCATGGGTATTTATAGGCAAACCCTAAATACCTGATTGTGGGTTATTGGATTCCTATCGGATCCTAACCGCAACTCATTAAGCACCTGTCACACTTATTTCAATATACCTCAACAATCTCCTCCTATATTATAAATAGGTGTTAGCACAATATAAGTTACTTAAATAAGAGTTAATAACGACCAAAAAATAAGTTTTCAGAAATCATAAATATGAGTTTTAGAATACAGAATATCTAAACTCAAACATATAGTCTCAAACATAACAATAGAAAATCTGAAAGAAAAACTCAAACTGAAAAATTGATCTACGCAAACAGCAGATCATCTTTATCTGGGTCGAAATCAACTTTCTCTCCTTCAATCTCCATTTGATCTGTAAACAAACAACATAAGAATGTCATGAGACAAATCTCTATGAATTCTAACATTTGCTAATCAAAATTAAAGTTATTAGTTCTAGCAGTAAAAGAACGTAATACTCTAAGCAGGAAGAAAGAATCACATATCAGCAACTCTATCTAATTTACACAAAATTAGAAAATTAATTTCATAGAATCAATCCATGTTCCATCGATTATTAAGATTATTATTCATCATTTCACAATTATGTTATATCATCAAGTTTGTAATGATACAAGAAGCTGTGATCATCATATCATCAAGTTTGGAATGATATAATTAATAATCATAACACCATGACTCATATTATCAACTTCAGTATTCATTTTTGAAATGATACCCAATTCATCCTTTGAATAAAATAATTGCGCAAGTCATCATGTTTGGAATGACTGACAACTAATCATGTCTAGCTTTCATCGGATAGCATTTGAGATACTTCAGTGTACTCAACTCTAAATGCTTGAATGTAGGCAGACTATGGTTCTAAAATCTAAAACGTAAGGAAGGTATTAAGTCCTACTAAATGGACTTTAATCTCATCTCCTCCGATGTTTTAGTTGTTAGAACCTTACATAAGCCCTTGTTAAGGACATCTGATACATTATCTTTTGATCTCACAACCAAAAAAGAGATTTTCTTCTGACATATGAGATAGGTGAACCAGGCCTGTTTCATCTTTAGTTGCCTTCGCTTTTCATTGAACAACATATTTGTATCAATGGTCTTTGTGGCTTGATTGTCACAATAAATCGAAATAGAGTGCATTTTCAGACTCGTCATTGGAATGTTCATTATCAGGTTTCTTATCCACTCTGCTTCTTCTCCAGCTGAAACGAGAGCATAGAATTCTGATTCCATTGAGGATAGTGCAATGCGCGTCTACCTATTTGACTTCTAAGCTACTACTGCTCCATCTAGGGTAAACACAAAACCACTAGTGGATCTACTATCAACAATTTCTGAGCACCAGGTGGCGTCAGAATATCCCTCAATCACAGGAGGATGTTCACTGTAACATAAAGCATACTTCTCAGTATACTTTAAGTATCTCATTAGCCTGTCCAAGTCATCCCTATGGTCCTTTCCAGGTTTGCTAGTGAATCTACTCAACATGTCGACCGTAAAGGTTATGTCAGGTTTAGTGCAGGTTGTAGCATACATGAGATTTCCTATGAGTTTGGAATAATCAAATTGTCTAATAGGTGAACCTCCATTCAGTTTCAATCTATTGTTGTAGTCATATGGAGTCTCAATCTTTTTGCTACTAACATAACCTCACTTTTCTAGTAGATTTCTAACATAATGACTCTGACTTAGGTTAATACCATTTTCAGTGAAGTTCACTTCCATACCTAGGATGGTCTTCATCACTCCCAAGTCTGTCATGCTAAATTTAACCGTCAATGCAAATTTCACGTCTTCCACCTCAGACTGATTAGTGCCCAGAATTAGCATGTCGTCAACATACAAGCATATAATTGCGACTTCATCTGAACTTGGTCTTACGTATAGACATTTATCTGATAGACTAGACTTGAAGCCCAAGTCTTTAACACAAGTGTCAAATTTCTCGTGCCACAATTTTGATGCTTGCTTCAATCCATATAGTGACTTAATCAGCTTATAGACCTTATTCTCGAGACCTTCTATGACAAACCCTTCAGGTTAGTGCATATAGATCTCCTCAGTCAGATCTCCATTTAAAAATTTAGTCTTAACATTCATCTGATGAACAACAAAATATTCAATAGATGCTAATGCGAGAAGTATCTTAATTATCGCAATGTGACAAACAAGTGAGTATATATCAAAGTAGTCTATACCCAGTCACTTGCGTGTAGCCCCTAGCAACTAGACGTGCTTTATATTTAGCGATACTCCCATCAAGATTAAGCTTCTTCTTTAGAACCCACTTACTTCAAATGGTTCTAGCCCTCTTTGGGCAAGTCGACCAAAATCTAAGTGTGGTTTTATAGGAGAGAGTTCATCTCATCATCTATGGCTTCTTTCCATAGCAAAGAATCCCTAGATCGCATCGCGTCCTTATAGGTCGATGGATCAGCTTCAACTTGGTAAGTCACAAAGTCTGCACCGAAGCTTTTAGACACTTGTTCTCTATTAGATAACCTTTTAGATGCTAAACCACTAGTGTTTATAGACTCAGTGTCAGGGTTTCTCATTTCTGGCTCAACAATAGGCTCAGTAGTAGTAGATGTCAGACCTGGAAGCGTTAGGTTTTTATCTTTAAGAAACCTATTCTTAAAGAAAACTGCATCTCTAGATTCTATTACAGTATTAGTTGAGAGATCTAGAAATCTGTCCGCAGCACTATCCTCTGCACATCCTAAATAGACGCAAGTGTTCATCCTAGGTCCAATCTTTGCTCTTCTAGAATCTTGTATCCTAACATAATCGATACAGTCTCAGGTCTTACGATTATCAAATCTAGGAAGTCTCTTAAAATAAAGCTCATATTGTGTTTTAGTCAACTTTGCATGAGGTACTTTATTAAAAATATGATTTGACGTGAGGACGGCTTCACCCCAGTAGGCCACCGGCATGTCAGCAGTCAACAACATGAAGTTCAATATTTCTGTTAAATTCTGATTTTTCCGCTCAGCGATATCGTTGGATTGTGGTGAATCAGAGCAGCCATTTCAGGAATTATGTCATTGTTGGCAAGAAAATCTCTGAACTCCCCCGAGACGTATTCGCCTTCTCTATCACTACTTAGTCTTTTAATTTTCATGTTTAGTTGATTTTCAACCCTATTTTTGAATATACGAAATTTTTCAAAAGCTTCATCTTTGGATTTAAGTAGGTAAATGTGATTGAATCTAGAGTAGTTGTCGATAAAGGTTATCAGATACTTCTGATCTCCTCGAGTGATAAAACTTTTGTAGTCACAAATATCAGAATGTATTAACTCTAACAATTGTGTGTTCCTAGAAAGCTGAACAAAAAGTGTTGTAGTTATCTTAGTTTGTGCACAAATTTCACATTTGTGAAACTTAATGGTTGTGTCTAAGTGAATGTTGTGAGTTCTAGCTAGTAGAAGTAGTTTCTATAGTTCACGTGTCCTAGTCTTGCATGTAAAGTCTTAGAATTTATCAAATTTGAACTAACCTGACTGACTATCTCGTTTGTTAGACTCATCATATACATTCCATTAACTATATACACACAACCAAAGTAATGTGAGTGAACAATAAGGGTTACTCGGCCACCACTAATGTTAAATGACATACTCGCATCGCATAACAGACTAATAGAAATTAAATTAGTAGCTAACGAGGGTATAAATTTAACATTCTTTAAAAGTAAACGCGTACCTGAAGAGAGAGTCAGAGTAGCTTTTCCCACCCTCAGCACATCATCTACATCGCCATTTGCAGCAGTGACAATATCCTTAACTTCTTGGACATCCTCCAGAAGCTAAGAATTATTGCAAACATGGTAGGTAGCACCTAAATCGAGCCTCCACTCTGAACTGGCCTTCCCCATTCCGACCATGGCAACAAAGTTGGTAGGCGCAGTCTGATAAACCATATTGGCTTTGTTATCAGTCCTGGGTGTGCTGGATTCACCCCTTTTGGGCTGCTTGCACTCGGAAGCACAGTAACCCCACTTGTTGCAGTTGTAACACTTGTCTTTGAACTTTTTTATCTTTTTGCTGGTGGCAGCAACTGCGGGTGCACTGGCCGATGGTCTAGTCTTTTCAGGGTTAGGCTTGCGCTTAGGATATGTGAGCATGTTAGCAGCAGAGGTCTGCTTGTTAACCATCTCTAAGACGTGCCTAGTCCGGTTCTCGTCCTCAATTCATATGGAGCGCTTGAGGTCTTTCAGACTCACATGCGTATTTTTTTGATACATCTCGGTTTTGAAGGAGTACCATGCCGAGTGTAATTTGAAAATTATCGCTCATGCAACGAACCCATCTGACAGAGCGATGTTCTCGTTGTTCAGCTTGTCCACGAGATTCTCAAAATCTACAACTTGAGGAAGAATCTCCCTGTCTTCTGTGAAGGTGAAGGCCATGAACTTGTCCACCATGTGCGTCTAGCACATGTTCTCTTCCTCTCTAAACTACTCCTCCAGTGGGTCCCAGATTTCATTTGCAGTTTTAAACTTGTTGTATGTCTCTGCAAGTCTGTTTGAGAGGTAATTGAGGAGGTAATCACGACAAAAATCATCGTCGTGGATCCAGTTATACTCGTCCTCTCCTCCTCTATAAGACTCAAAATCGGACTGTACGGTATAGAAAATATTCAGATTTTTCATGCCGAACTGTGTGTTCCGCTTCCAGGCGCTGTACTCTGAATTAGAGAATTTCTCCAGCTTGATCATCGACATGGTAGAATTCCCTTTCGACATTATGGATTCCTACTAAGAAACTTGGAGCGCCACTAGCAACCTAGAACAAGAGCAGTAAAACAAGAAAGAAATCACCTGACCGTGGCGACAACAAGGTCTTCAGATCCAATTCAAGAAAGGTTTGCTCCTCCTCTTCGGCCTGAGTGCTCCTCTAGATCAATTATAACCAGCAATCAGGTACGAAGAGATCAAGTGTTGAAGAACCAAACACCAAGAAACTCTAGATCTGAAGAAGACATCACTCAATATCCCAGATCTCACGGTGAGGTATGACGCCAATCTCCAACAATTGGAACTGCTGAGCAGCGACACAGATCCAAAGCCTTGACCTACTCTCCTTCCACTGGATTTCCAATCAAAATTGATCAAGATTCACGAACAGGACTAGTCAAAATTGATCAAGATTCAAACAAGGAGCAGACGATTCCTTTTTCCTATCGTCGTTAAGGAAGGGAGAAAAGGCTTGATCGACTGCCTATAAGGAATCCCGAGCGGAAATTGACTCCTTCCTCGCGATCGTTGGCAGCCCAGGAAAAACGGGAGGGGCGACGCTTTTCTCCTTCGTGATCAGCAGCCAAAACCCACAAAGAAAGGAGCAGGATCGAGAGAAATTTCAGCGACGGGACGTAGAGAACCGCAAAATCGGGACTCGAATCGAGAGTAGCGGCTCCTACTTCGCGATCTGAAGTCTCCTTCTCCGATCGACACAGGCGCACGACAATGACAAAATCGTGAACAGAGTCTGCGGAGGGAGAGAGCGTCGGGCTCTGCAAAGGAATCAAGTCGGGATTTCCTTCTTCCTTGCTGATCGGGAACGACGGAGAAAGCTCGACAGGCGGCAGAACCTTCTCCTTTACGATCGAGGGCAGCGCAAGATTGAAACGGGATCAGCGGGAACGACGACTATGAGAGGGGGCTAGGGTAAGCGAATGAAACTTCGAGAATGATAGAGTTGTGCTCGAAGCATCCGCGTGACCGTCTAGTTTGGAACAGCCTACTCATTGCCCATAGCATGAGTATTTATAGGCAAACCCTAAATGCCCGACTATGGGTTATTGGATTCCTATCAGATCCTAACTGCAATTCATTAAGCATCTGTCACATCTATTTCAATATACCTCAACATAAGCGACTAATGAATCCACTTCTAATGAAAAGGGAAAACCTTCGCGGCGTGCCACGGGGATCGAGAAATAACTACTTTGAGGAAGAAAATTTAGAGCGGTGTGACCTCGACAGCATTCGACTCGTCACCCTGACCTTGACAGCACTTATCGGGGGCACTTGTCGGGGGTACTCGTCGAGGGCACTCATTGGGGGTACTCGTCGAGAGCACTCGTCTGGTCGCCAAGGTCTGCTAATAACCCCTCCAAATAGCGGAGTTTCGACGTTGACAGACCATTTTGGGCTACATATAGTAGAACCAAAAGGCGGTATTCCACTATTAGCAGGCCAGACTTGGAAAATTATAAATAGAACCCCCAAGGGCACCTTTGGAGAGGACCTCTTCTTGGCTTTCCTCTTCCCTGGCCAGCTTTGGTTAGCGAGAGATCCAACTCCCTGTTCACCGTGGTTTTCAGGTGGACAGGTGGAGAGCTCCAGCTCCCTGTTCACTGTGGTTTCCGGGTGGACTAGTTGATATCTCCAGCTCCCTGTTCATCGTGCTTTACGTGTGGACAGGTTGAGTGCTCTCAAGTGCCCTCTAAGGTGTCCGGCTCAACATTTCATTTGGGAGAGAAAGCTCTCTTAAATCTTTCAGGTGTGTGGCAGTACCTTTTCGTTGCAGCTTAGGGTCTGTTCCATAGTTCTTAGCCACAAGTTAAGAGTCCAGGTTCAGGAAAAGTAGGTGCATGTTACCCCCCTCGGGTCTGAACTCTTCTTGAGAGTGAGATTTGGTTTCAACAGTATCATTTCTTCTACATTTCATCAGACTCTACCATCTCATCAATTTTATTTGCCAAATCATTCAGGAATGTTAAAACGTGTGTCTTGTGGCTTGACAGTTCTCAATTTGGCGTGCAAGATCATATGAAAATGCATCAAGTGGTTTATAAATATCAAATTTGAATCATAGTTTACCATGCTTGAAGTATTGAGTATGTAGATTCTCTTCTTGGCGCTAGGACTGAACATTTTTAACAAATTTTTTGTTGGAATCTATTTGACATTTTTCATATTCTATAGCTTTAGTATGTGTTTGGACAAGATACTTCTAGTCTCAAGACCTCTACACAAACAATCGACGTCATTAGTATCAGAACTATAGTGAACAAACCACCTTTTACCATCTTTGGCCCCATTAAAGTGTTCAGTAACATATAAAATATGACTTTTATCATATCTTATCTCATCCACTATACAAATATCAATGGCTCTCTCGAAATGTTTTTCAAAAATGACAAACATTTTGTGTGTGTAGAACTTAGATACATGTTTAAGTAGCACACAACTCTTAAACTTTAAGCTTACACTATTTTGCTTGCATTTAAAATCTTTGTCGTCTCCTCCATGCCAAGAGCCCACAATATCTTCATCCCTATGAAACACTCCACCAGTTTACTCGTTCTCTTTGAACATCCATGCAATCCATTGTTGATAGATTTACTTCGCTGTGTGGACAATATTTCAAGATATAACACATGTTTGTTGAAGGTTGTAGACCAATTCCTCCTAACTCTATATAAATCCACCAACCATTTGTTCTCATGCAAACTTCCTCTAGTTAGCATCTCGTTCTAATAGCTATCAAACTCAAACTCATTGTTACACTTTACTTATACATTGATAAAAAAAAAAGGTCGCACACACTTTTGTCATTATTAAATAAATGAACTTTTGAATGTGCTTTCTTTGAAATATGTCATTGACAAAAATGGTGTCGAGTCCTTGTAAATGTCATCTCAATGGCAATAACCATGTATGATCTTGGTCTGTGAATATAGCTGTTGGTTGTGTGACACCCACAAAATTTAAAAAATGTTGAAGACCCAACAAAATGAATCGATGGTTTCCTCAGTAATGAAAGTGTCACAGACAAATATATTATGCCAATGATTGTTGACCGCGATGAATGACATACAAACCAAATTATACTTATTCAGTTTGTATGTCGTGTCAAAAATAATGACGTCGCCATAACAGTCATAATCGGTTTTGTTATATCCATTCATCAAAAAAAAACTTGTCAACATATTCAATTAATCAGTTTGAACATCATATGAGAACATGTTGTCCTCTAGTTGCTTCTCATGCAATATCTTCAACAAACTAATGAAGTCACTGGTTACTATTAATGCATTTTCCAACTGAACAAAATTATAGGCATCAGTTTTAGACAACCCAATATTTTCGACCCCAACTACTTCATCAGATAGAAAGTTATTACATGTACTGTTCTAATTCCTGCATTTGTCAAATTCTTAATAAGCCTACCATGTATGATTGATATGTTGTGATGAGATCTAAGTGTCATTCTTTCTCAGTTGCCAGTGGATGATTGTGCTCTTCGATGAATTCGGTAGTTGTCCAATTCTTACCATCTCTAACAGTGATAAAAAAATATATGCAGGCAAAACATCTGATGCGTGTATCTAATTTTTGGTACTTCTTAGGTGTCAACTTCACATTCTTCAAATCAGCGTTGAAGCAACTATATTCTCGACCTTTTATGATACTTTTGTGTTCCAAATATGTCAAATGTTGTTTTCGAACACTGAAACATGTGTTATGGGCATACTCACAATACATAACATGCGACTCATCCTCTAAGTGCACAATTGGAAAGCCAACAAACTCTTTTTTGACATAAAAATCATATACATGGTTAGTGTATTTTTAACTGAAATGCAACTGCAAATCTTAAAATGCAGTTCAATTTTAAAACAAACAGTTGAAACTTTGTAACAAAGTACAGTTGGAAAAGAAAAAGAAAAAAGTTGACATATACGAATATGAAACAAGATATTAGCTTACAATGTTCATTCCCTCAACAACAATATTGGAGGAGGCATGAGTACTTATTGCTCCAACATCTGACATTTTCGTGCAAATATCTGAAACAAATCAGCAAAAACAACTAGGTTGAGTTAAAGACCTAAACTTCCTGAGTCAAAAATCTAGATAAAGATGGGCTACTTCCATGTATTCACCAAAAACAATGAAGATTAAAATGGGAGGTTAACACGCGGAAGCTCGGGTGGATTATGGGAGCAAGATCGCATATAACAAATGACCTAATTCGTCGGGTTGTAAAATACGTCGGGAAGTGAAAGTGTAGTTAGATGAAGGTTACAATGGAGAGGAAGGTCAGACATATTGGGTGGGAGCAATGTCACAACAAGCTACAATCCAGTTTCGCCAGAGGGTTGAAGAAGGAGGAAGCTCAAGATTTTTTTTCTTAATAAGCCTACCATGTATGATTGATATGTTGTGATGAGATCTAAGTGTCATTCTTTCTCGGTTGCCAGTGGATGATTGTGCTCTTCGATGAATTCGGTAGTTGTCCGATTCTTACCATCTCTAACAGTGATAAAAAAAATATATGCAGGCAAAACATCTGATGCGTGTATCTAATTTTTGGTACTTCTTAGGTGTCTACTTCACATTCTTCAAATCAGCTTTGAAGCAACTATATTCTCGACCTTTTATGATACTTCTATGTTCCAAATATGTCAAATGTTGTTTTTGAACACTGAAACATGTGTTATGGGCATGCTCACAATACATAACATGCGACTCATCCTCTAAGTGCACAATTGGAAAGCCAACAAACTCTTTTTTGACATAAAAATCATATACATGGTTTGTGTATTTTTAACTGAAATGCAACTGCAAATCTTAAAATGCAGTTCAATTTTAAAACAAACAGTTGAAACTTTGTAACAAAGTACAGTTGGAAAAGAAAAAGAAAAAAGTTGACATATACGAATATGAAACAAGATATTAGCTTACAATGTTCATTCCCTCAACAACAATATTGGAGGAGGCATGAGTACTTATTGCTCCAACATCTGACATTTTCGTGCAAATATCTGAAACAAATCAGCAAAAACAACTAGGTTGCGTTAAAGACCTAAACTTCCTGAGTCAAAAATCTAGATAAAGATGGGCTACTTCCATGTATTCACCAAAAACAACGAAGATTAAAATGGGAGGTTAACACGTGGAAGCTCGGGCGGATTATGGGAGCAAGATCGCATATAGCAAATGACCTAATTCGTCGGGTTGTAAAATACGTCGGGAAGTGAAAGTGTAGTTAGATGAAGGTTACAATGGAGAGGAAGGTCAGACATATTGGGTGGGAGCAATGTCACAACAAGCTACAATCCAGTTTCGCCAGAGGGTTGAAGGAGGAAGCTCAAGATTTTTTTTCTTGACGAGATGAAGAGGGGAAATGAGGTGGGCTAGGTCACAAAAAAATATATATTTATTTATGCACCTAGGGAAGATATGTTATAGGTATAGAAAAATTTTTGCTAATAAAGAGGGAAATTTTTTTTGCTTCATGTAGCGTTCCCTCCTCTAGGAACACATTTAAATTAATATTTTGCGGACCCCGCCTGCTTTTCACTTTTCCGCTATTGAGCTGCAAAACTCTCTTCTTCTTTCTGCTAAGATGCTAGGTTTTTTTTCTTCTTCCGACCTACACTTTCATCTCCTCCGCCCTTTATCTCTGCTCCCGCCGCCCACCGCCTCTTCTCCAGGCCTCGTCGCTTGCGTCGACATCTGCTTACGTATTATCTTTAAGTTCGAAGGGTTTTCCAAGCTTTCTTGCCCCGCAACAACATCCCTTTGGAGTAGGGATCTATGGAGAAGGGAGTACAAAAATGAGATTCAACAGTGCTGAAATAGATAAAGACAGTGATGTAAGTTTCCTAATCTTGAATTTTTCATGTTTGTAGTGTTTGTACTTTAGGGCTCATTTGTTTGGGCGTTTTGGGCACAGCCCGTTTTGTCAAAACGTGCGAAACGGCTCATTTCGTTTGTTTTTCCGCCTAACATTTCCAATCGCCCGGCGTTTTCTCCAGGCTGAAATAGCCGCGTCCCGAAACCTAGCAGGAGAGCTCCGGTTTATCGCGTTTAGGGGAAATCGCGAGGGCATCGTGCGCCACTTCTCCGACGACGAACTGCATCGCTGTCTCTCCGATTCTCCGGTGCTTTGCGAGGAGGAACTCCCATCCCACCGCATCTTCTCCTATTCTCCGGTGCTTCGCGAGATCGTGCGCGCATTGAGGGCATCGCTGTCTCTCCGATTCTCCGGTGCTTCGCGAGGAGGAACTCCCATCCCACCGCATCTTCTCCGACGAACTGCACCTTAGGGTTCATGACTTCTCCGGTGCTTGTCGCTTGTCTTCTCCAGTGCTTGTGTCTTCTCCGGTGCTTGTGTCTTCTCCGGTGCTTCTCTTTTCCGGTGCTTGAGATCCATTGCCCCTGCTTTGATCCCTGATTTTTTCAACAACAGTGTTATAGAACGTTCATTTGGCGTATGGAAAAAAAAGTGGAAGATACTAAGGGATATGCCGCCATACAATTTGTCAAAGCAACGAGACGTTGTGATTGCAACAATGACATTGCATAACTACATTCGCAGACATCCATCACGCTCAGACATTCATTTTCGTGCTTGTGATGTAGACGAACATTTCATTTATCCAGCGGGTCTTCAGAACAGAACTGCTCAAAATAATGTTGGCTCAAGTGGAGACAATGTTAGAGGGATTCGGGTATTAGTGGATGAGATGGTGGTATTGCGTGACTCAATTGCCGAACAATTATTGCCCCGAGCTTGAACGCATTTTTCATATTTGGAAAACGTTTACATGTAATGTGGAAAACCTATAACTGTTTGAACTGCACCTTATAATAACAACCATCGTCAGACGTTAATAAAAATAATTTGTTTGTTTCCATTTCATTATTTTTGAAGGTAAAAATAATATGCATATTTATATATAATAATTATAAGAAAAAAAATTTCAGTCGCGGATCTCCATTTCCAAACACAATAATGTCAAACAGTTCTCTATTTCGAACAGCTCTGCAAACGCAGATTATACAAACAGAACTCCGTTTCCAACATCCAGTTTTCAACAGCTCTCTTTACAAACCTGCATTTACAATAGCTCCTTTTACAACCGCCACCGCTAAAACAAATGAAGCCTTAGTGTTTCTTCAAGCTTGACCAGTGAACTACATCTGCATTTCACTATTGAACTCACAATGTTGTATTATTTGAAAGAACCCGTCAACCCAATAGTTCATCTCAAAACCCAGGTATTGAGATGAAGGGTGACGGGATACATGAACACGGAGGAGAGAAATCTGCAGACGGTGTGGGATTAATCCCAACCACAGGACCGCATGGATATTCCGCCATAGGGGTCCACCGGGGTCAACACCCAGACCAGGAATGCGATAGGGAAGCCATAACACGGTCCCACATACACGTGTCATGTTGGCAAATTAATCTCAGCACACCCCTGCAGCAGGACAACCTGGCTCTGATACCATGAAAGAACCCGCCAACCCAACAGTTCATCTCAAAACCCAGGTATTGAGATGAAGGGTGACGGGGTACATGAACACGGAGGGGGAAAATCTGCAGGCGGTGTGGGATTAATCCCAACCACAGGACCGCAGAGATATTCCGCCACAGGGGTCCATCGGGGTCAACACCCAGACCATGGACGCGGTGGGGAAGCCATAACACGGTCTCACATACACGTTTCATGCTGGCAAATTAATCTCAAAATCATTAAAGCACAGCTGTTCTTGAATTATTCATATTACTAGTGTTTGTAATGTAGTGTTTCTTCAAGCTTGTCCTATGAACTGCAAGTGTATTTTAACCTTAAACTTGAACTATATTAAAACACAAATGTATTTGTTCAAATTAGTAAAACTGTATATAGATCTAATGTGCATTATATTTTCCTGTAGATTAAAAGTGAATATCTTACATTTCCTGTTGTCCATTTAGAAGAAGAGACTTATGCTTTGTATTGCGAGTACACTCACAAAAATAGATTTATTGTTCGTAGACAACACATTATTTATTGAACACATAAGAATTATCAAAGTACACGATTATAGATACGTCAAAGATGGAAAGAAGCACACAAAATCGTCACCAATCAAATATCGCAAATTAGACACTCGTATTGGTTATCTGTTATGTTGTCATTTTAGAGTTGATGCAAATGGTGAGAACTAGACTGTTGCAAAATTTATGGAGGAGCATAATCACCCTCTTGCATTGGAGAAAGTGAAGCATTTATTGAGATCACATCGAAATGTATCAAAAATACAGGAAAATCTTATAAAGAATATGACAAAGGCCGGTATAAAAACATTGCATGCGTACAATTTTCTATCCTAGGAAATTGGAGGCGTTGAAAATGTCAGTTTCACCAAAGGTGGTGCATATAATTAAGTCCAATGTGGTAAAAAGGCTTCAATTGAATGTGGTGACTCAGTTAGTTTATCAAAGATGCTACAAGCAAGACAACTTGAGGATAATATGTTCTCATACGAAATTCAGACTGATGAACTAAATAGGTGGACCGGTTTTTTTTGGATGGATGGGCGTGACAAGATTGACTATGATTGTTATAATGATGTTATTATCTTTGATACAACCTACAGATTAAATAAATACAATTTGGTGTGTGCTCCATTCATTGATGTTAACAATCATTGACATAGTGTTAGTGTCGGTTGCACTTTCATTGTAGAAGAAACCATTAATTTTTTTTGTTGGGTTTTTGAAACATTTTTTAAGTTCATTGGTGATAAACAACTAATTAATATTTTCACTGACCAAGATCAGGATATGATGGTTGCTAGTAAGCGGGTTTTCACCACCAGTCGTTATCGCTTGTGTCATTGACACATCTCAAAGAAAGCTCCTTCTAAAGTACATTGTTTCAACCATGACATAGGTGTTCAAGATTTATTCTACCAATGCATGAGCAAGTGTGACTGTGAGTTCGAGTTTGATCTTTATTGGAATGAGATGACGTTGAAAGGAAGCTTACAAGACAACAGATGGTTGGAGGACTTATATGCATCTAAGAGGAAGTTGTCAACTTCCTACAATAAGGATGTGTTGGATCTCAGAATTTCGTTGACTCAAAGGAGCGAATCTGCAAACCATGGATTGCATGGTTGTTCCAAGGCAACTAGCTCTATTGTAAAGTGTTTCATCAGTTCAGAGAAACAAGTTCCGATATAGCAAAGAGCTGAGTTTGATGATATTTTAAGTACACACAGGGTAGTGTTTGTTTAAAATATATAAGTTACATTCTACTGAAGCAGGTTTCAAGGATTTACACCATGAAAATATTTTATCTTCGAAAAATCATTCATGGAGGTAGGCCTGTAAGCCAAAACCAACCGAACTACAAAACCAAACCGAACTAAATCGTTGGTTCGAGTTCAGTAGACCGCGGTTCAGTTATGGTTTTGATTTTAGAAAAATCATATGGTTCAGTTTATGGTTTAGTGTGGCAAACCAAACCGATTCGAACCAAACTGAACCGTTGCGTATAGAAACATTTAATTTATTAATTAAATTTCATTAAACCGTATAGTTAATCATGTAACACCCCCATCCGTTACACAACATATAATAGAAGGTCCGGTCGGGGTCTGACGTCATATACTACAGACAGACCAATGAGTTACTAAATTGAAACCATAATCCAATAATTCGCATCCTAACACAAAGTGCATTCTAGCATAAGTAATTTAAAGGTTAAAATTAGAACTCAATAATAATATGAATGTCCACTACCACAACTAGGAATGAATAACAAATACACAAAGAAGTCTTGTCCTTAAGGCCTTAACCAGGTTTACTCAAATTAAACTGTCTTGCATACATCAGGATGCAGGCCGGCGACACATGAGTAATAAATAAACAAAACGGGCAATTCGCTTTGGCCTTCGAGGGACAGCTTAGCTATCCCGGGCTTCAGCCCGCTATATCCCGCTTGGCTCAGCTGCACCTACACGCAACATTCCACCGCAATGGTGGCAAATAAAAACAACAATCAACATTAGCTGACTAAATTATAACGACCCCACCCCTCACTCGGTGTGGCGGTGCTCCTTCCCTGCAGACATTAGTAAAAACATAATACGACAATTAGAACGTGCAACTAAAGCACCATTCTCCACAGACGATGACACAAACACCCAACGCCCCGTGCTCTCAGGGCACATTCTTGGTGCATAGGACCACAAGGGTCACACCTCCGTTCTCTGTGACGGTTATCAATGTTTGAGCATTTAAGTCTTTCAGGGCCAAAGCCAAAGACAACGCCCCTATGACTATGACAAAGTATTGGTGGCTTAAAATCCACACTTTGACTCGCTCCAAGTCGATCAACATAGGGTTGAGTGCAGTTCAGCTATTTCTCGGTTCTCAAATCGTCGGTCGCATCAAGCCACGATGCGGGTCAGCATCCCCTTTCTCATCCGTACGGTTCATAACACTTATGATCCTAGGCTAGCACTCACGACCACCAAAGCTGAGCAAATTAAGCTCACACCTACAAACTTGCCCCCTGGTCTCAGAGAGACATGCCTCGCAACATTAGCCCTCAAGTCATCACGAGACAGGCTTCTCAACAAACAATATAACGCCCACAGGGAGATACCGCCGGAAGGTAGCACTACCGTCGCGCGGTAGGGGTAAGACTATCGCTTCTTCCCCTTAAACGACTCCTTTCCTAGAGACTACCCCCAGTACTCTCAACGCAATCACCTGCACACCCCGTGACTTCGAAATTCCACGCGATTACCACGGAGTCTTCTCCGGTATACAAAATATACAAACATCATCAATCCAGACCAACCCGTCCGGATGAGCTTCACACAACATGTCTATTCCGTACTTTGATTCCGGATCTAAATGCAAAACTAACAGGGATACAAGGATCTACCCGTCATGAGAACCACATCCACGTGTTTGTGGAGTGTCTACCCTCTAATGCCAAAAGAAAATATTTCATATGTCCAAAGAAGAGGATCGTTACCCTTAAAGTCCTCTTCGACGCCATAGGAGAAATCTAGATGGTTGAAATCGACCACTCCGGCCTTGCCTCCGTAGATCTGAACTAGCTTTGTGAATCCGAACTCTGAATCTCAAATGTCGGCGTAAACTCTTCTTTCCGGCGTTGCTACTCCTCCAGAAATCCAGGCCAAGTTTTCAACTCTAAAGGGAATGAAGTGAAATGGCCAAACTAGAGCTTTAAACCAAGCTACCGCTATGCGGTACCGTTATTCAACGCCTCATTTCACGTGCAGCCGCCCAAGCCCTCAAATCACAGGCCGACACGTGGCCACACAGTTACGGAATTCGCTATCGCCACGCGATAGGTAAATACCGCCAAGCGGTACCTGGCGCCGGTTACGAAACGAGCACTCACGCTAACGCGCAGCGTTAGCGGCTACCACCGTGCGGTAATATCTCGAGAGCTCTGTCAATTTAATTGACCCTGCTACCGCCAGCGATAAAACTAATGTCGGGCGGTAGCTCAACTCGACACTCTCGACACTCTCAATGCCTGCTATCGCCGCACGATAACCCGCTATCGCCGCGCGATAGCACTCGACGCCAGTTGAGTCCACTCAACGCTCTCGACGCCTGACACTAGCGCCACACGGTATCAGCCTACCGCCGCGCATTAACCCATTTTCCTACTTACAGAACTTTGGGGTGTTACAAATCATACAACGGTTAATTACATTTCATATTTTCATTAAACCATACGTTAAAGTGTTAAACCATATGTTTCATGGTTTTGACTTTTGTGGTAAACAATTAATTATATTTCATTAATGATTAAACCTATGGGTGAAACCAACACACCCAGACGTGATTTTTTGCGGATTTCACCTGGCGTTATAGAACTCATTTTTGTTGGCTGCTTCTCCCTCGCGAGTCGTGATTTGCCCTACCCCGCAAACTGCGCGCCTCTCTTCCGTCATTTTGAGTACCGCGCACCATTCTTACTTCTTCTCCACCTTCGTCGTTTTGATTTCGGATCCCGTGTGGAGTGTTTCGTTCATAAATTAGGGCAGAAGCGCAAGGAGACTAAGTGATAGCCGCAATCGCAATATTCCTGCATCCCGCTTCCGTCTTCTGATCGGCATCTTCTCCATCTTCTTCCCTGTCTCGAGGAATCCAGAAGCATCTTTGAAAAATCAACATTCTCTAATTTCTGGTGAGGTGGCTTCATTTTCCCCGAATCTCTGAGATCGTAACTTTCTATTTCTGTTAATTCGATCAAAGATGACTCATATTGTTGTTCATCCCTTTCCATGTTTGGTGTACAACCCCGTATTCGCGAATAGTGGGCCCCAAACAAGGCAAGCGCGTTTTTAAGCTTTTTGGAGATTTTGTACTCTCAGTGGCCAATTTTGGCTCTGGCTTGGAAACATACTAGTAGGGGGAGGAAGAATCAACATCTTCCCCCGGGCCCTTTAGAGGGGCGGGTGCGGCAAGATGGCCGGCACCCCCCTGGCGTGCTAGGTGCGAGGTGGGATGACTGGACTGGCTGACCAGGATCCCGCCCCCGACACCCTGGCCTTGGGCAGGGGCGAGACCGGGCGGCCAGCCCTCTCGCCCCAGGCGGCTAGCCCGCGGGGCGAGACCGGGCGGCCAGCCCTCTCGCCCCAGGCGGCGAGCCCGCGGGGCGAGACCGGGCGGCCAGCCCTCTGGCCCCAGGCGGCTAGCCCGCGGGGCGCGACCGGGCGGCCAGCCCTCTCGCCCCAGGAGGCGAGCCTGCGGGGCGAGACCGGGCGGCCAGCCCTCTCGCCCCAGGCGGCGAGCCCGCGGGGCGAGACCGGGCGGCCGCCCTCTCGCCCAAGGCGGCGAGCCCGCGGGGCGAGACGGGGCGGCCGGCCCTCTCTCCCAAGGCAGCGAGCCCGTGGGGCGAGTCCGGGCGGCCAGCCTTCTCGCCCCAGGAGACTAGCCCGTGGAGGGTTCGCCCTCCGCCCCCTAGACCCTTGTGGACCCTGCGGTTTTACCATTTTGCCCTCGAGGGGAATTACCCCTGTACCCCCCGGCGTGGCTGTTTTCTATTGGCCCGAGGTATATTGGGCGTAAGGGTATTTCAGTCATTTTGGCTCATGGGATTTGGAAAACTATAAATAAACCCCCTTTGGTGTCTTGGGAGGGGGACTTCTTTTAGCTTCCTCCTCCCTTAGATTCCTCTTGGTAGAGTAGAGAGAGCTCCTCCAAGGCACCCTAGCCTTCCGGGTGTGAGGTGGGACCTCCGCGCTAGAGTCGAGGGTCTGTTCCTAGCTTCTTGATCCTTTGGTCCGTGACGTTCTCCCGAGTGTAGTAGGTGTGAGGTCACCCATTTCTAGGGACCCCGAACTCCACAAAGGCCATTTTTGGCTTCAACACTTTTGGTGCGGTGAGCGTGGAGAGTGACCAACACAGAAGATCTCGAGAGAGTGTCATGACAGGAGGTCAAGGAGGCAGTGATGATCTCGGGGAGCTCCCCAGCCCAGGACCCTTTGTGGGGAGGCAAGAGTTCATGGCCTCCATCCAAGGCATCATGGAGATGCTGCGAAATATTGCTCCTCAGGGTGGCAGCTCCACCCCAACCCCCCAGGATCTAGCTCCCCTCCCTCATGATGAGTCAACTCCCAGGGGTCTATGCGAGATGACCCCAGCGGGGGGAGAAGGAAGTGCACCAGTAAGAAGACTGGGGAAGGAGAGGATGGGAGATGGGGTCGAGCGAGACCTCACCGGCCGGGAGCTGTTCTCTAGCCCGGCGAGTGCCAACCTCCCAGGCGAGCAGGTCGCGTGAGTGGATCAGGCGAGACCCCCCCCCCCCCCCCCTCAGGGGGTCACCCTTCAGCGAGCTGATCATCTCAACTCCCGTTCCCGAGGGGTTCAGAGAGCCAGATATGACTTACTATACCGGGAAGGATGATCCCGTCCAGCACCTGCAGTGGTTCGAGGATGTCGTCTCCATCAGGCCAATGACGGATGCCTTCAAGTGTCGCCTCTTTGCGATCACGTTGAAGGAGAAGGCAATGGACTAGTTTCATCAACTCCCTCCGAGGTCGATTTATGGGTTCGAGGACTTGAGCAAGAGTTTCCAGCTTCGCTTCTCCACCTCCAAGAAAAGGAAGAGGAGTCCCGAGTCCATCTTCCTGATAAGGCAGGGGGCGAGGAGTCGCTGGCCCGATACGTATATCGTTTCCAAGAGGAGATCCTGGAGGTGCAGGAGATGCCAGGGTATGCTCTCCAGATGGCCTTCACCGTTGGGCTGAAGGAGGGCTTCTTCAAGATGAGCTTGACCCGGAAGGCCCCCCTTTCCTTCGAGGAGCTAATGAAAAGGGCGGCAGAGGAGATTGCCATGGAGGCGGCTAACCCGACATTTGTCAAGAGGTTGGCGAAGTTGACGAATGTGGAGTCAAAGGAGCAGGGTGGCTCAAGGCATCAGGAAGGAAGAAGAAGAGAGGAGCAGAGAGCTCAGGGGTTCCAAGGACAGGAGGGTCCGGAACCAGGCTGGAGGCAGCAGGGAGGACCTGCCCAAGGTCCAGGAAGAGCTCTCATCCAAGGAGGGGGGAACTTTCATGGGGGCCAAGGGAGGTATAACTTCCAGGGGCAAGCCCCAAGGCAGCTTTTGCCCCCGCCGCAGCAAGCCTTGGCAATAGGAGGGGGAAGAGGTAACAGGAGAGAATGCCCAGCCTGCCAAAAGAGGGGAGAAAGAGCATTGTTGTATTGTGACTTCCATCAGGTGGAGGGGCATGTCACGGCCACCTACCCCGAGTTCTTGGAAGTGAGGGGGGCGAGAGGCCCGGCCCAGCCGCAGCCGCCGGTGCGGGTAGAAGAGGTTCTACCTGGGGAAGGGGGTGATGATATATGCGAGGACTGGCTCGACGTGGGAACCCGAGGTGGTATAGGAGTGATCCACGGTGGAGTGGGGGTTGAGGCCACTCGGAAAGCAAGCCTCTATGTCATGTACCGAAGGAGCGTCGCCTCAACCTCCCAGACCCCGCCCCCAGAGGAAAAGATCACCTTCTCGGTGAAGGACCTGCCGGATCATGAGGATCCGTTCTGCAATGCGCTGGTAATCCAGACGGCCATCGAAGGCTACGCCGTCTCCCGGATCTTGGTTGACAACGGAAGCTCCGTCAACGTCGTTTTCAAGAAGGCGTTTGACGAGATGAAGGTGGAGCCAAGGAGGGTGTTGGCCTCGGATGGACCCCTGTTCGGATTCTCAGGGGAGAGGAAGGAGGTCGAGGGTGGAGTGGGGCTCCAAGTAAAATTATGGGGAGTCTCGAGTAACTGCCGGTTCGTCATTGTTGACGCTCCAAGAAGCTACAACTCCATCTTCGGAAGGCCCCTCATCAGCGCCTTCCGTTGCGTGCCATCTTCCTTCCACCAATTCCTCAAGTTCAGCTCCAGAGGGATCCAGGTCAGAGTCAAGGGAGACTCCAGGATGGCAAGGCAGTGCTACGTCACGGCCGTCAACACCATCTCTTTGTTGGCCAAGGCAGAGGAGATGGAGAAGGTCATGGAGAGCTTGAGCAAGCTGGAAGTGTCCGAGGAGAAGGAAGCGGAAGATGACCATCATGCCCAGGCCCCCTGAGAGAGCCTCGCCTCGCGGTAGTTTTTTCCCTTTTCTTGTCTTGTAACAAGTGCTACCCCTGACCAGCTGAAGTCAGGGGACCATGTAACTCATATTTTTCCCCGTTTGAGGATGTAGGATTTGGTAAGGTTTGATTGATATGCTTAGTCCTTTGCTCCGATGATGATCCCGCGGCCAGGCTCCCACTAGCTGGCAGGGCAGGTTGATCTCTCGTGGTAGTCCAAGTCCTTTGCTCCGATGATGATTCCGCGGTCAGACTCCCACTAGCTGGCAGGGCAGGTTGATCTCTCGTGGTAGCCCAAGTCCTTTGCTCCGATGATGATTCCGCGGCCAGGCTCCCACTAGATAGCAAGACAGGTTGATCTCTCATGATAGCCCAAGTCCTTTGCTCCGATGATGATCCCGCGGACAGGCTCCCACTAGCTGGCAAGGCAGGTTGATCTCTCGTGGTAGCCCAAGTTCTTTGCTCCGATGATGATTCTGCGGCCAGGCTCCCACTAGCTGACACAACAGGTTAATCTCTCGTGGTAGCCCAAGTCCTTTGCTCCGATGATGATCCCGCGGTCAGGCTCCCACTAGCTGGCAGGGCAGGTTGATCTCTCGTGGTAGCCCAAGTCCTTTGCTCCGATGATGATTCCGCGGCCAGGCTCCCACTAGCTGGCAGTGCAGGTTGATCTCTCGTGGTAGCCCAAGTCCTTTGCTCCGATGATGATTCCGCGGTCAGGCTCCCACTAGCTGGCATAACAGGTTAATCTCTCGTGGTAGCCCAAGTCCTTTGCTCCGATGATGATTCCGCGGTCAGGCTCCCACTAGCTTGCAGGGCAGGTTGATCTCTCGTGGTAGCCCAAGTCCTTTGCTCCGATGATGATTCCGCGGCCAGGCTCCCACTAGCTGGCAGGGCATGTTGATCTCTCGTGCTAGCCCAAGTCCCTTTGCTACGATGATGGCCCTGAGGCCGTCTCGTCACCCAGGCTCCCATTAGCTGGCTTGACAGGTTGACCCCTCAGGGAGGTAAGTGTTTTCACCCCGAGGCCGTCTCATCACCCAGGCTCCCATTAGCTGGCTTGACAGGTTGACCCCTCGGGGAGGCTAAGTGTTTTGACCCCGAGGCCGTCTCGTCACCCAAGCTCCCATTAGCTGGCTTGACAAGTTGACCCCTCGGGGAGGCAAGTGTTTTCACCCCGAGGCCGTCTCATCACCTCGGCTCCCATTAGCTGGCTTGACAGGTTGACCCCTCGGGGAGGCTAAGTGTTTTCACCCCGAGGCCGTCTCGTCACCCAGACTCCCATTAGATGGCTTGACAGGTTGACCCCTCGGGGAGGCAAGTGTTTTCACCCCGAGGCCGTCTCGTCACCCAGGCTCGCATTAGCTGGCTTGACAGGTTGACCCCTCGGGGAGGCTAAGTGTTTTCACCCCGAGGCCGTCTCGTCATCCAGGCTCCCATTAGCTGGCTTGACAGGTTGACCCCTCGGGGAGGCAAGTGTTTTCACCCCGAGGTCGTCTCGTCACCCAGGCTCCCATTAGCTGGCTTGATAGGTTGACCCCTCGAGGAGGCTAAGTGTTTTCACCACGAGGCCGTCTCGTCACCCAGGCTCCCATTAGCTGGCTTGACAGGTTGACCCCTCGGGGAGGCAAGTGTTTTCACCCCGAGGCCGTCTCGTCACCCAGGCTCCCATTAGCTGGCTTGACAGGTTGACCCCTCGGGGAGGCAAGTGTTTTCACCTAGAGGAGGTCTCGCCACTCAGGCTCCCACAACTAGCATGACAAGTTGACCCCGCAGGAAAGTTACACTCCGCGAATACATTGGGCTGGATGTTTCTTTCCGAGCTTGTGCCAACCTCGAAAAGAGCGAGGATTGTGTACAACCCCGTATTCGCGAAGAGTGGGCCCCAAACAAGGCAAACATGTTTTAAAGCTTTTTGGAGATTTTGCACTCTGAGTGACCAATTTTGGCTCTGACTTGGAAACATACTAGTAGGGGGAGGAAGAATCAACATCTTCCCCCGGACCCTTTAGAGGGGCGGGTGCGGCAAGATGGCCGACACCCCCCTGGCGTGCTAGGTGCGAGGTGGGATGACTGGACTGGCTGACCAGGATCCCGCCCCCGACACCCTGGCCTTGGGCAGGGGCGAGACCGGGCGGCCAGCCCTCTCTCCCCAGGCGGTTAGCCCGCGGGGCGAGACTGGGCGGCCAGCCCTCTCGCCCCAGGCGACGAGCCCGCGGGGCGAGACCGGATGGCCAGCCCTCTCGCCCCAGGCGACGAGCCCGCGGGGCGAGACCGGGCGGCCAGCCCTCTCGCCCCAGGCGATGAGCCCGCGGGGAGAGACCGGGCGGCCAGCCCTCTCGCCCCAGGCGACGAGCCCGCGGGGCGAGACGGGGCGGCCAGCCCTCTCGCCCCAGGCGGCGAGCCCGCGGGGCGAGACCGGGCGGCCAGCCCTCTCGCCCCAGGCGGCGAGCCCGCGGGGCGAGACCGGGCGGCCAGCCCTCTCGCCCCATGCGGCGAGCCCGCGGGGCGAGACCGGGCGGCCAGCCCTCTCGCCTCAGGCCGCGAGCCTGCGGGGCGAGATCGGGCGGCCAGCCCTCTCGCCCCAGGCAGCGAGCCCATGGGGCGAGACCGGGCGGCCAGCCCTCTCGCCCCAGGCAGCGAGCCCATGGGGCGAGTCCGGGCGGCCAGCCTTCTCGCCACAGGAGACTAGCCTGTGGAGGGTTCGCCCTCCGCCCCCTAGACCGTTGTGGACCCTGCGGTTTTACCATTTTGCCCTCGGGGGGAATTACCCCTGTACCCCCCGACGTGGCTGTTTTCTATTGGCCCGAGGTATATTGGGCGTAAGGGTATTTCGGTCATTTTGGCCCATGAGATTTGGAAAACTATAAATAGACCTCCTTGAGTGTCTTGGGAGGGGGACTTATTTTAGCTTCCTCCTCCCTTAGCTTCCTCTTGGTAGAGTAGAGAGAGCTCCTCCAAGGCATCCTAGCTCAGGCATTGGCTAGGGAGGGGAAGTGCTCAGGTAGTCTTCTGGGTGTGAGGTGGGACCTCCGTGCTAGAGCCGAGGGTCTGTTCCTAGCTTCTTGATCCTTTGGTCCGTGACGTTCTCCCGAGTGTAGTAGGTGTGAGGTCACCCCTTTCTAGGGACCCCGAACTCCACAGAGGCCATTTTTGGCTTCAACATTTGGTGCTCTCTGATTTTTCCTTTTCCAGATTCCAGTTCTTGCGTCATTGGCCATTATTGTTTGGCCCTTTCTAGATTCAAACCTCTTGCTGCCAGCGGCCTGATGAGGATTTTATAAGTTTTGAAAAATGATCCAAACTAAACTCTCAATTAGGCAAGTGCACCTATCGAAATTTAGTATAGGAAATATCGTATTTAAACTCGGGGACCGTTGAGTATTTGTACTCACAAGGACGAACTATTATTTTATCGATCGGAAAATTGGTTTTTGCGAAAACGAAAACAAACGTTAAATTAAGAGGAGAAATTCGATGAATAAAAGGCTAGCACTTGATCTGAAATCCCTTTGGACTAGAATAAAATCCTCGAAATTAAAGAGCACAAGCATCTAAATTATTAACTTTGACCACGGAGGTTCCAAAGCTACGAAGCGCCTCTCTCGAGAATACGCACTCGACTAACCTTAGGTAGATCGATTAAGACCTCTCGGCCAGTCGAAAGACCTAAGCTTGCTTTAGGCGGTGAACCTCACTACAGGAGTTGACTCCAAGGCGGAAGAATTTTGCGTTCCTCTCTCGAGGGGTGCAAGGAATTCTCTTTATCCTTGAGTGATCTACTCGTATCCACAACCTCTCGGTAAATCTAGGATACGAATCTAAGCTCGAATAAACATAATTTGCAACTTATGAATTCGAAGAAAAATTAAATCAAAGATAAACCAAAGTTTAGAAAATAGAATGCTTGCTAATTTGAGACAAAAATAAGAATTTTATTCCATTCCAAAGTTCATCATGATCAAGTGCTAATTGGGAAATTAGCTACTCATCATGATGGGAGAATTACAAGAAAGATAGAGGAGAGACATGATTATAAAAATTACTTGGAAATATAGACTACACTAGGAATTGAAAATGCAGGAAAAACCGTAAATAAAACAGAATTAAGCTCCCAAAAATTCTCCTCTCGGCCATCTGAAGCTGTCTGGAATTTATAGAAAAAGTTGCTGGGTGGTCACGCCCCTAGGTCACGCCCGTGACCTAGGGCGTGTCTTGACGGTTGTAGAAAAACGGCGGGAAGCAGAAACGGCGGGAATAACTCCGGCCGTTGTTGGAGGGGTCACGCCCCTGGTCACGCCCGTGACCATGGGCGTGTCTTGAGAAAACTCCCAGCGACTGAAACTGCAGCATTAAGTCGGCACGCCGGGCAGTCACGGGGTATGTCACGCCCGTGTCAAATGTGTCACGCCCGTGACTTGTTGCAAAGTAAAACTGCCGTTGACTGGAAATCAGGGCAGGGCACTGGATGTCACGCCTGGAGTACACGCCCGTGTAATGATGGTCACGCCCGTGACCTTAAGGCGTGTAATTTTAATTGACGTGGCAGGTAACTCCTTCGACGAGCCGGGTTCTCGCCAGAATGTCACGCCCGTGACCATGTCGGTCACGCCCGTGACTGTGGCGTGTCTTTTGAAAAATTATCGCTTTTGCCCTGTTTTGTCTCCTGGTCAACCCTATAGACTCCAAATTGAAATTTGCAGCCCAGATTGCCCTGAAATAAGAAATTAGAAAAATTCAATAATAAAATTACAAAATATAATTATAAACTAATTAATTATTAAATAAAATAATCTAAAAACTTGGACAAAATTAGAGTTATCAAATACCCCCATACTTACTCGTTTGCTCGTCCCGAGCAAACAACTTCACATGGAGAGTAGAAAAATTTAAATGCTAGAAAAGAAAAGTGAACCTAAGGAGTAAAATGCGAAGTCTTATGCCTATGCTCGTAGCTATTTTAGTAGAAAAACTCACTCAGCATACAAGTTAGGTTTTTATTTTTCTTAAAATGTGTTTCCATTATTATTATTACTTTGTAAAATGAAAAATCCGGTAAATCTTAAAATTATATTCAGGGAGAGTGTAGCGTGTGTACTAAGATAACATTGCACAAACGAAGATCAAGATACCCTTCAAAGAAATCCATCAATGTCGATGGCCATAGGCTTGCCCTTTCACATTCTCGCCACGGCACTAGTTTAACTTATAAACATAAATCAGAAGGACTTAATTAGGTAGAAACGTAGGCTTAGGCTTTTGGTGAGGATGGTGAAAGATAAGAATGATGGCTTAGTCACACCAAAACCTAGAGAAAGCTTGCACATAAAAATTTATCATGGCTTTAAGAACGCAGCCAAAATCCTAATCCCTTTTTTTTTCTCTTTTTTTTTAATTTCTTTTTTTTTTCAATTCTCACATCAAGCCGAAGATTTCCTTCTACCTCTTCAAAATTTTTTCCCTTTTTTTTTCTTTTTTTTTTCTTTTTATTTTGAAGAGGAAATGAAAATCAATTCTCACATCAAGCCGAAGATTTCCTTCTACCTCTTCAAAATTTTTTCCCTTTTTTTTTCTTTTTTTTTTCTTTTTATTTTGAAGAGGAAATGAAAATCAACTTTTGAATTTTTAAGAGAAAAACAAAAAGAGCCACCAACAATAAAAAGTCTGCTAATCACTCACAAACTGTTTTTTGTATATCTATGTGCAAGCTTGGTTTTAAGTGTGCAATTAGGTTGCTTTTTAGGCTTTGGTAAAATACTTGGTGGGGCTAAAACAAAAAGATAAGATAATAGGCTCAAAAATGGCTTGACAAAGATAAAATTTTAGGTAAGGGTGCAAAGTCTCAAACTGCCCAAAAGATCTGCCTAAATCATATCTATGCTAATGAGTTTAACTTATGCAAAGTCTTGAGAATAGTTAGAGGGCAAGTTCTAGACATCGAGAAAGAATATCTCTTTCTTGATCCGTAAAATATCTCTCTAGTAAACTTCTACTTACTCACCTAAAGTTTTTTTTTAGATTTTACCGGTTTTCAAAGTGAAAGTAAAATAAAACATTTCCACGCATTTAGAAAAAGGAAAATCTAATTATATGCTAAACATTTAAATCTACATAAAATTCTACTTACACGTGCACTTGACTAGAAACACAGCATGGCCAACAGTTTTACTCCAAAATTCAGATTTCAATTTAAACATCAAAATATTCTAGTCACTATGTAAAAGTCGAATACTAAAGATTGCGCAAGTGAGTAAATATAGAAATACAGATTTCTCTAGTTTGAAAATTTACCCCCCCCCCCTTTTTTTTTGTTTTTGTTTTTGTTTTTTTTTTTTTTTTTTTTTTGTAAAAAAAAATAAAAAAAATAATAACATAAATTTTGTATGTTTTGCTAGAAAACTATCCCCCCATACTTAAATAAGACATTGTCCCCAATGAAAAAGAAATAAATAAAGAGAAAATTTAGGAGACTTCCCTGAAGCGGGTCATGCAGCACCAAAATGTACCTGGAAGACAAAGCTGAAGCAAAACATAATTTTTGTTTTTTTTTTTATGATTATTTTAAAAAAAAAACGATACATGACAAGGAAAAATAAAATGATAAAAAGAAAAGATACAAGGGGGCAGACTACAATCCGAAAGAAAAATAAAGCAGGCTAATCCTCATCGCTATGTTGCCGCGGCTCCTGATAGTGCGTCCGGAGGTCTGAAAACTCACGCTCAATACGTGCCATGGAGGAGGCTTGATTTGTTGCTAGCGTGGTAAATCGAGTGTCAAAACTCACAAATCGAGCATCAAAATCGGCATGCATCGTATCTAAGCGTGTGTGAAGAGACGCAAACTGACGATCCCAATAGCTCTGAGGGCCGGGCTCGGAAGAAGGGTCCTGCGGTGGTGGAGGAATCTGGGGAGAGTGAATAGTGCCGCTGGGACCGGCACCGTAATCAAGGCCAAGATCTCCACCAACGACTGCGGGGGGAATAGCCTCAAACTCTCCATCACGTCGTCGCGCTAGGCCGAGGGCCTGAAGGGTCTGGAACTGGATAACTTGCGGCGTCTGGACGCAGCTGAGACGTGGAAGAGCATCCCAAATGCCGAGCTGCTTCGCGAGGAAAGTGACGAAGTTCCCGCCGTGCACTGCTCCCAACCTCGCATTTTCGGCCTGGTGCCGAAAGAAAATTGCGAGCAGATAACCAAGGTTGAGGGGGACCCGGTAAAACATACTATATAAATATAGTAAGTCTGCCCGAGTCACCACCCCGTGGCTATCGCCGCGACCAGAAATAGTGAAGGTAAGAAGGTTGTGGAGAATACGTAAGGCGGGAGAAATGAGTTGGCTGCATTTGGATTTCTTTGGGGTGTAGGGGGCGGTGTCACTACTGATTTCCGCCCAAAAGGCGAGAAGGTTGAAATCGGTCGGGAAATCAGTAAGTAAATCGAGATAGGCGGGAGATTGGGAAAAAGCCTCCGAGCAGAAGCCCATGACGACATTGAGCTGGCGGATGGTGAGCTGATGCACCATCCCACCTATGCGAAAGATGATGAAGTTGTCATCGGCCGCCCAGCGGAACTCGAAGGAAGCCAAGAACTCAACGGTGAGTTCAAGAAAGGCATGCTCGGAAATAGAGAAGAGAGAACTCCATCCAGGGGTGGACAGAAATCCCCGCACCAAATCCGCAGCTCCAAAAGTGGCGAGGATGGCCCAATCTAAAATGCGGAACACGCCAAGGGGTTTGGCGCGTAGGCGCTCGCTGCGCTCCTGCTGGGTTTGGTTTTGGAAAAGAAGCATGGCTTCCGCTGCTGCGGGATCCGCGGGGTGCTCGGAGGAGGAAGCGGTGGAGCGAGGGTGGTGGCGAGGCATTTTGGTAGAGGGGAGAAGAAGGAAGGAATCGGGTTAGCAAAGGGAGAAGAGAAGGGTGGATGGTGTGGAGGAAGAAGAGGGGGAAAAGCCCTATTTATAGGGGTTTTCGGGTTGGTCACGCCCCCCTGTCACGCCCGTGACATGGGGCGTGACAAGCACGGGACAAAAATAAAAGAGGATCCGAGGCCTCCTGCCTCGGATTCCCTGGTCACGCCCCAGAGTCACGCCCGTGACTCTGGGCGTGTAAGGCGTGTCCGGCGCAGGAATCCAATGCGCTGGCATTGGATTCCAAGGCCACGCCCATGGTCACGCCCGTGACCATGGGCGTGTCACATAAAAAAAATAAACTGAAGGGAATCCGAGGCGTTGACCCGGGGTCACGCCTCGGATTCGAAGACACGACCCAGGGTCACGCCCGTGACCCTGGGGCGTGTATCTGAAACGAGAAAAATTTTTTTTTTTTCGGTTTTGTTTTTTTTTTTTTCCTTTTTTCGGGCTAGTCACGACCGTGACTAGTTAGTGTCACGGGCGTGACACTAACTGTCACGGCCATGACTGGGCAGGAAGAGAAGTTTTTCAGCTTCACTTCTTCGAACGAAATTTCGGGCTAGCCACGCCCGTGACCAATGATGGTCACGCTCGTGATAGGACCGAAAGACGAACGGAACGCTGCGCACGACGAAACCACTCTCGGGTTTCGCTCGACGAACTAAACACGTCTCGGTCACGCCCGTGACCCATAGGTCACGCCCGTGACAGAGGCGTGTCGGAGCAGAAAATTTTTTTTCTTTATTTTTTTTTTTTGTTTTTTTTTTTTTCTTCTTTTGATTTTTTTGTGTTTTTGTTTATAAAAAAAAAATTTTTAAGGGTCAACTAAACAATAATAAAACAAAAGTTACCGACTTGAAGAAATGCGTAGACTTGACGCTCAACTCCTTCGATCGTCACGCCGAAAAAGATGTCCTTCAAACCTGCGAAAATTTAATTTAAAAAAAAATAAGAAGAAAAGATAAGCATGGGGTGCCTCCCACAAGCGCTTTGTTTATGGTCGTTGAGCTCGACCCAATCGGGGCACTCGTTTATGGGTTCGGGAGGTTAATTTCCTCCCGGTACTCATTAGTAGTATCACCGGCGAGGAATATCTTCAACCGGTGCCCATTCACTTTAAATTCGCCTTGTTCCGGGTGCGAGATAAGCACTGTCCCATATGGCCATACCTCTTTTACAATAAAAGGGCCGGACCATCGGGACTTGAGTTTGCCCGGAAAAAGTCGGAGACGTGAATTATAAAGGAGAACTTGGTCTCCCGGTTTGAAATCTTTAGGGTGCTTAATTTTTTTATCATGATAAAATTTTGTACGCTCCTTATAAAGTTTATTACTTTCATAGGCTAAGGAGCGCCACTCATCGAGCTCGTTAATTTGGAATTTCCGAAGCTCGGAGGACAAAGTTTCATCTATATTTAAAAATTTAAGCGCCCAAAAGGCACGGTGCTCAAGCTCAACCGGTAAGTGACATGCTTTCCCATAGACCAATCGGTACGGCGTACAACCGATAGCGGTCTTGTACGCGGTCCGATAAGCCCAAAGAGCATCATCAAGCTTGACCGACCAATCCTTTCTATTAGTAGAAACCGTTTTCTCCAAAATTCGTTTGATTTCACGGTTAACTACTTCTACCTGACCACTTGTTTGAGTGTGATAGGGGGTGGCTAACCTATGTGTAACGCCATATTTAGACAAAACCTTAGCGAATTGTGCGTTACAAAAGTGGGTGCCCCTATCACTAACTATTGCCCGCGGTGCTCCAAATCGTGTAAATAGCTTTTTGAGAAATTGGGTCACGACTCGGGCGTCATTAGTGGGGAAGGCTTGCGCTTCCGCCCACCGTGACACATAGTCGACCGCTACCAATATATATTTATTTCCATGCGATGTTGGTAGCGGTCCAACAAAGTCGATCCCCCATAAATCAAAAACTTCTATTTCTAAAAATGTATTTAACGGCATTTCATCGCGGCGGGAAATATTACCTGAGCGTTGGCATTGTTCACAACGACTTACATGGGCGTGAGCATCCTTGAAGATGCATGGCCAATAGAAGCCCGCTTCAAGTACCTTCCGAGCCGTCCGATTAGCTTTATAGTGCCCACCGGCGGGTCCTTCATGACAATGCTTTAAAATTTGTGCGCCTTCCTCATGAGAAACACACCTCCGCACTACTTGATCCGCGCAAACACGAAAAAGGAAGGGATCCTCCCAAAAATAATTTTTCAAATCAGAAAAGAATTTCTTCTTTTCTTGATAAGAAAAATCATTCGGGAGGAGTCTCGCAACAAGATAATTTGCGAAATCGGCGAACCAAGGAGTGGGGAGGGTGATTACCTTATGAATGGCGAGAAGGCGCTCCTCGGGGAAAGTGTCGTCAATGTCCTCCTCCATGAGCTCCCCCGAATTTAGGTTCTCCAACCGCGAAAGATGGTCAGCCGCCAAGTTCTCCGCTCCTCTCTTGTCGCGAATCTACAAATCAAATTCTTGGAGTAGTAAGATCCACCTAATCAATCGCGGCTTTGCATCTGTTTTTGCTAGTAAATATCTCAAAGCCGAATGATCAGTAAAAACAATAATTTTAGACAAAGTGAGATATGAGCGAAATTTATCAAATGCGAAAATTACGGCTAATAATTCTTTTTCGGTGGTCGTGTAATTTTCCTGTGCGGCGGTTAATGTTTTGCTTGCATAATAGATAGGATGAAAGTTTTTATTTATGCGTTGTCCTAACACCGCACCAACGGCAAAACTACTAGCGTCGCACATTATCTCAAAGGGAAACTCCCAATTGGGAGCGATCATGATAGGAGCGTTAATCAATTTTTCTTTAATAAGAGAAAAAACACGCAAACAATTTTCGTCAAAAATAAACGGCGCGTCTTTTTCTAACAAGTGGGTTAGGGGCTTAGTTATTTTAGAAAAATCTTTAATAAACCGGCGATAGAAACCGGCATGCCCCAAAAAACTACGAACGGCCTTAACATTTGAAGGGGGATGTAGCTTTTCTATAGTTTCAATTTTTGCTTTATCTACCTCTATGCCCTTACTAGAAATTTTATGGCCTAAGACCAAACCCTCCCGTACCATAAAATGGCACTTCTCCCAGTTTAAAACTAGATTCGTGTCCTCACATCTTTGGAGTACACGGGAAAGGTTTGCTAAACATAAATCAAACGAATCTCCAAAAACGGAGAAATCGTCCATGAACACCTCCATGATATCCTCCACTAATTCGTCAAAGATCGCTAGCATACACCTTTGGAAGGTTGCCGGCGCGTTGCACAAACCAAAAGGCATCCTTCGATAAGCGAAGGTGCCAAACGGACAAGTGAAGGTTGTTTTCTCTTGGTCCTCGGGTGCGATTGGGATTTGAAAATATCCCGAGAGACCATCAAGAAAACAATAAAATGAGTGCCCGGATAGCCGTTCAAGTATTTGGTCAATAAACGGCAAAGGAAAATGATCCTTACGGGTTGCATCATTTAATTTACGGTAATCGATGCACACCCGCCATCCGGTAACGGTTCGAGTGGGAACTAACTCGTTTTTATCATTAGGAACTACCGTTAACCCTCCTTTCTTGGGCACCACTTGGACCGGGCTCACCCAAGAGCTATCCGAAATTGGATAGATGATACCCGCATCTAATAATTTTATGACCTCGGCCTTGACTACCTCCTTCATGTTAGGATTTAGCCGGCGTTGAGGTTGAATAGTTTTGTGAGCGTGTTCTTCTAAAAAAATTTTATGGGTGCAAAAGGAGGGATTAATCCCTCTCAAATCCGTGATCTTCCACGCAATTGCGCGGCGATGAAGTTTTAAAATATGAGATAATTTAAATTTTTCTTCATCGGTCAAGTAGGCCGACACAATAACCGGGAGTTTTGAATCCTCCGCTAAAAATAAATACTCTAAATAATCAGGCAATTGTTTTAATTCTAACGCGGGAGGTTCATCATAAGAAGTTTTCAAACGATCACTACCAATTTCTAAAAGTTCAAAAATAGGTGCGTGCGTGATCGAGAGATTATCACTATTTTCATGAGCAATTAAATCTAAATGTTCTAAATCGGCTTCATGATCAATAGAAGATAAAGATTTTTCAGAAAAAAGAAAAGAGTCTTCTTCAAGAGAAGCCTCCAAATAATAACATGAGTCGTCATTTGAGAGCGAGTTTTTCATATACGTGTCAATAGTAAAGGTAACTTCTTCATCTCCGACTCTAAGGAGAAGTTTCCCATTACTAACGTCTATAATTGCGCGCGAGGTGGCAAGAAAAGGGCGACCGAGAATGAGTGGGACCTCGGTGTCCTCTTCGATGTCAAAGATGACGAAATCTACCGGAAAGATAAATTTGTCAACTTTGACAAGCACATCCTCTATGATCCCCATAGGGAGCTTGACAGACCGATCCGCCAATTGAATGCACATTCTTGTGGGTTTAGGTTCTCCTAATCCCAACTTCTTAACTAAAGAATAAGGCATTAAATTGATTGAGGCGCCTAGATCAGCTAACGCACGTTTTACTAATAAATCACCAAACAAACATGGAATGGAGAAACTACCCGGATCGGGTAATTTCTTAGGTAATTTATTAAGTAAAACTGCCGAACACTCCGCATTTAATTGAACCGTGGAGATATCCTCAAGTTTCTTTTTATTGGATAAAAGGTCCTTGAGGTACTTGGCGTATTTCGGCATTTGTGCGATTATTTCACAAAACGGTAGATTAATTTGGATTTGTTTAAACATGTCCAAAAATTTACCGTGATGTTCATCCACCCGGTTTTTTTGCATTCTAGATGGATAGGGAAGAGGTGGTTGATAAGCTTTTGGTTTATTAAGCGTAGAAGGCTTAGACGGAGGAGAAGATGGAGAAATTATTACCTCTGTATCAACCGGAATTGGAGAAGTATCAACCGGATTTGGAGAAGTGGTTACCTCTTTCCCGCTCCGTAGGGTGATGGCTTTTGCATGCTCCTTGGGGTTGGGCTCTGTATTGCCCGGTAGCGCCCCTTGTTGACGATCGGAGAGCATTTTAGCTATTTGCCCGATTTGCGTCTCCAAACTTCGAAGAGATCCGGTGAGATTCCGGATGTTGGCGTCATTTGTAGTTGTATATTTAGTGAACAATTCCTCGAGATTGGGAGCTTTGGGAGCTTGCGGTGGAAAATAGCCGGGTGGAATCGTGTTCGGCGGGCGCGCCGCGTTCCCCGGATTACTCCAAGAGAAGTTGGGGTGATTCCTTATACCCGGGTGATAGGTATTGCCAAAATTGCTACCCGGATTATAAGGTGGCCGATTCGGATTACCCATGTAATCCACATGCTCGGCAATAGTAGAAGGCTCCCAATATTGGGGCGCACAGGTAGATTTAGACGAGGAAGCAGACATCTCGTTCATCTGTTTTTGCAGTTGCTCAACCTGGAGAGACAAACTTGAAACCGTATCGATTTCATACATCCCGGCCGGTTTAGGTGGTTTAGACCGAGGTGTACTCCATTGATAGGTATTCAAAGCCATACCTTCTATAAGCTCTTGTGCGGCCGCCGGTGTTTTGTTATTAAGCGTTCCACCGGCGGCGGCATCAATATGTTGCCTAGTTTGAGAATTTAGGCCGTTATAGAAGGTTTGGATTTGTAACCAATCCGGAATTGCATGATGAGGACATCGACGAAGCAATTCCTTGAAACGCTCCCAAGTATCATATAACGTTTCCGAATCAATTTGGGAGAAATAAGTGATATCATTGCGCAATTTAGCCGTTTTAGCCGGCGGAAAGTATTTCGTAAGAAATTTTTCCGTCATTTGAGCCCATGTTGTGATGGATCCTCTTGGTAGAGAACCCAACCACTGCTTGGCTTTAGTGCGCAATGTAAATGGAAATAACCTTAGCCGGATGGCATCATCGGATACACCATTAATTTTAAAAGTATCGCATATTTCTAAGAAATTTGAAATATGCGCGTTTGGATCTTCATCTTGAAGCCCATCAAATTGTACATATTGTTGTACCATTTGGATGATGCTTGGCTTCAACTCAAAATTATTGGGGGCAATAGCGGGGCGAACAATACTAGATTGAGTCTCGTCCAAGTTTGGACGGGCATAATAGGACATAGTCCTTTGTTCAACCGCATTTGGCTCACCCATATTGGAAGAAGCAGAAGAAGGAGATCTAGGAGAATGAGAAGAAGAACTAAATGAAGAAGGAGAAGAAGAAGGCGGTGACGGAGAGAGGATTAATGAAGGATTAGGAGTGTCTCCTAAGGAGTCCGTATCTTGAAAATTCGGAACTTGAAATCGTAAGCGATGCCGAAGGGTTCGCTCGATTTCCGGATCCAAATCAAAAAGAGGCGACGGATTCCCTCGGGTCATACACCAAAATAAAACAAAATAAATATTTTTTTATTATTTTTGATATTGCTAAAACAAAAAGAAAATGATAAAATTAATAGAGCCTTGCTTTCAAAATATCAACAAAAAAAAATTTCCCCGGCAACGGCGCCAAAAACTTGATGAGGATTTTATAAGTTTTGAAAAATGATCCAAACTAAACTCTCAATTAGGCAAGTGCACCTATCGAAATTTAGTATAGGAAATATCGTATTTAAACTCGGGGACCGTTGAGTATTTGTACTCACAAGGACGAACTATTATTTTATCGATCGGAAAATTGGTTTTTGCGAAAACGAAAACAAACGTTAAATTAAGAGGAGAAATTCGATGAATAAAAGGCTAGCACTTGATCTGAAATCCCTTTGGACTAGAATAAAATCCTCGAAATTAAAGAGCACAAGCATCTAAATTATTAACTTTGACCACGGAGGTTCCAAAGCTACGAAGCGCCTCTCTCGAGAATACGCACTCGACTAACCTTAGGTAGATCGATTAAGACCTCTCGGCCAGTCGAAAGACCTAAGCTTGCTTTAGGCGGTGAACCTCACTAATGGAGTTGACTCCAAGGCGGAAGAATTTTGCGTTCCTCTCTCGAGGGGTGCAAGGAATTCTCTTTATCCTTGAGTGATCTACTCGTATCCACAACCTCTCGGTAAATCTAGGATACGAATCTAAGCTCGAATAAACATAATTTGCAACTTATGAATTCGAAGAAAAATTAAATCAAAGATAAACCAAAGTTTAGAAAATAGAATGCTTGCTAATTTGAGACAAAAATAAGAATTTTATTCCATTCCAAAGTTCATCATGATCAAGTGCTAATTGGGAAATTAGCTACTCATCATGATGAGAGAATTACAAGAAAGATAGAGGAGAGACATGATTATAAAAATTACTTGGAAATATAGACTACACTAGGAATTGAAAATGCAGGAAAAACCGTAAATAAAACAGAATTAAGCTCCCAAAAATTCTCCTCTCGGCCATCTGAAGCTGTCTGGAATTTATAGAAAAAGTTGCTGGGTGGTCACGCCCGTGACCTAGGGCGTGTCTTGACGGTTGTAGAAAAACGGCGGGAAGCAGAAACGGCGGGAATAACTCCGGCCGTTGTTGGAGGGGTCACGCCCCTGGTCACGCCCGTGACCATGGGCGTGTCTTGAGAAAACTCCCAGCGACTGAAACTGCAGCATTAAGTCGGCACGCCGGGCAGTCACGGGGTATGTCACGCCCGTGTCAAATGTGTCACGCCCGTGACTTGTTGCAAAGTAAAACTGCCGTTGACTGGAAATCAGGGCAGGGCACTGGATGTCACGCCTGGAGTACACGCCCGTGTAATGATGGTCACGCCCGTGACCTTAAGGCGTGTAATTTTAATTGACGTGGCAGGTAACTCCTTCGACGAGCCGGGTTCTCGCCAGAATGTCACGCCCGTGACCATGTCGGTCACGCCCGTGACTGTGGCGTGTCTTTTGAAAAATTATCGCTTTTGCCCTGTTTTGTCTCCTGGTCAACCCTATAGACTCCAAATTGAAATTTGCAGCCCAGATTGCCCTGAAATAAGAAATTAGAAAAATTCAATAATAAAATTACAAAATATAATTATAAACTAATTAGTGGTGAGTATAATTATATTAAAATTATAATATAGATATTTCTCTTATATAAACTAATTAGCGATAATTATAATAAAATTATCACGGCCCAGCAGATATTTCTCTTATATTTTTTAAGTTTTGTGTTTTTTATTTTGATTAAGCATCTAAGTTGTCGTTGATCTCTAGTCTAGATATTTCTCTAATCTAGATCTTTCTCTAAATAAATAATGCTTATGAATATTTCATTTTTCATTCATTTGATTTTGGAGTCCTGAAATGGTTAGGTGATAGGAAGTGTGTTCAGACAACACTTTCACGTTGGGTGGTTGAGCCTCATTCATTGCATCATACCTGATCTATATCTATAAATGTTTAGGCTTTATCACATTATTTAAACCACCAAAATCGAACCGAACCGAACCTAACCATTTAGTTCAGTTTGCTTCGGTTTCAATGTTTGAACGGTTCGGTTCGGTTCCAAATTTTTGGAACCACATAGGGATGGTTTGGTTTGCGATTTTGCTTACAAACCGAAACAAACCGAACCGTTACAACACTGCATGGAGGGGGTTGTTAGGGCTAGCATCGCAGTGTGACAAAGATCAAGACGACAAATGATGGTTTGTAAACTTCAATGTTGGTACCAGTGAAGTAGATTGTTCTTGTCGAGGCTTCAAAACTAAAGGTATTTTATACAAGCACGTTTTGCAGATATTCATTCATAAAAATTTAATGCAAATTCCTGCCTAATATTTACTCAAACGATACGAGGAACATGTTTTTTTGTAGGCTTTCTAGTTTAATGATCTGAGTTTTAAGGACAAGTGTGACCTCAGGTCTATCTTTGGGGGAAAATGATGTGGTGGGAGAGACCCTAGTTTGGGGTGTGGATGGTGTGGGTGATGGTGTACGACGATGGAATTAGGACATCGTTGCTTGCAATTTCTTAAAACCACGATCACAGAAAGTCTTCAAAGAGACTTCAACCTTACTGACTTCTTCCCATATAAAAACACGGAGCCGAGATTTCATTGCGTTGCAATCTTCATCTGTCGTTTCTCTATTCACCTTCATCTTGTCCTTCTCCTTCTCTTTATCCTTCTCATTCTTCATCCTCCTAAGCAATCTCCTTTCGCTTTTCCTAACAACTTTTTTCTTGCCGTCCTCGAACTTTATTTTCTCATTCTCCTTCTCAATATCCTCGAAATCTGAGTTCAACTCAACCTCTATCTTCTTCCCAGCATCCTTCACATATCTTCCTTTTCTCTTAGTTGGCTTCACATCTTCAAAATCGAACCCCTCCTCTGGTCCTAGGAGCGGCTTCTCAATCTCCTCGACACTTCCAAACTTGTATCTAACCTACAAAATATAAAAAAACGTAGTATAGTTATAGATACACATTACTTGATGTGAAAAAGAAGTAAATTAAATATACCTGATTGAGTTTCACGAGCTCACTCGGCAAATCCAAACAGAACTTTGTATTATAGCTCAATTTATAAGACCGTCGACAAATTTGAGGCCGAGCCAGGAAATGTACTATTCTCTATACATTGGTATGTTTAAGGAACCATACATACAAAATCATATGTTAGCTTGAATAATTAATAAACCATTAACCCAAATATAAACAAATTTCTTACCAATAAAATAGTCAAGCAGCCTTCAAAGTAGCCTAAACAGGTGTCAACATCTCCAACTGCATTGACACAACTCAGACAGGCTAGTTGTGAATGCAAGAATGCATGAATGACCATGGATCAATTGTATTCTCTCAAAGCACTCAGACCATCCTCCAACACGCCTAGACACATTGAGATTTTTAGAGTTTTCATGGGGAAGAAAAATACAATCAGCAAATACTTAATGAGAGTATTTTCTCATCTTTGCTCGAGATCTGGGGACCAACCCTAATCCAAAAGAAGGCTCATATCGTTGAGCAAGTACTTGTGAGATAGCTCTATATAAGGAGGTCTATAAAAACGAAAAACACGGCCACCGTTTGGTAGCCCAAGAATCATGGACACTTCATTAACTGTAATTTTGAGGTAATGATTTCATAATAGGAAAGACCACTTATCCCTTTTGTATAGCTTCACAAGCACATACAATAAAGAGATGTTCTACGACAATGCCGACATGACGAATAAGGGCAGAACATTTGCTTCCCTTAAAACACGTTTCGAGTCATCAGAAATGACATCGAGGAGGGGATGAGTGTTTGCCATGAACATAAAGACCGCACAACGACATCACAAATATTTAATGCCAGACATCTGAGTAAATCAAAAGAAAAACAATTGTTCAACATTGAACATACGACTGTACATACAATTGTACATTGAACATAAAATACAGTTGGACTACTACTAAAAGATAAATACAATTGTTTTATGAACATGAAATACAGCTGGTCATTGAACTTGAAAAATACTATATCTCAATAACTAAGTAGACATACATTCCCACATTAAACTTAAAATACTACAGTCATACTACACAAGCCCGATCTACAGTCATACTTCAGATCTTCAAAATAATGAAAACTTAAAACTAGTTGCATAGACAAAAAACACACCTCCTATTCTTAGTTCTTCACAAGCCCGATCTCCAGTCCACAGAGAGATGAAGTCGACGACCCGACCTAGGTTACCTGTGGATATTGTCGGACCTAAAAGCTTGCTGAAAATAAAGGAGTAGCCGGCGAGAAGGTCACCGCAGGAGAACGCAGATCTTACGCCGCCGCCTAGATTAAGGATGGAATGGCGGATGTCGCCGCCTACGTTAAGGAATGCAGAGGCGAAAATCGCGGCGAAAACCAAAAACAGTCAGGGGAAGAAGACGGGTGGACCCGATGTTATTTGAAATTCTAATTTAAAGACTTTCCTATAAAACCATTACGGTTGGAGATACAACCGTACATACCGCGCATCGATACAGCCATATGTCGGCCGTTAACCCTTATTTAACTGCAGATCTCGGCTGTATCTCCCATCTAGAGATTCATGGGAGTAATCCACCTACAATTTTTTCCCTCCGATCAAATATAACCTAGTGCCCTCCTTGTTCTTTTATATAAAACATCTCCTTCTGCTAATCGGCCTAATTTAACTAAAAACCTTAAAAACCTAAAATCGCTTTCACCTTTCGTAGGTTTTGGCTGCTCATCGCTCCGCAGTCGTCTTCCCCGCTCCGACACTCCGACGAGGCTGCCGACCGGTGACGGTTCCGCTGACAACGCCTTCCAAGCCTCCAGAAGACCATTCTAGTTCCATTATCTCCGCCGAAACCAGGGAACCTTGCTCCGACCGTAACCTTACAGTTCTGCTAGCGCCGTTTGATGTATCTCGCCTCTTTCCGCCCTCGAGTTCCCGCTTCTCTTCTCTGCCGAACGCCCATGCTCTAGCTGACGAGAGGATCACGAGCGTGCGGCTTTCACCAAGAAGTAGAAGAATCATGGCGATTGCCAAAGCAGCCAGAAGACATGGAAGAGAAAATGCAGTGAAATCAGCACAAGCTGAAGCTCTAATGGGGGTGAGCTCAAAAGGGGAGCTGAAGCGTAAGCAGAAGCAAATGAAGAAGGCCAAGTCAGGGGGATTCGAATCACTAGGACTCTGCCCAGAGGTTTACCGGGCTGTTAAGCGCAAGGGATACCGCGTGCCAACCCCAATTCAGCGCAAGACTATGCCTCTGATCCTCGACGGTGCAGACGTGGTCGCAATGGCGCGCACTGGTTCTGGAAAGACCGCTGCGTTTCTCATCCCCATGCTCCAACGCCTCTGCCGTCAAGTGCCCCAATCGGGTGTTCGGGCCCTCATCCTATCCCCCACCAGAGACCTTGCCCTTCAGACTCTTAAATTCACCAAGGAGCTCGGAAAATACACTAGTTAGAGTTCAGCCTTTCCCTTTTTCTAATTTTTCCCTATTTGATTGAACAAATTTGATCGAATTTTTTCATATTACACTTGCATAATAGGCGCACTGGTTAGGGTGTTGTTGTGTGACTTTGAGGTCACAGGTTCGAGTCCTGGAAGCAACCTCTTGCAAAAATGTAGGGCGTGGTTTGCCTACATATCACCATTGTGGTGGGTACCTTCCCTGGACCCTCTCTGCGCGGGGATGCTTTGTCCACTGGGCAACCCTTTTTACACTTGCATAATAGGCAGTATGCGAGCACAAATCTTGTACAAAATTTGACCATCACTTGAGAGACATTCGAGTATTAGTGCCGCTACACACTGCCATTGGGGGATTTGTGTATGGCCGTTAGTGTCTACAAATAACATCTATAAATTTTTCGAGTTTCATTAGATCAAGAAGATTAAAATCGAAGGACTCAGATTCGTTTGATAGTCCTATCTAGGGACCATGATTAACCCAAATTTTTTCCTTTTAATATAATACTAGCATGTGAGCATGTGGTCTCCCCCTGTGTGTAGTTTACAACTGCTACACTATTTTATCATTACTCGAGTGCCACATACATTTTTGTTGTTGTGCACAATGTTAAAAATCACATATTATGTAGATCAAAAAGATTAAAATTGATGAACTCAAATTCATCTGATGGTCCCTGATGCAGGACGAATCTATGGACACGTGATGCCCTAACTCTATATGCAATGCGAGCAATCACAAACAAATGCAAAGGTTTTTGGACCTTTGAATGTAAAGCTCACAACGTAATCTCTAATGCGATGCAACTTTTCATTCATGCAATTATTTCCAACACAAAGTTAGTTACAACAACAACAACACTCAAGCCTTTATCTCACTATAGTGGGGTTGGCTATATGGATCCTTTGTCGCCATTTTGCCCTTTCCCACAAAGTTAATTAAACAAAGAAATTTTAAATCTTGTGCTTTTCATCACAATCAATAGCAAAAGTTGTAATTAGGTTAACAAGTAACAATTGCAATGAATTGAAAGTACTAGAAATTAGTGTAAGGCAATGAGAACACATGCTTACGAGAAATAAAAGAGTCAAACTAATCAAGCACGATACTACTAGCAATAGAAGTGTATTTGTACAATTGTAAAAGATATGAAAATAAATGTGGATCTCACCAAGTGGCCGTTTGCATAGATCCCATATTGTAAAATCAATGGAGGCAATCCAAAAAGTCAACAATTGTTGGAAGGTGGTTATCTGATGAGGGGGATGGTTGTTTGGGGGGGGGGGAATTTGTTGGTTGATGTTTTAGAGTGGTTGAAAGGGTTATAGGAGGGTGGTAGTTGTCCAGGGCTGGTGGGCGGTGTTTGGGTGCAGATTTCTGTGGGAGAGGGGCTGTGGAGGCTCTGGAAGAGGGAATGGTGGGCTAAAAGATTTGGAGTGGGATGGAGAGGATGAAAAAGGGGAGGGGGAGGGCTCATCGGACTCTGGAATAGACTAGGGGTTGAGGAAGGGAAGGATGGGGTTGTCCAGAGCTAATGCAGTGGGCGTTCGAGGGAATTGGTAAGGGAATCTGACGGCTTGAGGGGAGGAGAGGTGGGAATCTGGCGGCTAGAGGGTTTCCGTGGGCATGGAAGGTGGTAGGAGGCTGATCCAGAGTCCGCTCCTGGAGAAGGGATGACCCATGACATCTCACAGTGGGGAGGAAGGCTTGCAAAAGCATCGACCTCGCACCAGGTTCATTTACCTAGACCGAGAGGCGCATTTATCCATGATTCTTGATACCGCCTCCTTGTCTCCCAGGCGAATGATATATAAATTCAAACAATATAAAAAATGCATATAATATGAAAAATCACAATGAAGGTGACGACGACCTCCGATCGCCCATTTGACAAGCAAAAAATTGTCGACCCAGTTGACTTCGTCACTGTCACGCGAAGGATCTCCATCAATTTTCCCGGCTTAGAAATGTTCATCTCTGGTGAATGGAGACTACATGTTCCCGATGCAAATCGGACAAGACTCTATCGTTCCATGTAGGATGCATCTTCACAAGAGGTAATTGTTCCGCTGATGTAGACGAGGGCCCCACACACAAAAAAAGCCGCCGTAAGGGTGAAGGGTAGGATACTAGTGATGGGTAGGGCTGTAATGGCTGTGAAAATTGAAGCTACAAGGGAATTGAAGGTCCAAAACTAAGAAATTTGACTTAGACTCTCTCATGATAGTCTACGGGCATATTTGTCTAACCCTCATATTCGTTGTTGTCCCCAATGAGGGTCTCTCAAATAATGTGCAAATCATCATTCAATCACCCTCATTGAACATTTACTCTCTCATGTGTGAACGATCTCCATTTACTACCCACACAAGTTTTAAAATGTTCATTATTTAATATAACTTTACCTTGGAGTATGTCATACAAAACATGCGATCGCAAATGAATAATGCTCGACCTGATAGACTAAAGCACGAACTCCACATAGTGACGAGTGTTCCTTAAAATTGGTGGTTTTTTTCAGAGGTTCTTTGGGTATGGTGTAAAAATACTCGTTAGAGTGTATGAAGAACATCCAAATGACTGACTGAGACATCAACATTGAGCTGCAGAATCATGATATGTCAAATACCTCCTAAAAGATGTGAACCACCGGGAGGTTCACTAACTGGTAGATAGAAATATTCGTCATGGATGATGTCAACACCCAATGGAATGTCACAGATGATCACATACGAATGCAACTCATGGGTGTTTCAGGTATCTCTCAGATGGTAAAGTCCTTTAGGCGGCTCTCCGTGAGGTATAGAAGAAAAGTTGTCGCGAACGCAATGATCATTCGTGATTCTGATGCTATCTTGACTGATTATTTTATTGGACAATTGGTCCATCCATTTTTAATAATGAATATGTAGGGTATAGTTTAGTGGTAAAAGTGTGGTTCGTTTTATTAAAAATTTCAATAGTTAATGTGTCTTTCTGTTTTTTTTTCAGATTCCTATAAAAAAATTTTTCTTAGAAAGATTTAATCCTTTACCCCTCAATAGGATATGTGAGGAAAGAATATACATTCCACGGTTTCTATTCATAAAAGTTTTAATATATATTTTTTGGATCATGGAGTCGAGAAGCATAAATTATTTGATTGGTTCAATTCTTCCAATTAAGAATGAATTTATCAGGGATAAGACAGGAGTGACACCACTTACAAAGAAGATGCTAGAAGCTTGACTAAGATGGTTTGGACATGAACAAAGGAGACCATTAGAGGCACTTGTTAGGTGTTGTGAGAGTTTAGTCACTAGGCATGTTAAACGGGGGAGGGGTAGACCATTAAGGACTTGGAATGGAACTATAAGGAAAGACATCAATGAGATTATAACAAAAAAATAAAGATTGGGTGCAATGGTGACAAAGGATCTATATATTTGACACCACTATAGTGGGATAAAGGCTCGGGTGTTCTTGTTGTTCAATTCTTCCTATTGGATGGGTATGAATAAAGGATCTCTGTGTCATAGTACGTGAAGATACAATCCATCCATACAAAGGGTTTGTTTGGGGCGGCGACTGGAACCGGCGGCTGGGAACGAAGGGCTGGGACCAGAGGGACGGGGGTTGGAGACGGAGCAGCCCGCTTCATTTTTCGCTTCGCCTCGGGAGCAAACGCCGCCACCCGACGTTTGGTTTTTTGCCTTGCGGCGGCGTTTACTCCCGCACCGGCGCTCAAATGCCGCCCCAAACGAAGCCTAAAGTGATTGCTTCCCAGAAAGGGGGGCTTGTCAAATGGGTCTCTCGAGGACTCAATGAAGGGCCGTCTTGAGGGGGTCAACAATGCAGGATGGTTCTCCAAAAGAAAAACATCAATAACGGTGGTGTTCATGAAACCAAGCGGGACACCCACAACAAAGTTGTTTTAGCATTAAAAACATCAACCAAACCGAACCGTGCGGTTTTCAAAATTTAAAACCGAACCGAACTGTGCGGTTCGGTTGCTTTTTACTTACACCCTCAGCTACAACACATAAGTAGCCGTAATCTCTCTCTCTCTCTCTCTTATTTGGACTCTCATGCTGCATAGATTAGAGTTTACATGCATTGATCTTAAGCCTACTTGTTTGGGAAATTTGTTAAGTTGTCTAATCCTTCAGTTAAAATCCAATTATTGACTATTGGATAAGATTGAATCAGGAATATTAACAAGTTAATATGATCGTTCACTTTACTTCTTACTATACCTGAAAGAAAAGGCTGTGAGTTAATGGTTTCATTTACTTCTTATTTGAAGTGTTATGCATGCTTATTTTTATGATATTTATACCAATGAAATTCCTGCAGATCTTCGTACTTGCTTGCTAGTTGGTGGAGATAGCATGGAAAGTCAATTTGAGACACTAGCACAGAGCCCAGACATTTTAATAGCAACTCCAGGACGACTCATGCATCATCTATCTGAGGTGGAAGGGATGACTCTGCGTACTGTAGAGTATGTCGTGTTTGATGAAGCAGATTCACTATTTGAAAGGGGATTTGCAGAACAATTACACAAAATCTTGTTGCAGTTAAGTGAGACTCGCCAAACTTTACTTTTCAGTGCTACACTGCCCAGTGCCCTTGCTGAATTTGCTAAGGCTGGCTTGCGTGATCCACTACTCGTCCGTCTTGACTTGGATACAAGAATAAGTCCTGATCTTAAGCTGACTTTCTTCACATTGCGCAACGAAGAAAAAATAGCTGCATTGTTGTATCTAGTCAGGGAACTAATAAGTTCTGAACAACAGACCTTGATTTTTGTTTCAACAAAGCACCATGTAGAGTTCCTGAACTGTCTCTTTATAGAAGAGGGCATTGATCTTTCTGTCTCATATGGTGATATGGATCAGGATGCTCGAAAGATGCATATTTCCAAATTCAGGGCGAGGAAGACAATGCTGCTCATTGTGACTGATGTTGCCGCCAGGGGCCTAGACATTCCCTTACTTGATAATGTGGTGAACTGGGATTTTCCTCCAAAGCCTAAACTTTTTGTTCATAGAGTGGGACGAGTGGCTCGAGCTGGACGGACTGGTACTGCTTATTCCTTTGCAACATCAGAGGATATGCCTTATGTATTAGACCTCCATCTTTTTCTTTCAAAGCCTCTTAGAGCTGCTCCAACGGAAGAGGAGGTTATTCGTGATATGGACGGGGTTTATTCAAAACTCGATCAAGCACTTGCTGATGGAGAAACGATTTATGGTCGTTTTCCACAGACAATTCTAGATCTTGCTTCTGATAGGATGCAAAAAATTATTCAAGAGTCCCCCGAACTTGCAGCTTTGCAGAAGGCTTGCTCTAACGCTTTTCAGTTATACACAAAGACAAAACCTTTACCTTCTAAAGAGTCCATCAGGAGGGCAAAGGATTTACCTCGTGAAGGTCTTCACCCGATATTTAAGGATTTGCTTGGATCTAATGAACTAACAGTTTCTGCATTTTCTGAACGTTTGAAATCGTATAGGTTAGTCTTCTGATGAGCGTGCTCTTTTTTCTTTCATGTTGAAAATTTTTTTTTGTTATGAGCCATCAAATTTTCTATTGTTTTTCATTTGATAGTAGTTGATAACTTGCTATCATTTCTTATGCACTGATTTCTGCTTCAAGGCTTGTGACTAATATTTTTCTGGACAATTAATTGCAAACCAGACCAACAAAGACCATTTTTGAGCTGGGAGCTGAAGCCTCAAAATCAAAAAATATGCAGGTACTCACAAATGGGTTTTGTGGATTGGTTAATTGGTTTGTCTGCTATTTACTTTATGTAGTTTTTTCTCTAGTATCAATTTCTTCTATTATTATATTCAATTCCTACAAAGATACTATTTAAGTTATTTTCAATAATTTTTTCAGAAGACTTTCCTCATGTCTCTGTTACTTTGATCGTTGATTTTCTATTAATGTGCTTTTCTTTTCATTGTTGATATTTTTTAGACATTCTAGCCTTCTGGGTACTGGTTTGCTGTTATTATTTTTTCCGCATTTATGATTGTACTTAATTATTGTCCACAAGCATTGATAACTCATGTCATTGTTTCTCTTGCCAAGTACCTCAGATATCTACAACTTAGTGTAATTCATGTATTATATGAATGTGTTTAATATTGCACTTAGAGAATTCTAGTATTGGCTCTTATTTCATTACTTGTTTATCATTCTATCTATTATGTATTTTGGTTCCTTATATTCAGCATTGTCAAATGGTAACTAGTTTTTCAATAAATCCTTCTCATTGCTATATTAATTTTCCCCTTCAAAAAATCCTCTTATTAATGGCTTTATATGATAACAAGGTATTCCTAATCTATTTTGTTTGCTTCACAAACTGTAATGAGATACCATTACTAAATTTGTAATATAATCAATACTCAAAATATTAAAAATGTAAATAATTGAAGGTATAGGATGACATGATACACGTGGCTAGGGAAAGTTTTACAAATGTAGGATATGGATGCAAAAAGCTAAAGTGATTAATTACTTTTTCACCTTGCTTCTAATGAGCATATATAACAAATGTATGCCATATATCTCTTATTTACTATACATGTTATCCATCCAACTCTCGTGTTCCCTATGAATCGTGAGCATGCCGTTACTATACTTTGTCTCTTTGGAAATTTCACTTTGAACCCATGTAGCATACCTCATCTCACCTAGAGTTGTAGAGTTTTTTCCCCGACACTTCAACTAGGATGCATGGTAATAGTTACACATTTAATCTACCCCACATCAATTGGTATTTTATTCATTGGATTACACGCATGCTTTCACGTCATTCTAGGGCTGGTCATAACTTCCTTTGCGCATGTCATCTAGTCGCTTGCATTGCATGTAGGGATGAGACATTGTCTATCTGTCACCTATAGATTCATCTTGCGTCGGCTGGTATCAGAGCCAGGTTCAGGCTCTCTTTTGATACACAGTCATAAAGTCTATATACCATGGCGAGTAATAGTGTTCGTTCAACACGACTTTATGTTGGCAGGATTGAGTATCTTTCGGGTCATCCCCATTACACCTCTTCCCTATTTGAGGATCTGGAATCCGTATATACTCGATGTCATAGAGCTCCTTAGTAGAGATCCTCATACTAATTATGTTGATAATCCTCGCCTGCCACCGCACTTTCGTATGAATTGCGTCTACCCTCGGACATGATTTGAATATGTTAAGGGTGACCATTTAAATGAATATCAAGAGTCGAGGTCACCATCATCAGGATAACATCACGTGTAGAGACCATCCTAGTGTTCCAAAAATGGAGATGTCAGGTGCTGAATTCCAACGATTGCTTCTTGAACGATCTGATTGCATTGATACTTAATTTGATCGCCTAAAAACTGCTTTTAAAGGAAGCAGTATGATAGGATCTCAAGATTTAAGTCAAGCCACTAATGCGTCTAGTAGTGCTCCCAATGAAAGAGGGGTCCGACACCTGACTTTGATTCATCTTATCTCGACAAGGCTTAATGCTCACATTATTTTAAAGTTGATTGTGATCATGAACTTATGTTACAGGCTATGAAGCACAAATACTTCCCCGAAGACAGCGTACTCATACTAGATACGTATCCGGTACCGACACGTACCCGATACTCGACGGACACACTTGGACTTAACACATCATTCTGCATATTGTGATAGGAATATGTTTTTCTATAGTAAATAAAAGTTGGCTCTATGCTAGGAAACGTTGGTACGTCCAATGAAGTTGTGTATTTGTACCGAGTATGTTTCTGATATTGGTACGTTTCTGTTACAAATAAGTGTATTGAACATGTTGATATGACATAAATTATTAACAAAACAGCTAACTTGTTTCTAGACTAACCGAAGATTGAAGATGTTGATCTCCATCAATGAAGTTGATCTCCAACAATGAAGAAGAAAAAAAAACTAATGAGTAAACATAAGTTTAATTTTATCATTTTTGACTAAACATGAAAGATGTTAAATTTTGTAATAATTACGATGCTTAATGTTTGAAAATTGCATGTTATGTTACTGTTGAAAGTGCCCAAAGCTTTTGTGTATTACTCAAGTATCTAATTGTACGGAGAGAATACAAATATATAGGAGAGAGGAGAGAAGAATAAATCCTATACATGATGTGGGACTAAAGAAGGAGGAGAAAGAAAACAAAGAAAGAGGGCCATTAAATGTGTCTTTTACATGGGCTTTTCCAATACTCCCCCGCAAGCTGGAGCGTACAAGTCGTATGCGCCAAGCTTGGATAGGCACTGATAGAAGAGGGTACTAGGTAGAGCTTTGGTGAGGATGTCAGCAACCTGTTCAGTACCCGGAACATGCTTGAGCTCGATCTTCTTCATGTGGACTTTCTCTCGGATGAAATGACAATCTACCTCAATATGCTTCGTTCTTTCGTGAAAGACTGGGTTCTTGGCAATATGTATGACAACTTGACTGTCACATAGGAGGAGAGCTGGTGAAGATAGTTTAACTCCCAGGTCGGTAAGGAGACTCTCAATCCATGTAAGTTCAGAGACCACAACAGCCATTGCCCGATATTCTGCTTCTGCTGAGGATCGAGCAACCACTGCTTGTTTCTTGCTTCGCCAGGTAATCAGATGTCCTCCAAAATATGTGCAGAACCCGCTAGTGGATCGTCGATCATCAAGAGAGCCAGTGTAGTCGGCATCAGAGTATGCCACTAGTGTAGGAATGGAAGATGAGGTTTTGTATACAAGTCCTTGGCCAGGAGCTGTCTTAAGATATCTGAGAATGCGTTCCACAGCCTGGAGATGAGAGCTTCGAGAAGAGTGCATATAGCGACTAACGAGTCCCACAACAAAGGATATATCAGGTCTTGTAACTGTTAGGTAGATAAGTTTCTCAACTAGACGACGGTAATATTCTGGATTTTGTAGAAGAGAATCAGAATCGGAGCCCTGAGCACATAGTTTGTGATTTGCATCCATGAGAGTGTTAATAGGTTTGCAGCCAGAGTAGCCCGCATCATGAAGAAGATCCAGACAGTATTTTCGCTGAGAGAGAACCAGACCATCTGACCGTCTGGCCACTTCCAGACCAAGGAAGTACCGAAGATGTCCCAGATCTTTAGTTTGGAATACGGAGCTCAGATGTAGCTTAACGGCCTGTATGCTGTCCAAGCCATTTCCAGTAATAATGATATCGTCGACATATACCAATAGGATAACCGTACCCGTTGCCCGGTGACGAGTAAACAATGAGAAGTCAGCCGAGCTTCGAGTGAAGCCAATTGCCCGAAGAGCTTTGCTGAACTTGTCGAACCATGCTCGAGGGGATTGTTTGAGACCATATAGGGATTTGAGAAGGTGACAAACCCGGGACTCCCCCGTGGTCTCAAACCTGAGAGGTTGTTGCATGTAAACAGTTTCCTGAAGGTCGCCATTCAGGAAAGCGTTCTTGACGTCGAGTTGAAATAAGGGCCATTGACGATGGATAGCAACAGAAATGAGAATGCGGACCGTGTTGAGCTTAGCGACCGGAGAGAAAGTCTCGTCATAGTCGAGCCCCTGCTGCTGGGTGAAGCCACGAGCAACCAAACGAGCTTTGAGTCGATCAATGGTCCCATCAGGGGCATGTTTGATGACGAAGACCCATTTACACCCAACAGGTTTCTGGCCGGGAGGAAGGGGCACCAAGGTACAAGTCTGGTTCGCCCACAGAGCAGCCATCTCTTCTTCCATGACAGCACACCACCCAGAATGTTGAAGAGCGTCCTGTACAGAAGTAGGAATAGAGACCGAGGATAGTGAAGTAGCCAAGGTCTGAAGAGGTGGAGAGAGGCGATGGAGAGAAACATAGTTCGCCATCGGATGAGCTGTAGAGGCCGGTACCGGAGCAGCAGAACACGGAGAAGCCGAGGTCGAAGCCGACTGCATAGGAGCAACGGGAGGAAGAGGGCGACGAGTATAGACCCGAATAACGGGCGGTCGAGGAGGGTCAAGGGTGGGAGGAAGTGGAGGGATGGTTGGAGGGGAGTGGACGGTTATCACCAGCCGTGGGATGGAGGGTGGTGGAGAAGGTGGTGGTAGAAGAGGTGGCAAAGGAGGAGGGAAGAAGGGTTGATCCTCCCGGAAAGTAACATCAGTAGAGACAGAGACCTTCCGGGTGACCGGGGAGTAGCAAACATAACCCTTTTAGGTGCGGGAGTAGCCGACGAAAATGTTTGGCCGCACGAGGATCCAGTTTGTCAAGAGTGGGGCCCAGGTTATGGACAAAGCAAGTACAGCCAAAAACCCGGGGTGTGAGAGGGAAGGCGGGTGCGGAGGGAAAAAGAAGGCTGAAGGGGGTAGCGTTCTGGAGAACCGGTGATGGGAGACGGTTGATAAGAAAACACGCGGTGGAAACCGCAAAGTTCCAGAATACTTTGGGAACGTGCATGTGGAGCATGAGGGAACGAGCAACATCAAGCAAGTGGCGGTTCTTGCGTTCGGCGACCCCGTTTTGCTGCGGGGTGTAGGGACAAGAGGTCTGATGAACAATACCGAAGTTGGCGCAGAGAGTGGCAAACTCATTGCTAGTGTATTCCCGAGCATTATCAGAGCGGAAAGTTTTAATACTGGTAGAGAATTGCGTACGAGTTTCTAACACAAAACCCTGAAAAACACGAGGAAGCTCAGAGCGATCGTGTAGTAGATACAACCAGGTGGTGCGAGAGTAATCGTCAATAAATGTTATAAAATAACGATAACCAGAGATGTTAGAAACTTTATACGGTCCCCAAATATCAGAATGTATTAGATCAAAAGGAGCAGAGCTCCGAGTACAATGTGCAGGATAAGAAGCACGAGGCTGTTTGCCAAGAATACATGAATCACATTTAAAAACAGGAAGAGAAATGTCAGGAAGCGCATTCTGGAGGATAGGTAGAGGGGCATGCCCAAGCCGACAATGCCAATCAGTAGAGGAAACAGAGGAAAGTGATGTGGGAGAGACATCGAGGAGGTAGAGCCCGTTCTGCAGTCGACCCCTACCAATGGTAATCTGCGTCTGCCGATCCTGTATCAAAAAACCAGAAGAGGTGAAAGTGATATAACAATTCATATCAGTAGTAAGACGACCAACAGAGAGTAAATTAAATGGTGAGGCCGACACATAAAGAACGGAACGAAGAGAGAGAGAGGGATGGAGGAAGAGATCAGCACATCCGGAGACCGGAACAAACGCACCATTGGCCACAGTAATAGACTGGGGATGAGGAGCATCAGAGAACCGGGGCGGTTGCATGGAAGTGATGTGGTGGGTGGCTCCCGAGTCCAGGATCCAGCGAGAGCCGGAGGAAAGACAGGCAGTACCTGCAGTGGAGGTGGAGACAATACCTGCATGGGAGGTGGAGACAATGGAAGCAGATGGAGGGTGGAGGAGCCCCTGGAGTTGTTGCAGCTGAAGGCGAAGAGCCTCAAGATCCGTACCAGTCGGAGGAGAGCTATCGGTAACAGCAGCAGTAGGCGGACGAGGAGGGTAGCCATGTTTCTTGTGACAGACCGCTTCAGTATGGCCATCCCGGCCGCAGTAGGTGCACTTAGGCCGTCCGCGGCCACCACGGCCCCGCCCACGGGAGCCCGTACGTCCACCTCGAGTAAAAGAGGGTGGGGGAAGTAAAGGAGGAAGGGCCTGCTGAAGAAGGGCCGGCGAGGGTGGTGCAAGTGCCTCCGGTGGAGGGGGCACGCGAAGTAACATCGAGCAGACATCGGAGAAGGAAGGGGTAGTGGGGGAAGCCAGAACCTGGGCCCTGATACTGTGAAGGTGTGGCGGGACGCGAGCCATAATCATAGCAATACAAACAACCTCCTTCTGGGCGCGTTGAGCAGCGAGATCAGTAGTCGCGGGCTGGTGCTGAATCCTGGCCTCCGTTAGAGTTTTAGCGGCCACCACGGCCCCGCCCACGGGAGCCCGTACGTCCACCCCGAGTAAAAGAGGGTGGGGGAAGTAAAGGAGGAAGGGCCTGCTGAAGAAGGGCCGGCGAGGGTGGTGCAAGTGCCTCCGGTGGAGGGGGCACGCGAAGTAACATCGAGCAGACATCGGAGAAGGAAGGGGTAGTGGGGGAAGCCAGAACCTGGGCCCTGATACTGTGAAGGTGTGGCGGGACGCGAGCCATAATCATAGCAATACAAACAGCCTCCTTCTGGGCGCGTTGAGCAACGAGATCAGTAGTCGCGGGCTGGTGCTGAATCCTGGCCTCCGTTAGAGTTTTAGCCCGGGCCACGAAGGAGGTCATGTCCAGAGCTTTGCCAACATCCAAAGCTTGAAGATCAGTTATGATGTCAAAAAGGTGCTGAAGGCTGTCCTTGCCCGAGTACAACGAATGAAGTTCATCCCACATGGCTTTGGCGGTCTCATGATACATGATCATCTGGTACGGCTCACCCTCCACCGAGTTCAGGATCCAGGTCTGGACGCGACCGTCATTGCGGAGCCAATCATCCGTAGGAGGAGTCGGTGAGCCCTGGGTAAGGTGACGCGCAAGACCCTTGGCTTGTAAGACCCGGCGGACGGAGTGTACCCAGGGGATGAAGTTGGACTTGCCAGAGAGGGAAATAATAGTAATCCGAAGCTCATCGCGGAGTTCGAGAGGAGGAGCCACGTGGTCGGCCGGGGGGTGAGCGGTAGTGGAGTCGCTGGAGGACATGGCGACTAGGAGCAGTCCGCGAACTGGATGGAGGAGAAGAGGCGGGCAGAACCAGCGGACTGAGGATGAGCAGACAGCAGGGCGCGGCGGGTACAAGCCGCGCGGCAAGCAGCGACAAGCAACGGGCTAGAGGAGGTCGCGGCGAACTGGATGAGGTCGCGGCGAACTGGAGCAGTCCGCGGCAGAGGTCGCGGCGAACTGGAGCAGTCCGCGGCAGAGGTCGCAGCGGTTTGGATCAGATCGCAGCGGATTGAGGCAGGCCGCTGAAAACCCATGGCAGACTGAAGAAGAGACCTCGAGGATGAAGAAGCCACGCATCAAGAGAGAAGAGGAGCGCGCAACGGACAAGAGCAGTCCGCAAGAGACTGCGGATAGGGAGTCCGCGAGCAAAGAGGCTCGAGCGGACAGAAGCAGAGCGGGCTAGAGAGGAGCAGTCCGCGAGCAAAGAGGCTCGAGCGGACACAAGCAGAGCGCGCAGCGGACAGGAAGGAACGTCCGGAGCGGAGAGAAGAGGTGGGCCCCACGAGTCAGAGCAGAAGATGACTATAAGAAGCCTGAGGAGGGTGGAACCACAGAGAGAGAGAAGAGAGGCGGATGCAGAGGGGCAGTCCGCAGAAGCCACGCGGATAAGGGAAGGGAGAGGGAGAGATAGAGAGCAGTCCGCGAGTAGAGAGCCGAGCGAACAAAAAAAATCGGCAGTCCGCAGGGAAGGCGGACAAAAAAGCAGTCCGCAGAGAAGCGGGTGCAGGGGGGGCAGTCTGCAGGAGACCGGAGCGGACAGAAAAGGCAGTCCGCAGGAAAGCCGCAGCTAGAGGGAACCTGGCTCTGATACCATGTTGAAAGTGCCCAAAGCTTGTGTGTATTACTCAAGTATCTAATTGTACGGAGAGAATACAAATATATAGGAGAGAGGAGAGAAGAATAAATTCTATACATGATGTGAGACTAAAGAAGGAGGAGAAAGAAAACAAATAAAGAGGGCCATTAAATGGGCCTTTTACATGGGCTTTTCCAATAGTTACATTGATTTGTGGACGTTATGGTTTATGTTTGATGTTTCGATGTTTTAAGAATTATTTATTGCACTTGTGATATATATATATATATTATTTTTATAACGTATTATGTCGTACCTGTATCCTTTTTTGTCATACCGCCGCACCAGGTACAATAGTACGTATCGTACCTGGTACCCGTACCAGTGCTTTCTAGGTTATAGGTGGAGAGCAACATTTGTATGACAAGTGAGTATGGTCATGGGAGTGAGGACGAGCGACCTAGTGACACTGTGGTGGTATATCCATTCCTTACACCTCATTTAAACCTAACTGCTATTATTAGAGACTCAATCGTCGACACTATCTATTGACTCACTCCTTAGTATGGGCTCTTATCACTCTTCCCCTATAATTGCCCTAACTACATCACGCAAATAGCCCATTGCCTAATGTTGATATCGTAGTGGCTTCGCCACCCGTTTATGGGGACACTACCCCCTTACGATTGTACTCATCTCAAGGATCATGACCCTATCGATGGATTTTCGACGAGCCTCCTGATAAGCCACCACTTCCCCTTGGGGTTGAAATTCAGATGAGTGATCCATTTACGAGTACCGAATCATTGACATTTCTTCAAATCACGTTTTTGATCTCTCCCAGAGAATGGATCCCGAGCGTAGCATCGAGTATACAGGTCTTTCCTCACTTGAGCATACTCTCGATGTTTCAAGTGTTTACCATATAACCCATCACACTCATGATGAGTTCTGGTAAATGCGGTCTACTGACCCACCGGATGTGTTTGTTCTTGTTAGGGGCACTCTCCACACTCCAAAGTTACATTCCATTGTCGGTGTGTCTGGTATACACTCAGGTGATTGTTGCACTCACGACAAATTTTCACACATACCTCTTGGTGAGACCCCGACGCGTCATGCTCCTCGAGAGATATTTGACACGCTATGAGCTCTATTTTAGTGTTGACGCCTCATGTTGTCATTTTGATACTCGTCGCACACTCAATGAGTATTTCTATGCTCCACCCAAAGAATCTCCTGATAGGCCACATTATTTTAGAGATAGTCAGTTCATTATTGGATTTCCCCTAGAGTGTTTTGTGTCTGTTGCGTGTCATTTACATTTATATGAGTCTGTTGAGTTGCTTGTTCGTCATTTGCATGAGTCACATGAGTCTGTTCGACGGAGGATCAATACTTGTAATGAATCTTATAAATCTCATGCAAACAACTACAAATGGGTGCAAGTGTTATAGGAAAGCAAGTTGGTGGTGGTGAGAACCTGCGTCGAGAGGCTCCCTTAGGGTCCCGCTAAAAAATTGAGCGTTAGGCAAATGGGTCCCTAGACAATCATGACAAGGGTCATAACAAATGCCTACAAACTTGATATCCATATGCGTATGGATATCCATCCCATATTTAATATTGAGGACCTACTGTCATGCTACGAGTCTCACGAGTATGTGAACCTGTATTGTTGAGACCTCCTAGAGCGTACACCATCAAATCCCAACTCCACGATTAGTCTACACTTGTGCCCCACCCGCCTTTGGGTTAGTTGTCTATGGTTTCACCGTCTGCACCCGCGATCGCTCCAGGACTACTAACACATCATTTGACTTTTGAGAACACTACTGATCTCGTGGCCCATGAATGCATAGTCACGCCTGACAGACAAACACGAGAGTAATAGGGAGTGGATACTCCGCTATTGACGATACTTGGATGGGCTCTGATGGAACAAGCCAATTCTTACCCGACATTACACCGAGGGGTGCCAATCTTTATTCATTAGGAGATGAATTTTTCAAGGCAGGGAGAATGACGTAGATTGATGGCGCAAATCAGCGATGAAGCATAAGTTTTGGGCTCGTTCTGGGCCGTTGACCACATGACATATTTAGCATCTTCGGATCGACGATCCGATCCCACCGATGCGTCCAGATATTTTTTTACGTATTTTTCATGCATTATATTCCTTTTTCGGTTATTATTTGGTGAGATCGAGTACTTGACAAACACAATCAATCATAGTTGTTGATGTCAAGATGCCATAATGTGGTTTTTAACAATCTTACTTGATCAGGATAATGCGATTTTTATTATAAACAAGGCGTGTGAGGGTTGGCATCAAATTTCACTCTAGATTTTGGCGAGCCTACTCCCGGAATTCGGCGGTCGACGTGGTGATGATTCCACGAATCCAAGGTGATGAATCCTTGGCCATCCTCTCCTTATTCCCAACCTGTTACCTCCCAACCCGTCATCCTTTATCCTGTCCACGCTCGTAGGATTGTTTCTACGACACTCCCAGTTCTAATCTACACTGGATCCCATCCCTACAACATGCAACTTCCGCTCTTATCTAGCTCGATGATCTCCTTCCCCTATCGCCCTACTCCGGTTGGCCCCTCCTTTGTGTCCACCCTCCCCCCACTCCTTTCACCGATCCTTTGATCCCTCCTAGGAAACCCACGCCACCCCCCCGATCTCCAGCAGCTGGAAATAGCCCCATCTCCCTGTTACTGGTTCCTAACGCCGTTCCAACCATTAGCACCCTGACTTACAACAATCTGAAATTACCCCTCTTGTACCTGTTACCTGCTTCAAGCCCCTATCCAAGTAGCATCCCAAAATTCGGTCCTTCCCCATCGCTAGTGCTCTGATTCCATCCACCTTACAACACTATATATCATTTCTTCCTTCTCAGGACAACCACCATCCACCTGCGAGTCATTTGATCTCCATTGTACTACAAATCCCCTTACTCTGTGAGTCTTTTATTGTTGTATGGAGCATTTTTTTGTATTATTATATGGTAATGCGGTTTCACAGTTGATTGAATCTCTTGCTTAATAGTTGCTTGCTTTGGTATATTTTTGTAATTTGCAGGATAAGTTTGCTAACGTGCTCTTGTTTTGGCCCTCCACGTGGAGGACAACATAAGCTTGCTTTGCCTAAAAGAAATAAATTGCACCGCTAAAATTACTGTTTGAGATTTCATCGTTTATTACTTGTTGTTGATTTCCCTTTGGATTTTATGTGTTGCATGTAGTAACATAGAGTTGTAGCACTTCACCTAGGGCTGCATGCTAATATTTACACTCACTTAATCTACCCTACATCAATTGATAATTTTATTCATTGAATTGTGTGCATACTTTCACGTCATTCTAGGGCTGGTTGTAGCTTCATTTGCACCTGTCATGTGCTAGGTTGCATCACATGTAGAGTTGGGCATCGTCTATCCGCCACCTATAGATTCATCCTGCGTCAGTAGGACTGAGGATGCTGATGGCTCATTACCACGTGGGTTAGATTAGATTTGTTCATTTTCTAAATCATTGTGGATTTTTAAGCTTTGGATTGAAGTTATGTAATCCATCTTATTTGTATGAACCAATATAATATCCTCCTTTCTTACCTTTCGAGTCATGACCATTCATCTTGTTTCCTTGGCCGGCATATGGAGTTATGGACTATAAAACACCCTCCATCCGTTGGGATTGTTGTCTTGTGTTTCTGTTTCAATTAATGTTGCTTGTCATATTCTTGTTATTGAGGCTATTTTGCAGGGCTGCATGGTCCAAGCCCATTTCAATGCATGCGTTGTATGGCTCTTGTTTTTGATTTCTTGCATCCCATTTTTTGTCTTTGACCTGTGTTAATACCATTTTTTGATGTGGAGAGAGCCTAGTGAGAAACATACTCGTGCAACTCAGATAGATCACCAGAGAGAGTGAGGTAATGACCAATTACATTTTTAAATCACAGATAATAAGAATAAGGGAAAATATTATTTTTGATCTTTGGTTGCAATGACAGAAAACAATTCCTAATGCAAAAATTTTCAAAATTTTCTACATGAACAAAAAAGTGGAATCCTTTATTACATGAATGATATGATATAAAGGGGAAGTGGGCAACATGAATGGTGGACATATTGGTAGTCACACTCATTCCTCAAGAAAAATCATAGTTGAATTTAAATAGAAATATTGTAGAGTAAAGCAATTTTAACCATTTGTCAGGGTTGGGCCAAAGTGGCTATTTTAATCTTTGGTTTATCGAATATTTGCTAATAATCAAAAGTTTGTTTTATGTCGGCCTTAAAGTATCCGTATTTTACTACATTAACGAAGGAGATCCTTCACATTCTACATGGTATCATTGAATAAGATGAAAGCCTAGATATAGAAATTAGTTGGTTCGCTTGACATATTTAAGTTGGTCCTAAGTTATCCTAGGTTGTATACTCATTTGTTGGCTTAGAGATGGACATGGGCTAACTCCGTGGTCTTTGTTATTTTAGTTTGTTGGGATACATGAACATGTAAATCTTGTACTGGAGGCTAGATGTTTTGATTTTAGGCTCTATATTAACCCTTTGTTCTCAAGTCTTATTTAAATTCATAGTAAGACCTCATTTGGCGCGGATTTCATCCGCGCCGCACAACCGCGACCGCGGATGAAATCCGCGGGAAATCCTCGATAATTAGCGGGGGAGGGGGGGGGGATTCTCGCCGCCCGACCATGGCTAGGCGATGTCGTCCGCTCCGCCCCGCCAAACGAGGCCTAAGTGCTCAAAAACTCCTTTCATTTTCAAGGAATCTATTTCTTTAAGTCATAACATTCTTCTTCAAAAATGGCATTTAAGAGATTCTTCCCCATAGAAGTTATTCTTCGCAAGAGAAGATTGAACACCAAAACTTCCTCAGGGAGTTTCCAGAGGCTAGTGTTTACTTGTTAAATGGACTATTGTGTCTACTTGGAGCTTGATGTCTTTTCTAATCCTCGAATGATCGTTATGTTCAATCCGATGGAAGTGACAAGAGCTCTCATGGTTATGAACTTACATATTTCATTTTGTTGAAAGAAATAAAAAGGAAAAACCTAGTGCGAGACATTTTTATTCATCCACATCGAGGTATATTTAAAGCATTACAAGGGATTTTTAAAGATGGACAAACAATGTGGGACTAACTCTAAACATACCTAAAGAAACATTAATAAAAAACTAATAACTCCAACACTCCCTCTCAAGTTGGAGGGGAAATCTCCATCTTGGAAAAATCAAATAACGACAATGGAGGTAGACGTTGTGGGACAAAACATCAGACGAATCACCGGGGAAAATTCCAAACCAGGTACATACCATAGACGACGCAGATCCACACACGACGCATGACCCACACACAACGCAGGACCCACACACAACGTGGACTCGCTGAAATCAGGTCAACAAACATCACCTACACACACATGCAAAAGGGAACAAATGATTTGGGCAAATCATCAAACGGGAAATCGAGGATAATTCGTCGGGGATAATCCATCAAGGATAATCTACACAAGGGGTGGTCCCACACGACACAGTCACACGCGACACAAGCCACTGAGATTAGAACAACCAACAACAATCGTGTCCCAACACATGACATAAGTCAAAGGGTTGTGTGAGACTAAGGTGGATAACGAGAAAGATCATCTGAGTCGCCCTCATCTCAAACACTCCCCCTCACATGGAACACACATTAATGCAAGTAGACAAACACAAAGCAAACACAAAGCAAATACTAAGAACAAATAAAGACACACATAACAAACAACAAAAACTACCACCAAGCGTCATTATTAGTGAGAGTTCAGTGTCCCAGAGGGAGTGAAAAAAACTGAAATTGATAGAAATCCGAGATGCATCAACTGGAGGCAGCAACTAGAAGCGCCGAAAACCCAAGGGTGTAGCAGTGGAATGATCCAGATCAGTTGGTGATGAGAGCGCTGGTGAAAGTCTCTTATCTAGGAGGTCAGGGGATCGAGCCCCGACCTCAAAAACCTGCCGCATGGTGGTGATTCCATGGCGGAGAGCTGGTTGGGGGTGTACGGGCCGCGGCCCTGATGAAAGCCGCCTGGTGCTGACTCCAGGTGGGCCCCCTGGTGGGACTCCAGGGTGGCGGGCAGGTGTGACGCCTGTACCGCATCACTTTCAAGTGTTCAAAACACTTAAATTGGTTTCCAAGCTACCTCACATTTCTTGTAAGTTCATTACCTTCTACTTACATGGCAATTTTGAGTTAGTTTATGCATCAAAGGATGCCTTGATATGCTGATTGCTGAGGCAAGACTATGTTGTTTCATGAGAACTTTTTTTTAATATTTGTATCACTTGATAATTCTAAATTTCATTGTAAGTTTTTTTAATCTTAGGGTTTCAGTCATGTAATGATGAGGAAAAGAGCTGTTCATGAGGAATTGATCAATTTAGTACATCAAAAAAAAGTTGATGGTACAGTAGCAAAGGTAAAATGTAGATTTCATAAATACTAATTTATTATATACAGTATCTTCTCATGCATTTATTAGTCTCCTTGCCACATTTATTTACTTTTCATGTACGTTTGGAGCATCATCCATTGTGTACAACTTGTGTAGTTATGGCACACTTCTCGCTAACAATTAATTGTACTTGCGGTGTGAAAAAATGTTTTTGTATGAGAAATCGTAGTAGCAGAAGTGAATGCACTCTTTCTTTGTCTTGCATTAATAGTTCATAGTACACAAGATTGTAAATATCATGTATCAACGTTGAGTTTTTAAATGTCTGGTATCGAAAGTCAGAGACATGTCAGAGATATTTTTAAATATCGGATTTTCACATCTTATATATATATTTTATGTTTATTAAGTATAACTATATGTTCTAAAAAATAAAAGGTTGACAATCAATGAATCATGTATAACCTAAAATAAATTCAAAAAGTATCAAAAATAAAATATTATTAATAACTAAAAATCAATAAAATGTAAAATATATTAAATAAAATACAATAGTTATATTTTGATACCACTAAATTTCATTGCACATAAAGAGATTTAAAAGCTAAATATACTTTTGATTGATTATAAGTTTTTCCAAGCTTAATAAATTTATGTTAAAAACAAAATAATAATCAAATAATAAATGTAATGACTTTTTTTACACTTTTTATAATGTGAAATAAAAAAGTAGTGTGAAATAATTTTACAAAACTGATTGTAAGAATAACACATTAAAAAGAACTCTAATTGATTTAAGCGAACATAATATAATATATATGTTGAACCGGGTGAAAATGTTGTGATAATTCTAATACAATACACCCACCTCTATATATAGAGGTGAATACAATCATAGACAACAAAAAATAAAATATAAAGGATAATTTAACACTCCCCCTCAAGTTGGGCGTGTGATGTTAATCATGCCCAACTTGTCCACAATATTGCCAAATACGGTCCCACTCAATCCTTTGGTGAGAATGTCAGCTAGCTGCCGGTCGGAGGGCACAAAAGGTGTGCACATGATTCCTCTCTCAATGTTCTCCTTGATAAAATGTCGATCCACCTCGATGTGTTTAGTCCGGTCATGTTGCACAGGGTTGTGCGCAATACTGATGGCTGACTTATTATCACAATACAGCCGGATGGGTCCTGCTTCAATAAGACCAAGGTCACTCATCACAGAGCGAAGCCATAACCTTTCACAGATCCCGTGAGCCATAGCTCTAAACTCAGCCTCAGCACTAGATCTTGCCACAACTTATTGCTTCTTACTCCTCCAAGTAACAAGATTACCCCCAACTAGGGCACAATATCTTGAGGTTGATCGCCTATCATCAACAGATCCGGCCCAATCAACGTAAGTATAAACTTCAATATTTAGACCGGTATTGGGAGCAAACAGGATACCCCTTCCTGGTATAGACTTGTGGTACCAGAGGATTATGTGAGCAGCATCCACATGACGAGTTTTAGGAGCATGCATGAACTGGCTAACGACGCCCACCGCATAGGAAATATCTGGATGAGTGTGAGACATGTATATCAATCTCCCCACTAATCTTTGGTACTCAGAGATATCAACAATTCCCTCTCCATCATCGCGCTCCAATCGGGGTGTCAGCTGGTCTACATCCACTCATCTCCACCTTCTCAAGGAGATCTATTTACGCTGGGAGATGGAAATCTCCTGCTTGGATCGAGCAACTTCAATATCCAAGAAATACTTGAGTTTACCCAGATCTTTGACCTCAAATTCTCTAGCCAATTTATGTTTCAACCTCTGGATTTCTTCGATATCATCCCCTGTTATGACTATATCATCAACATGCACAATAAGTGTTGTGAGCTTTCCAATCCTTCGTTTAATAAACCGAGTGTGATCAGCATTGCTTTGATGGAAATCAAAAGATAGCATGACCTTGAGAAACCGCCCAAACCACGCTCTTGGAGACTGCTTCAGCCCATATAAAGACTTTCTCAATCGACAGACTTTCCCCACAGCACCAGTAGGAATGAGGCCCAGAGGAATAGACATGTAAAACTCCTCATCTAGATCACTATGGAGGAAGACATTTTTCACATCGAGTTGCAAGAGCTCCCAGCCTTTGCAAGCAACACAGGATAACAAGACCCTGATAGTATTCATCTTTGCCACCGGGGCAAACGTCTCCAGATAGTCAATACCAAGGGTTTGCGTATAACTTCTTGCCACCAACCTAGCCTTGCATCTTTCAACAATCCCTTGTGAGTTCTGTTTCACAGTGAACACCCATTTACACCCAACCGTCTTCTTTCCATAGGGAAGGGGAACCAAATCCCGTGTATGGTTTTTCTCAAGAGCATTCATTTCCTCAACCATCGCCTCACGCCACATAGGGACCTCCAGAGCTTGCTGCCAGGATTCAGGTATGGAAGAAACAGCAAGGGAAGAAACAAAGGCCTTGTAGGTAGTAAAAAGAGAATCATACGATACATAGTGTGATAATGGATGGCGAGTGCAAGACCGGATACCTTTCCTGAGGGAGATCGGTTGATCTGAAGGCCCTGAGTCAGGTTCCACTGACTGTCCTGGTAGCATAGTCGGATCTTGCGTGCTCGTCCCCTTTGTACGCCGGGTATAAACCTGCAAGCTCGGAGGAGGAGGTCTAGGAGGAGGACGTATGTCCATTGGTAGAGGAAGAACGGGAGGACTCACTTCCAGTACGGGAGGAGGACTCACTTCCAGTACGGGAGGACGACGTATGTCCACTGGTAGAGATAGAGGCTCCCCCTGAAGTGAGGAATACGGTGGTTGTATGGGCAGAGGAACCGAGGGAAGAGAAATGGGAGTATGCGAGGGAGAGGCATCCGAGACAGGATAATATGCCTCAGATTCACGGAACATAACGTCCATAGTGACAAATACTTTCTTGGTAGGAGGGTGGAAACATTTATACCCCTTTTGCGTTGGAGAGTAGCAAATGAAGACACATTTTAGTGCCCGAGGATCGAGTTTGGTAGGGCGGGGGTGGTGGATATGAACGAAGCAAACACATCCAAACACCCTAATGGGAAGCTGAGAAGGGGGCACCTGAAGAGTGTCAAGTGGTGTAACATTCCCAAGAACATGAGTGAGCATACGATTGATGAGGTATGCCGCAGTAAGAATGACATCACCCCAATAGAATTTCAGAAGATGCATAGTGGACAAAATACAACAAGCGACTTCCAGGAGATGACGATTCTTCTGCTCGGCCACACCATTTTGTGCGGGAGAATACGCGCAGGTAGTCTGGTGAAGGATACCACCGATCATCAAGATATTGCTCAAACTGCGAATCGATGTATTCACGACCATTATTACTACGAAGAATTTTAATTTCGGAGTGAAATTGAGTGGAGATCATGCAATGAAACCGTCGAAAAATCGAGAAGACATCATTTTTGTTACTATCAAATACAATCATGTAGTACGAGAGAAACAATCAATAAAAGTAACAAACCACACACATCCAAAAATAGAAGATGTCGGGTAAGGCCCTCAGATATCAATATAAATAACAGCAAAAGGAATAGAACTTGACAATGAAACATGCGTAAACAAGATACGATGATATTTGTTTAAGCTACATACATCACCGACAAAAGAGTCAAAGACAACAGTAGACATATCAGGAAATAATAATTTCATAACAGAAACAGAAGCGTGTCCCAGACGATAGTGCCAGGAGTACAAAGGATGGGCAGTGCTGGAATGAAGAGCTAGAGGAGACGTAGCCTGGCCAGAGTTGAGCACATAGAGTCTATTTACCATGCTACCAGAGCCAATCACCTTCCCCGTCGTCAGGTCCTGAAAAACACAAGAAGACGGAAGAAATGTCACAGAACAGTGCATGAAGTTAGTTAGATGACTAATGGAGAGAAGATTACGAGTAAAATTAGGAACATGGAGGACAGAAGATAAGGTGGGGGAGGAGCAGGAGATGGAACCCTTGCCTTCAATGGAGGAAAGGGAACCATCAACAACACTCACCTTATTACGGCCAGAAAGAGGAATGTAGGATATAAAACCTGTAGAGGACCCAATCATATGATTTGTGGCCCCAGAGTCAATAATCCACTGCGGAGAAGGATGAGAAGCAGCAGAGTGAGCACCTGGAAGACCCATGTGAGCGTTGGAGGAAGAGGTAGAAGGCTCTAGAGAAAGGCCCTGCATCATGCGTCAAAGAGCCAACATTTCATCCGCTGTAAACTGGAGGTCCGTAGTGCCATCAGAACTGGAATAATCAGGAGGGACCGCGGCAGAAGCATCAGTAAGATGAGCAGAACGTGGAGCAACATGACACGACCAAAGGAGCGCCCAGAACCACGACCTCCACGAAGCGGAGCACCCCCTCTGGGATTAGGAAATCCATGAAGCCGGAAGCAGGTATCCCGAGTGTGACGGTTCTTGCCACAATAATCACATAATAGATGATTCTTATCAGAGCCCTTCAACCTGGAGTCCCGAGATGGACGAGTACCAAGAAGAGAGGGGGCAATGGACACCAAAGCTGACCCCTCAGGCATCGGGTCTGGAAGAAGAGTCAGTCGACGATCGTATTCCTGCTGCACAATACTGTAGACTTCAGGAAGGGATGTTATTTGCGGTTGGCCCAAAATCTGAACACTGATCTGATCGAAGTCGCGATGCAGTCCATGAAGAAACTCAAATATACGATTGCGGTCATCCCAGGCCCGAACCATTGCCTCATCAATAGGGCTTACAAAGGTAAGAGGATCAAAGTGATCATATTCCTGATACAGCTGCATGAACTCCAAGTAATATGTAGACGGCGGACGATCACCCTGCCGAAGTAACGAGATCTTCCGGCGCAACTGAAAAATCTGAGCAGCATTGCCGCGACGAGAGTAGGTAGACTCTGCGCGGCGCCAAATGTCGGCAGCGTTGTAGAGGAATAGGTAGTTCCGGGCAATGGACTCCTGCATCGAGTTAGTAAGTCAGGACATGACCAAGGAGTTCTCCGACTCCCACTGCGGCCATTCAGACGAATTCATGCCGGGCTCCTTCATTTTGTCATTTACATAGCCAAAGAGACGTCGACTTTTGAGCGCCAGAGTGATAGAACGAGACCAGGAGAGATCATTGGAGTCGTCAAGACATATGGTAGTGATTTGAGGTGTATTATGATCATTGGTGTCACGGAAGAGGACCGTAGGGGTGGAGGCACCGGAAGAGGGAGCAACCCCAGAAGTGGGAGCATGAGATTCAACATCTCCAGACATGATGGTTCAGGAATTAAAATCCAGAGACAAAACAGGATTAGGGCAGTAAGAAACCGGAGGGGAAAAACGAAGAGATCGACTCCATTAGAACACCCAAAGCAAAAGACGGCGCCGGATAAAAAACTGGGCTCTCACGACTTAAGCATACCGGCGCCGGAAGAAGGGCAGGAGGGTTGGAGACCCGGTTGGAAGAAGAAGAAGAAGGAGTGGCGTGCGGATCGAGCAGCGGGAGGCGAGCGGGATCGTGCGGCGAGCGGGATCGAGCGGCGAGCGGAATCGAGCGGCGAGTGGGGGCTAGGGCACGCGGAACACGGATGGCTCTGATACCATGTTGAATCAGGTGAAAATGTTGTGATAATTCTAATACAATAAACCCACCTCTATATATAGAGTAATAGAGGTGAATACAATCATAGGTAGCAAAAAATAAAATATAAAGGATAATCTAACAATATATATAAGTGATTTAAACATGACTGCTAGTCTGCTAACATAACATAAAATAGAATAGTGGGCGATATGTTTAAAAATCGTGTCAGTCGATGTATCAAAAAATCGGATATGTTGACATTTATTTTACGGAAGAACATAATCTATTTTTTTAGGAAAAAATGTCGTTTTATCCTCAAAAATGATATGTTGGCAGACATGTCGAAAAACATTTTAAATAATGGAAGCGCATATGTTATAAGAACTGTATCGATCAATTTTGTAAGTTTCATGGGAGAACACAATAAAACATCATGATGTGTTGGATGTATATTCACAATATTTATGAGTGAACTTTTTCTTTATCTAATTTCGTATTGTTCTTAGCTAAAGTTCAATTTTTTTTTCTTACAAACATTGTTCGGTAGTATTCCTATTTATGCTGCAGTTATTCTTCTCCTTTCCTTTAGCATCTTCATATTCATTCTTTTAGACCATTCAGCATGACAATTTGTATCCTTAAATATTTTGAATATTTTTTTTATTCTTGCTGGCTAGTTCGACCCCTGTTCATTAATTTCCTTTTTTGCATAATTTGGAAAAAAATGCTATCTTAGAATAATTTAATTAGTTTGGTTTACTTTGTTTAGCGAACATTTCATATTAAGAAATCCTATTAATATTAGGAAGAAGGCTCCACGAATAAGAACATTGACATTAACCTTCGAAAGCCATACTCTCATCAAGGTATAATCGAGATTTAGGTCTCTCTCCCAGGCAGAGCCCGAATCCTAAATCACTAGGAGCCAAGATCCAGAGGGAGTGCATAACAATTCCTTGTATAAAGATATAACTCATACCAACACATATTATCATAAGAGCCATACCATCCCTTTAGGATTCAATTATATTTGTAAGAAGAGAGAAACAGGAGAGAGAAAATCCCCCATAATTGTATATATTATCAAAGTATAGGAATACATACACTTATATAGAGGTAGATAGAGAGAGAGATATCTACATTTACAATGTGAGACTAAAGTAGCTATACATGGGCCAATACACATGAGCCTCCCAAATGGACTAATTCTATTTTAGCTTTAACACTCCCCCGCAAGCTGGAGCGTACAAGTCATAAGCGCCAAGCTTGGATAAAAACTGATAGTACAGAGTCCGTGAGAGAGCTTTGGTGAAAATATCAGCAATTTGACTGGAGGCCGAGACATGTTCCAATACTATCTTCTTTGACTGAACCTTTTCTCGAACGAAGTGACAGTCAACTTTAATATGCTTTGTGCGCTCATGGAACACTGGATTCTTGACAATATGTATGATAGCTTGACTATCACAGAGCAGGGTAGCAGGAGAGGAGAGTGTGAGACCCATATCACTGAGGAGGCCCTCTAGACAGGTGACCTCAGATACGACTGCTGCCATAGTGCGATATTCAACCTCAGCAGACGAGCGAGCAATAACAGTTTGTTTCTTGCCGCGCCAGGTAATGAGATGTCCACCGAGGCAGGTGCAAAAACCAGTGGTGGAATGTCTATCATCAAGAGACCCTGCGTATTCCGCATCAGAGTAGACAACAAAAGATAAAGAAGACGATGGCTTATAATCAAGTCCTTGTCCAGGAGCCTTATTTAAGTATCTGAGGATCCACTCGACGGCTCGGAGATGAGAAGTCCGAGGAGTATGCATGAATCAGCTTACCACTCCAACAACAAATGAGATGTTAGGCCGCATAACTGTGAGGTAAATTAATTTCCCCACCAAGCGTCGATAGTACTCTGGATTGGTCAGAACAGGGTCATTCCCAGAGTCTTGATTCGACAGCTGATGATTCATGTCCATCAGAGTATCTGTAGGTTTGCATCCCGAGTAGCCCGCACTTTGTAGACGATCTATGCAATACTTCCGCTGAGATAAGACTAGTCCATCAGGTCTCCTTGCAACCTCACGTTCAAGGAAGTATCGCAGATTGCCCAGATCTTTTGTCTGAAAGACGGAGTTCAGATGTTGTTTGATTTTCTGTATCCCGATGGTGTCATTTCCTGTAATCAGAATGTCATCAACATAGACAAGAAGAAGAACTGTCCTTGTTGCTTGATGACGAGTAAAGAGAGAGAAATCTGCAGAACTCCGAGTGAATCCCATCTCGCGAACCACCTTACTGAACTTATCAAACCAAGTGCACGGGGATTGTTTGAGACCATATATAGACTTCCAGAGAAGACATACACGAGACTCCCCCGTGGTCTCAAACCCAGGTGGCTGGTGCATATACACAGTCTCCTGAAAATCGCAATTGAGAAAGACATTTTTGATATCCAATTGATGAAGGGGTCATTGGCGGTGCACATCAAGAGAGATCATAACCCGTACAGTACTCAGTTTTGCCACCGGAGAGAACGTTTCATCATAATCGAGACCATGTTGCTCAGTGAAGCCCCGAGCCACCAGACGAGCTTTGAGACGATCAACTGTTCCATCAGGAGCATGTTTGATTGTAAAGACCCATTTGCAGCTAACACAAGATTGAGCAGGAGGGAGATGAACAAGGTCCCAAGTCTGGTTAGCCCAGAGAGCTGCCATCTCGTCGTCCATGGCCGCATGCCAGCCCTGATGTTATAGAGCATCCTGTAAGGAGTAGGAAGGGAAATAGTGGAAAGAGATAGGGCAAAAGTGCAAAGAGGTGGAGCGAGGCGATGTAGGGATACATAGTTTCCCATGGGATGAGCCGTAGAGGGTGGTGCTTGATCGTCAATGCGCATAAGAGTATCCGTAGTAGGGGCTGCTGGCGGGCTGCAATCCTGGACGAGCGGCGAGTGTAGACACGGGTAGGTGGAGGAGGAGGGAGAGGTGGTGAAGTTGGTACTGAAGGAGCGGAAGAAGTGGGAGGCAGAGATGTGACGGGAACAGCCGGACGAGGAATTGTGGGCTGAGGTGGTAGAGGGGAGGTGTGGGAGAAGAAGCTTTCATCTTCTGCAAAGGTAACATCTGCGGAGACGAGCACCTTGTTGATTGTGGGAGAGTAACAAACATATCCTTTTTGGGTACAAGAGTAGCCTACAAATACACATTTGGTGGCGCGGGCGACAAGTTTGTCACTTGGTAGTCCGAGAGAGTGAACATAACAGACACATCCAAATGTGCGAGGCGTGAGAGTAAACAGGGACTTGGAAGGAAACATGAGACTGAAGGGAGAAGCAAAGTTAAGAACGGATGAGGGCATACAATTATTGAGATAACAAGCAGTAGAGACAACAAAGTTTCAATATTCAACGAGAACATGCATTTGAAGCATGGGTGACCGAGTGACATCAAGGAGATGACGATTCTTCCGCTCGGCCACACCATTCTGCTGGGGTGTGTACGCACAAGAAGTTTGATGAATTATCCCAAAGTCGGTGCATAAGTTGGAGAAGCTGCGACTAGTGTATTCACGAGCGTTGTCAGTGCGAAGCGTTTGTACGGTAGTAGAAAATTGCGTATGTATTTCAGTAATAAACACACGAAAAACAGAAGTTCGCTCAGTACGATCACGAAGTAAATAAAGTCATGCGAGACGTGAACAGTCATCAATGACGGTTACAAAGCAGCGATAACCAAAAAGACTAGGTAGTTTATAAGGACCCCAGATATCGAAATGAACTAAAGAAAACAGAGTACTACTCCGGTCCCATACTAGAGGGAAAAAAGTACGATGCTGCTTGCCAAAGATACATGACTCACAAGAAAATTCCTGTAAAGAGACATCATGAAGAGCCTTCTTGAGAATCAGAAGAGGAGCATGACCAAGACGACGATGTCAGTCGACAGAGGGTACAACAGAGAGTGAAGTGGGAAGAGCGTCCAGGAGATAAAGCCCGTTTGACAGTCGTTCTCTACCAATGATAGTCTGTGTTTGACGATCCTGCATGACAAAAGAAGAGGGATAAAATATCAGACAACAATCATGATCTTGGGCAAGCCTTCTAACAGACAGTAGGTTGAAGGGAGATCCCAAAACATGATGGACCGAGGTTAAGGAGAGATTACGAGTAAGGTGCAGATCAGCAACTTCATACACAAGAGTAGTATCGTCATTGGTCACAGTGATAAACTTGCGATACTCAGTGTGCATGTACTGAAGAGATTTCTGAGAGGTAATATGATGAGTGGTCCCAAAGTCTAGGATCCACTGAGCGCTGTAGGAGAGACAGGAGATACCTTAAGTAGAGAATGAAGCAACCGAGCCAGAGGAACGGTTGACCATGCCTTGAAGCTGTAATATCTGTAGGCGGAGGTCGGTGGGAGAGACCCGCAGGAGCAGGAGCAGCAACAACAGCAGGAGCGAAAAGATGAGGAGGCAAACCATGTTTGCGATAGCAGGTAGCTTCAAGGTGGCCATCACGACTGCAGTAAGTACACTTGAGAGTAGAATGACCAGCACGTCCCCGACCACGAGACGTGAAGCGGCCTCCCCGAGTAGAAGATCCCCGGCCAGATGGAGCAGGAGTAGAGAGAAGGGGCTGCTGGAGCAAAGTCAGAGAAAAAGTGGCTGGAGCCTCGAGAGGAGGTGTAACCTTAAGCACCATTGAACAAACATCATATAGAGAGGGTGTTGTAGGAGAAGAGAGAATCTGGGCCCGGATGCTGTGAAGATGACTAGGAACACGACCCATCATCATAGCGATACCAACAGCCTCCTTCTGTGCCCGTTGAGTAGCAAGGTATATAGAGGGAGGTTGGTGCTGTATCCAGGCCTCTACCAGGGTTCTGGTCTTGGCAACAAAGGAAGTTAAGTCTCCAGTGGTGCCAGGGTCCAGGGACTGAAGAGCAGAGATGATGTCGAAGAGGTGTTGTATGGTATCCCGGCCAGAGTAGAGGGAGTGCAGCTCATCCCACATTTCCTTAGCGGTTTCGTAATACATTGCCATCCGGTAAGACTCTGTGTCCATAGAGTTGAGCAAACAAGATTGGACTCGGCCGTCATCGCGGAGCCACTCATTTGAGGGATCAACAGGTTTGACACGAGTAAGGTGATGAAGTAAACCCTTAGTTTGCAGAACACGTCGAACAGAATGAGCCCATTCGACATAGTTAGCCTTTCTGCTAAGAGAGATAGTGGTGATGCGAAGTTCATCACGGACCTCGGAAGGCAAAGTAGCAGCACGGGCGAGCAGAGAGGAGGTAGCTGTAGTTGAGTCACTGGATGCCATGGCGGATAGCGGTAGCGGACTGAAGCTGCTGGCAGCGGACTGAAGCAGAGCCCGCAAGAAAGAGAGGCGGCAACGAACTGAAGCAGACCGCAAGGAGAGGGCGAGCAAGAACCCGAATTTTTGGAGCAGGTCGCGGCGAGCATATCACGGTGACAAAGCAGATCGCTAGCGACGAAGAAGAAGGTCGCAGTGACTAAGAGGAAGAGCTCGGCAAGGCGCGAGTTGATATAGGCCGGCGCGGACTAGAGAAGGTTCACATCGCTCTGGAAGAGGAACTCACAATGAACTGAAGCAAGAGCTCGCAGCGAACTGGAGCTCGCGAAGAAGAGAAAGGTCGCGGCGGACTAAGAAGAAGGTCCACGAGAAGAGAGCTCGCAGCGGTTGGGGCAGTCCGCAGTAGGTTATATCAGGAGGGTGCGAGCGAGGAGAGAGCTCGGACCAGACCGGAGTAGAAGCATGCAGCGGACTGCAGCAAGAGCTGGCAGCGGACTGGTGAGGAGTAGCGGGCAGCAGACTGGGGAGACTGAGCGAGAAGGAGCTCGCAACAGCGGACTAAGAGGAGAGTCCGCGAGAAGGGAGCTCGCAGCAGACTGATGAAAAATAACGAGTAGGCAGGGAATAAGTGGACCCCACAGGACAGAGAAAGGAGGCTATAAGAAGCCCGAGGAGGAGGGTGGAACCACTGAGAGAAGAGGAAGCGGACCCAAAAAGGACAGACCGCAGGAGCCAGGCGGCTAAGGGAGCGGATAGAAACGCAGGCCGCTGGCGAGTAGGGGTAGACGGATAGAAGTCGGAGTCCGCAGGCCGCTGACAATTAGGGTAGGCGGATAGAAGGTTGGAGTCTGCAGGAGGGGACAAAACCTCCCTCTGATACCATGTAAGAAGAGAGAAATAGGAGAGAGAAAATCGTCCGTAATTGTATATATTATCAAAGTATAGGAATACATACACTTATATAGAGATAGATAGAGAGAGTGATATCTACATTTACAATGTGGGAGTAAAGTAGCTATACATGGGCCAATACACATGAGCCTCCCAAATGAACTAATTCTATTTTATCTTTAACAATAACAATATTAATATACTGTTATCTACTCCCTTATACATAACAATACATCTTGATGGGAAAATGAAATTATTGTCAGGGTTGTAGATTCGTGCTAGAAAGAACAAGCTAAGTTTGCTTTGGAACATCATCATGTGCCAATGCACACACAAACCAATATATTAGTCAGATATGAGAGTTTGATGCATTTCTAATGAGATAGTTGTGGTTGACAGTTCAATTTTGCTATGCTATGGGAGAGGGTTGTAAATAAACTCTACAGATTCGAGCTTGGGTGGCCCAGGCCCCCTTCCAAAGGGATGGGGGAGGAGGTCTAGGGCCCAATTGATCGGCCTAGCTTGTACCTCAGATTGGGTCTGGTAGGCTACAGAGTTGTGCGTTTTAGTTTTTATTTGTTAATTAAAAATTAGCAAAAAAAATGGCCATTAGTCTGGCCGAGTAGCTAGCTTAAAGGTCTAATGCCTTGCTATGGATTCCTGTTCGGCCTCGGCCAGGCTTCTGCTTCTATCTTTGCCTACCAGGATTTTGACCGGGCAAACCTGATAGGCTTTTTGGGACCGAGCTTTTTGAACACGCTTATATGGGAGGAGGGGTAGATTTAGGCCATGGAGGTGTTGTTGGGGTTGTAAGTAGAGTCCAGTAGAAGATTGATGGTGATTCTTTGGGCGTGGTGTGGAAGGAATAATATGGGGGGCGTGATCAGTTATGAATGTAAAGTCATGCACTGGTATGTGGTTGGAGATTACAGAAAAAATCAAGGTTGAATGTGGTATGCCAGGTTCATGTCCGTGTAAGTTTCAAATATTGGACTTGGATTGCAAGGTATTTATCTAGGTTATTTTAAAATGTCGGATTTCATTTTTTTAATTTCTACTAAATAAAACAACAACAACACCAACGCTCAAGCCTTTATCCTACTATGGTGGGGTCGGCTATATGGATCCTTTGTCGCCATTGTGCCCTGTCTTTTGTCATAATCTCACTAATGTCTAAGTACAACATGTCTTTCCTTATAGTTTCATTCCAAGTCTTTATTGGTCTACCCCTCCCTTGTTTAACATGTCTAGTGACTAGACTCTCACAACGCCTAACAGGTGCCTCTAATGGTCTCCTTTGTACGTGTCCAAACCATCTTAGACGAGCTTCTCGCATCTTCTCTGCAATTGGTGCTACTCTCGTCTTATCCCTGATACATTCATTCCTAATTTTATCCAATCTCATGTGTTCACACAACCACGTAAGCATTCTCATCTCTGCAACTCCCATTTTTTGCTCATGTACACAATTCACTGCCCGACACTTAGAACCATAGAGCATTGCGGGTCTAATTGCAGTACGGTAAAATTTGCCCTTAAGTTTTAGTGGTACTTTACGATCACATAGGATCCCTGACGCGCCTCTCCACTTCAACCAACCCGCTTGGATTCTATGTGTCACATCTTTATCAATACCTCTGTCTTTTAAACTATCGATCCAAGCTATTTAAAACACTCATCACGAGAAATATCTTGAACACCCAACTTAATAACGAAGTCATCCGTTCTTCTTGCACTGCTAAATTTAAGCTCCATATACTCCGTCTTTGCCCTGCTCAACCTAGAACTCTTCTTTTCTAAAGTATCTCGCTAATATTCAAGTTTTGCATTTACACCCTCGCGTGTCTCATCAACCAAAACAATTTCATCTGCAAACAATAAACACCAAGGTATTGCTTGTTGGATATGTCTGGTGAGCTTATCTAAGATAAGGATAAAGAGATAAGGGCTTAAAGCTGAACCTTGATGTAAGCCAACCATGATAGGGAATTCCTGTGTTAATCCTCTAGATGTCCTCACCCTTGTCACTGAATTTGTATACATATCTTTGATTATGTCAATATGTGAAACATTTATACCTTCCTTTTCTAAGATTCTCCGTAAGATCTCTCTTGGAATTCTATCATAAGCTTTCTCGAGATCAATAAACAACATATGCAAATCTTGTTTTTTTCTCGGTACTTGTCAATGAGTCTCCTCAAGAGATGTATAACTTCAATGGTCGACCTCCCTCACATAAATCCAAATTGATTCTCTAAGATGTTAGTCTTCTGTTTTACTCTTCTTTCTATTATTCGTTCTCATAGTTTCATGCTATGACTTATCAATTTAATTTCTCTATAATTAACACAATTTTGTATCTCTTTTATTCTTATACAAAGGTACCAAGATCCTTTCTCTCCATTTGTGTGACATTTTCTTTGACTTCAGTATCTTATTGAAAAAATATGTAAGCCATAAAATTACTTCATTTCCTAGACATTTCCATCCTTCGATAAGTACATCGTCAGACCCAACTGCCTTTCCATTTTTCATCTATTTAGAGCATCCTTTATCGCTGATACTTGAATTTTACGATAAAATGTTATATTCCTATACTCCTCTGATTTACTTTACTATTTCAAGTTCAATTCATTGTTCTTTGTTTCATTATAGAGTTGATAAAAATATCTTTTTCCCCGCTCTTTAATATTCACATCATCCGTCAAAACTATATCTGTCTCATCCTTTATGCATTTTACTTCACTTAAATCTCTTGTCTTCCTTTCTCTAGCTCGAGCAATTTTATATGTCACGCTCTTCATCTTTGGTATCTAGTCACTTATAAAATTCTTCATAAACTTGACTTCTTGTTTTACTTACTGCTTGTTTAGCTTATTTTTAGCGACTTTATACCTGACTAAGTTTTCATCATTTCTGCAATCGTAAAGTGATTTATAGTTGACCCTCTTTGCCCTCAATTTGTACTAAATGTAAAAGAAATTTGAGTGGTCATTGTCCTAAAATAAGACCATCAAATGAATCTGAGTCGTTCAATTTTAATTTCTGTGATATGAAAAAACGTCTTGTTTTAATAATACACATGATCCCACTATTTGTAGATTGCAACAACAATAGTACTCAGTTGTTGCTCGAGTGATGATTGGGTTACTATTGCACCCTGTGCATGAGGGGACCCCATGCTTGTTAAATGGAAAGCCTAAATGTTACACAAAGTATATATCTATATCTATAATATGTTAAAAGAAAAAACTTTGTGGTACCCTGGTGTAATGGAGAGGACCATCAAATTAATCTCGGCCATTGAATTTATTTTTAAATTAAATATTTTTAAAATAGAAATTATTTATTTAAACAATATTTTGATAAAGATACCAAACTAATAATTTAACAAAGATGATGAAATTTGAAACTGAGATTAAGAGTGTTCCACAAATATTATTTACCAAATGCACTAAATAGCTTTTATAAAAAAATGTAATAAAATTTTAAATGTATGTACGAGTGATAGTGCCTGGATGTATACATCATTAGAAGTCACTGTCTCACACTGTCTACAAATGGTGCATGGGATTAAGTATACTTTTACGATCGCAGAGGGTCCCCCGTGCACTATCACTCACATATAAATTTATACATAATATTGTATGTATATGCATATATATATACATTCTCTATTATTTAAACTCTAAATTATTTCTAACATTCTCAATTTTTAAACCCTAAAAATGCACTAACCTACTTAACCCTAATAAACATTCATTTATTGTTTGGATGGTAATTGCATTTTGTATTTATAGGTAACTTAAAACCAAATGTTCAAGATCAATAACATTCTTGATGGATGAATTTCCAATGTCCACCATGCCAGCAATAACTTAACAGGAAACAAAGCATAGAAACTGAGTATAGTATTCAGTGACAGAGGCATTGAGCACGAGAGATTTACAATAAAAAGCACAAAAGAGTCCTTATTCACTTTTTCTATAAGAGTGAAAGTAACAGAGCTGGAAAGCATGAATACCAATAGAGAGAAAGAGAATCCCCTATCCAGAAGTCAGAGGCATGGGGGGAATCAGGCGACATCGTCTGGATGGGGGACAGATGCATATAGGGAAAGCTCAATTTAGCATTCTTCAGTCCATAGGACATAAAGCAAAGCGTATATATGCCCTCTTGCCATAGTTACATATAGTTCCACTCTCTTGAATTAATTAATGAAATTTGAAATACTTAAAAGAAAATGCATAGGAGAAATACAATGACAGTCGACGTCCAATATCTATTTGTTGGGCAAATAACTTACCGAGTGCTGGTCGACGATCAAATATCCAATCGTCGAGCACCAGTCGACGGTGAAATACTTAGTTGTCGAGCAAGTCTTCAGTTGTCAACCGCGGGTCAAAAATCAAATTCCCAGCCATTCAGTGTTAGTCAATGATCCAATACCCGGTCGTTGAGTATGTTCCTTGTTTTTAGTGCTGATCGACAATCAAGTATCCAATTGCCTAGTGTTGGACGACGATCAATAGTACATAGTCGTCAAGCTTTGACCTCCTCACTCTTTGCGTCTCATATACGTTCGACCCAGCGCGGGACCGCAACAACACTATAGATTAAGGTTGGACGACAGACATATATTAAAACGTTTAAAAAACGAAGCATCCAACTTATGAGACGATTTAAAAAATAATGCTATTTTCCTTTAAAATTCGACGTCGATGCGTTCCCTACAAATCAACATATCGATCGACATACATTGGCTGACATCTACAACACTGGATAATACGACCCATATAGTGGGTTATAGATAGGCCCATGATTAGACGGAGGTTGTTTGTTAAACTTCACGAAGGTTGTAGATATGCCACAAAATTACCCACACAGGTATTCAAAGAGGCTGTTTGTAAGACGTCATTTAAACCTTCAAATGCATTCCTTCCCGGTGAATAGCATAATGGAAGATGAGTGTCTCCTTAAGCTTGGGCTATGTCGTCTGTGGGATTGCTCAACAGAGCTCATCCAATGTAGAGCTGATCTCTCCATATAAATCATTGAGAGATGAACCTTGCTGTCCTCATGTGAACATCTGATTCGTTCTATGCATAATATAATACATTAATAATCCAACATAATGATTTGAATGCTAAAAGGACACTGTAGTTACAATTCTATTTGTCGAAACTATTTCCTTCATCTAGTTGTCGATAATCTCAACCTTCTCATGCAGGAAACAAATGAAGAGAGCATATTATCAAATGATTGGGGGGGAAAAGGTACTTCATTTTCGAAGTCATATTATCTATTAGGCCCTTCTGATAGTTGTTGCAGTTATATACAATAGAATTCTACATAAGGCTCGTTTGACAATACTTTCTCGTGTTACATTGCATTGTACTGTTTTATACCATGATGTGTTGTACTTTGATGTCGAGTAGAGCCAATGATTATTTTGTAAAATTATCGTTAAACAAAGAATTATCTTAGAATCGCTAAAATTATTGCTAAAAGGTACTTCTTTTTCGAATTATTTTGTGAAATTATTGTAAAATTCAGTGACGAGGGTGTGGACATCTGGAGGATTAACATAGGAATTCCCTATCACTGTTGGCTTACATCAAGGTTCAACTTTAAGCCCTTATCTCTTTACCCTTATCTTATATGAGCTCAACAGACATTTCCAACAAGCAATACCTGGTGTTCATTGTTTGCAGATGATATCGTTTTGGTTGATGGGACGTGCAAGGGTGTAAACGCAAAACTTGAATCTTGGCCAGATAATTTAGAAAATAAGGGTTTTAGGTTGAGCAGGGCAAAGACGGAGTATATGGAGCTTAAATTTAGCAGCACAAGGACAAATGACTTCGTTATTAAGTTGGGTGATCAAGATATTTCCCGCAGTGAGTGTTTAAATATATTGGATCAATAGTTCAAAAGACAGAGATATTGATAAAGATGTGACACAGAATCCAAGCGGGTTGGTTGAAGTAGAGAGGCGCATCAGGGATCTTATGTAATCGTAAAGTACCACTAAAACTTAAGGGCAAGTTTTACCGTACTGCAATTAGACCCGCGATGCTCTATAGTTCTGAGTGTTGAGCAGTGAATTGTGTACATGAGCAAAAAATGGGAGTTGCGGAGATGAAAATGCTTAGGTGGATGTGTGGACACACGAGATTGAATAAAATTAGGAATGAAAGTATCAGGGATATGACAGGAGTAACACCAATTGCATAGAAGATGCGAGAAGCTCGTCTAAGATGGTTTGGACACGTACAAAGGAGACCATTAAAGGCACCAGTTAGATGTTGTGAGAGTCTAGTCACTAGGCATGTTAAACGAGGGAGGACCACCAATAAAGACTTGGAATGAAACTATAAAGAAAGACATGATGTACTTAGACATTAGTGAGATTATGATAAAAGATAGGGCACAATGGCGACAAAGGATCCATATAACCGATCACTATCGTGGGATAAAGGCTTGGGTGTTGTTGATGTGGCCTTCCTTCTCGCCACTGTCTACTCGCCGCGGGTTTTTTCTGCTTCCCGCTTCTTGTCGGTCTGCCTTGGTGTTCATTCCTGCGGCCTGCGTTGCAGATTGCCCTTGTGCCTTCGCCGCTTGCTGTGCGGGTTGCTCGCCGTACCCGCCCGGGTTGCGGTTTGCTCGCCTCTGCTACTTCTCTTGCTGCCAGCTCACCGTCTTTTTTGGCATGGCCACTGCCCTTTATCTGCTCGGCTGTTTGCTATCCTTTTCAGGCCGCCAGATCTTCTCGCTGCTTCTGTTTGTCGGGCCTGTCGTGCTAAACGCAACCACCTCCTTCCAGTCCGCCGCCTGTTTTCTTTCCACAGAGCTCGCTTCTTGTTGCCACGACTGCTTGCTTGACGTCGTTAACTGCTCAGACCACTGCAACCTGGTCCATTGTCTTCTCGTCGCAGCTTCCTGTCTGGCCACCTGCTTCTTGCCCCCATTTCTTGCTCGCTGTTGATTGCTTTTGCCATCTGATCGCTGCTTCTAGTCGCCCGACCTCCATCTTCTGGTTGTTGGTCGCCTGTTCATTTCTGGCTGCTGTTCCGCTGGTCCTCAAATCGCCAGACTGCTGTAGCAGGTCGTTTTTTCCCGCTGCTCGTTGGCCGCTTGTCTCTGCCGCTAGTTTGTCTCTTAGCCGCATCTTCTGCTGGCTGCTGGTTCCTTGCATGTTCGTTTTCCTGCAACTATGTTTGGCTCTTTTCAAATGGTTGCACATTCAGCTCCACCTACATTTAGACTAACATTGCTGCCTTGCGCACTGAGATCCAGCAACTTCAAGGGATGATCGCCCAATCCCCGGTTTCTGTTGTGTCTATTTTTGATGGAGGGATCGCCTGTCACATTCACAGTTCATCTTATATTATGGAATCTGGGGCAACACACCACATTACCCCGATGAAACCTCAGCGCTACTTGGTCTCTGTGCATCCAAAGTTAATCGTCGTTGCTAATGGGCACTCCACTCCCGTCTCCGGATCTGTCGACATCAAACTTACTCCCTCCATCACTCTTTGCTCAGTGCTTCATATTCTGGGCTCTTCTTTTAATCTTCTCTCTATTAGCCGTCTCACTCAAGTTCTTGACTACGATGTAACTTTCTCGTCCACCTCTTATGTTGTGCTGGATCGTAGGACGTGGGAGATCATCAATAAAGGGCAGTTGTCGAATGTGATCTACATCCTAATCTCCTCTTCCCCCGCAGTTCTCTCCACAATCTCTTCTGTTGATTAACATCGTCATCTTGGACATGCTCCTCTCCCGTTTCTCAAAAAAAACTCTTTCAGGTGTTTCCATTCATGAGTTTACTTGTGAATCATCTATCTTTGACAAACAACATTGTGTATCTTTTACTTCTCTCAGTACTCGGAGCGAGGCTTCTTTTTCTTTAGTGCATTCTGATATTTGGGGACCATATAAGATCCCCAGTGTTTTTGGATATCGTTATTTTGTGATATTTATTGATGATTACTCACACGTTGCCTGGTTATACTTACTTCAGGATCATGCCGAACTCCCATCTGTTTTTCGTGCATTTCTTGTGGAAACTCGTACTCAATTTTCTACTTTCGTCAAAATTATTCGTACCGATAATGCGCGTGAGTATACCAGCAAAACCTTCTCTAATCTCTGCACTGAGTTTGATATTATTCATCAGACTTCGTGTGTCTAAACTCCTCAACAAAACGACCCGGCCTACCGAAAAAATCGGCATCTTCTCGATGTTGCCAGATCTCTCATGATTCAAATGCAGGTTCAACCACTATACTGGAACTTTGTCGTTTCTACTGTCTGTCATCTCATCAATCGCATGTCCTCGTCCATCCTTAATTTTGTGGCTCCATTCACTCTCCTTTTCCCTTCCAAAGCTCCGTTTTCTCTTACGCCCTATGTTTTTGGATGTACGTGTTATGTTCATAACCTGGGTCCACCCACTGACAAATTTGCTCCATGTGCTACCAAGTTCATGTTTATCGGCTACTCTCGCACCCAAAAAGGGCATGTTTGTTATTCTCCTCCTGATGGTAAATTGGTCGTTTCTGATGGTGTCAGCTTTCGAGAAGACTAACCGTTTCACACCGTCACTATAGATCATTTTCTTCCTCCTTTATCTTTTCCTGCGATTCCAGTCACGTCTGCCCTTCCACCTCTCCTTCCCACACCGACTACCACTCCCGCTCAACCAAAACCGCCTCTCCTTCGTGTATACACTCGTCGTCCTCCTAAATCGAATGCCCAACAACAACTTCCCCCTACTGATGTGATCTTGCGGTTGATCCGGCTTCACCCTCGACGGCTCATCCTTTGGCAAATTACGTCTCCTTACATAGGCTCTCCCCGCCTCTTCTCAACTTCGCTCTCTCTCTCCATTTCTATACTTAACTTTTTACAGGAAGCTCTCCAGCATCCGGGGTGGCGTGCGGCGATGGATGAGGAAATGACTACTCTTTGAGCTAATCAGACTTGAGATCTTGTTCCCTTACCACCAGGACAGACTTGTGTCGGTTGTAAGTGAGTCTTTGTTATCGAACATGCTCCTGACTGGACGGTTGATCGCCTAAAAGCTCGGCTTGTTGCTCACGGGTTTACTCAACAGGCCGGTTTTGATTACGATGAGACGTTCTCCCCAGTTGCCAAGTTAAATATAATTCGGGTTTTGATTTCTCTGGCTGTTCATCGTCATTGGCCTCGCCACCAGCTGGACATCAAGAATGTGTAACGGCCTCCCCAGCCCACGGCTTGAAAGGACGACCGTCAGCACCCCCAGCACCACACTCGAAAGGGTTCAGCCTCAACAGGTTTGCAGACCATGCACCCTAACCCCTCTCCATCCCCAAGCGGGTTGTTGGAAGCCGCAACCTCCCTTCGATAAGAAGTGATCCAGTTAAGTGCCCCTACGAGGACTTCCCAAGAGGTCACACATCCCAGTACTACTCTCTCCCAAGCTGCAGCTCAATTGGTGATGAGAAGTGAAAAAACTTGATTTTTAAGCGTGCTTGGGCGAGAGTAGTACTGGGATGGATGACCTCCTGGGAAGTCCCCGTATGTCCCAACTTAACTATCGAGTTCGCTCATCAAAGGGAGACTGTGGCCACCAACAACCCGCCTGTGAGCAGAGGCGCCGATCGAGACATTTCATGGAGAGGGGTTGTGGTGCTTGGACTGCAGCCCGGTAACCGGAACCAGACCAGTCGGAAATTAGAGTACACGCTGAGGCGCGAAGACGTTACAAAATGCTTTTCTTAATGACGATCTTCTCAAAATAGTTTACATGTACCAACCTCCCGAATTTGAGACCACGGGGGAGTCTCGTGTCTGTCATGTCAGAAAGTCTATCTATGGTCTCAAACAATCACCTCGAGTTTGATTTGATAAATTCAGCAAGGTCATTCAAGACGTTGGATTTACACGGAGCTCGGCCGACTTCTCTCTATTTACTCGTCACCAACCAACTGACACGGTTATTCTTGTAGTATATGTTGATGACATTCTGATTACTGGTGATGATTCTACCGGGATCTACCAAATCAAGCAACACTTGAACTCTGCCTTTCAGACAAAAGACCTGAGAAATCTTCGTTATTTTCTTGGCATTGAGATTGCCAGACGACCGGATGGCCTTGTTTTATCGTAACGAAAGTACTCTCTTGATCTTCTTCAAAATGCAGACTATTCATGGCGCAAACCAGCTGACACTCCTATGGATGTCAACCATAAGTTTTGCGCTTATGAAATTGACTCTAATCATCTACTTACGAATCCAAAGTAGTATCAACGTCTTGTTGGAAAGCTGATATATTTCGTTTGCAGTCGAAGTTGTCAGTAGATTTATGCACACTCCGCGGACCTCTCATCTCCAGGCTGTAGAACGTATTCTCATATACCTAAAGACTGCACCGGGACAGGGATGTGTGTACAAACTAACCGCTTTTTTATCTCTGTTAGCATACTCTGATGCTGACTATGCGGGGTCCCTTGATGATAGACGATCTACAACCAATTTCTATACGTATTTTGGAGGAAATCTTATTACATGGCATAGCAAAAAGCAATCCATCATTGCTCGCTCGTCAGATGAAGATGAGTATCGCTCTATGGCAGCAGTTGTGTCAGAACTCACCCGGCTAGAAAGTCTCCTTGGAGATTTGGGTGTCACATTACCCTCATAAGCTAGTCTTTTCTATGATAGTCAAGCAGTCATTTATATTGCCAAGAATCCTGTATTTCATGAGTGAACCAAACACATTGAGGTTGACTGTCACTTCATTCGAGAAAAAGTGCAATCAAAGAGGTTGGAATTAGAACATGTCTCGGCTACCGGGCAAGTTGCAGATATTCTCACTATGACCCTACTTAGACCGTTGTATCGTCAGTTCCTATCCAAGCTTGACTCTTACGATTTGTATGCACCAGCTTGCGGGGGAGTGTTGGAAATGTCATGTAAATGAGGCCCATATCATGGCCCATGTGTTTCTTGTATTTATCCCACATCTTGGGATTGAGATTTCTCTTCTATCCCTCTTCCTATATATATGTACATCTCAAGTTGTAAAGAGATAATATTTTTCAGCATTAATGAAATTGCTACAAATTCCTCTACACCTACATTTCACCCTTCTATTGGGACCCATCCCCAGACTCTCGCTGCACGGGGAGGCTTTGTGCACCGGGCTGCCTTTTTTTACCAAGAGTTCTGAATGCATTTTTCTTTTGCAGATTTTAACGCTTGTTTTGTTAACTTTCTTTGATTTTTGAAGCTTATTTAATGATTAAGCATTCTTAATTGTACTTAAAATGATTATATAATTGTCTACATGCTGATATTTCTGCTCTCTATTAATAATATATGGTTCCCTTTATCCGGCTTCAGCTATTTGGTAGGTCTGCTGACATTCAACATGCATCACTAATCTCTATGCACTTTTATCTTCATTGTATGCTTGTTATAATAGTTCTGAAGTTTTGTTCTTAATGCTTGAGTGAGAAGTTTATTTTTCATTTCATCTAAATTTGATGTCTATTGTAGGTTTAAATAGTTTGAAGAGGAAGCATGTGAGTTTTAAGGACGAAGAATACTATATAAACGATGTGCCAGCTAATCAGGTATAGAAACATTGGCATATTAATCTTTAGAGCAACTATTATTTTGTGCCCTCTGTTAATTCCCTCAAAATACCATATAAATGTTAACCATTACTATCATTAATATTACCCTGCTAGTAATTAAATGCATCTTGATCATCATTACTATCAATTTTTTTTCCAAATTTGTTGCTGTTCACTGGTTTGAATCCTTCTTTGCCATGTAGCTGTTTGGTTGTTATTGTCGGGAACATCTGTTTGTTGAAAAGGATAAGCTTTAATTGTTCTTAACAAAATACTTTTTCATATTTATATTTGGTTTACTTAATATTTCCTAAATTTTAATGCACTGATGTGAATTTTTGTAATCAATCAGCAAATGGAGGCTGGGCTAGCTGTCAAAGGAAACCATGGTTTTAGTTCTAATTGGTATGGATTTGCTCAGATTTGTTTTTTTTTTCATTTTCTTGGTATCCTTCTCTTTATATAAATTTTGAAGTTATCAAAAATCCCGTTAACATTATGATCATTAGTCTTATCCTTGTGCATTTTTAAAGTCGTGTTAATGTGGCGGGGCCTGTTGGCGAGAACATGGATCAAGTTTGGCACGTATATTCTCATAGTTCAAAGGCCACGATTGATGCAACATGAATAAAGGCATCAGGGATGTGGCAAAACACAGTGTAGAGAATAATAAAAGAAATATTTTTTTAATTTCTCATATTCATTATCCATACATTCAAGTATTTGTACACTTATATAGGAAGAGTAGAAGGAACTATAATCCCATTCTAAGATGCGTGACTAAAACCAAAGAGGTAATGAGCTCTAGCTGGGCATAATTATGGGCCTTTGTACATCTTTTAATCAATACTCCCCCACAAGTTGGAGCATACAAATCGTTGGCACCAAAGTTGGACAAAAACTGATAATACTGCGGACGTGGTGGTGATGCGCCGAGTAAAGACATCATTCGAAACAAGAGGTGAGGAATCCATGGGATGGGAACAAGAGAACTCTCAAAAGAAATGGAAAAGCCAAGGGAGAAAAAGGGCAAGAAACCCTCACACAGAAGAAAGAAGTCCCATCCCACAAAAAAAGGAAGACCGTAGATCACATATCTAGGTCATGAGAAAAAAAGAAAGGGAAACGGGGGGGGGGGGGACACCAAGCAAAGCGATCAGAGCGGCGGCGGCTGGAGGCGTGTGGGCAGAGCTGCGCTGGTGGAAGACGGTAGGCGTTGGAGGCGTGCGGGCAGAGCGGTCGACGAGGTGGAGGACGCGGAAACCTCACATCGGGTGGCGGAAGACGGTCGCAGGAAGCGGGATGCGGGTTCGGCTTGGTTGCGTGAGAAGAGGCGGGATCGACAATGAACCAGTCAGGGATCGGGGGGTTAGGGATCGGGAGACGGGATCCTCTGATACCAATTTAGATTTGAGAAATTAGAGAGTTTATTAATTCTTCCACTATAGGGGATACAAATATGAGATCTGAATACAAGTAAAGGTAGCCCGCAATGTGAGACTAAAACCATTCCAGAAAGAAACACGTCAATAAATCAGAAAATACGCCAATACGGCAGACGAGCGAGCAACCACAAATTGTTTCTTTCTGCGTCAGGTGATGATGTGCTCACCAAAGTATGTATAATATCCACTTGTAGAACGTCGATCATCTAAAGAGCTAGCGCAGTTAACATCTGAGTAAACAATAAGAGATAAGGAAGAAGAAGGCTGGTATACAAGTCCTTGTCCAAGAGCAGTGTTCATATATCAAGTCTAATAACACTTCAATTTATATTTTCCTCCCAACAGATACATCAAGTCTTGTTATTGTAAGATTAATCAGCTTCCCTTCAAGGCGACGATAGTATTCTGGATTTGGAAGAAGTAGATTAGAGTCAGAGGCATGAACACAAAGCTTGTGATTGACATACATAGGTGTATCAGTAGGTTTGCATCCAGAATAGCCAACATCATGAAGAAGGTCAAGACAATACTTCCGTTGAGATAGGACAAGGTCATCAGGATGTCTTGCTGGCTCGAGACCAAGAAAATGCAAAAAAATTCCCAAATCTTTAGTTTGGAAAATAGAGGCCAAATGCTACTTGATTACGTGTATTCCTTTGACATAAACACTCGTAATTAGAATATCATCAATGTAAAACAAGAGAATCACTTTGCCTTTCAGATGATGATGAGTAAATAAAGAGAAATCGACAGAGCTTTGAGTGAACACAACATCACAAACAACTTGACTGAACTTGTCAAACAATGTTCGTTGTAACAACTCTTAAATAACAAAAAAAGATTTAAATCAATTATAACATATGGGCATTTTAGTAATCAAAATATTAGGTTAACCCCTCTATTAACCAAGCAGCCCCCTCTCCCGATTTATCAGTGTACAGCCCGAAGGTTTTCCCGTAAGTGCGATTTTCGCAAGGTCCCGCTCCCACTCGCCACTGTGTATCCCGCAACCCGCGATTCCACCTCCCGCGCCTCCTCCGACTCGCTGCCGACTCCTCTTCCCGTTTTGGCCGGTGAATCCCGTCTCCCGCGCCTCCCTACTCGCCGACGCCTCCTCTTGTTTTGGTCGTCAATTTCTCTTCCCTTCCCAGGCCGGCTGCTACTTGTTCTCCTTCTGCGTTCAACAAGGACTTCTTTCTCCTTCAAATGAGGCCAAGAACTGCCTCCTCTTCCTCCAACAACTCCTTTTATTCGTCCGACAACCCTCTTCTTCGTCGTCTTGGCCGGGTTTTGCGAGAGGGACGCCTAGAGTTTCCTTCCTTCTCCTTCTTGGGATCGGATTTGGCTTCCTTGTGTAAGATCTCTCTTTCCGCCCATGCCTGTGACATCACGATCCGCCCGAAGTGCACTCTTATCTTTGCTTTAGACGGATCGTGATAGTTGGTATCAGAGGGAGGTTAAGCTTCTAGAGATAAAGTATTTTATAATTTTCAGATATTTTGAATTATATTATATTAATATATATGCATGCATCATTTATTCACTCACTTTGTCATTATCTGTTGTTCGCGTCTAAAACATGCACACACTACACTCATACATATGAGTAGTATGCACACGAATGTTAAGGGGTTATTGATAAACCTAACATTTTTGTGCATGTGAATTTTCAATAGGATATACACCGCTTGCGAATATTAAGTGGATATGAGTAGTTTAATATTTTCAAGTGCGATGACATTAATATCATAATATGCATGACATGTTAATCAAAATTGATACTTAACATGACATGTGTGTCCATTTATTTGCATTCATATCATATATCATTGCACAAGTGTCAAGCTAAGAACAATAATAATGATTGTTACACACATGAATTTACTATTTACTTGATATCACACATGATCTCATCGTTGTATTTGCATGATCATTACCTAGAGTTGTCCAATGAAACTGTGTAATTATTACATAATTTATGTACCCGATAGTATGAAATATGTTAGAATCACTAGTTTCAAGTCCCTGATATTCATACTCAGTCCTATCTGTTCTGCTTGACTATCAATCTTATTTGGTCCTGTTATATCTCATTCTAGTTAACTTTAAATGTTAGAGAGAAATGATGGTCTTCTTGTAAATTGTTCTGTTGAATTACTTCGGTCATGTTTCACGCTCTTCCATCTCTAGAGTGACTCACTTTTGTCATCACTCAATCGTCATTCAGCTTCTTTTCCTCTTTGATGTTCTATCTTCACTTCGTGCAAAGATCTTTTTGCTCTCGAATTCTTGAGTCTTACCTCTCAATTTCGAGCTAATTGAAGTCATTCCTATGTTTACTGAAGCCAGTCTTTCGTATCCAGTCGAACCATCTAAGATTATGGTGTATCAAGTAACACAAGTTTCAAAAGAGAACCATTCATATGGTAAGAGTGCTTTGGACGCATGACAAGTCTAAGGTGACCAAGTTTGAGGGGTACGCTTGAGAACTTGAATTTGATCATGCGTAGCAAATATTCACAACTTTTCTCTTGATCTTGGTAAATCTCCGTGCTTGTTCTCTTTTCTATTCCAGTATATTCATAGTTAGCTTTCATATCTTGATTTGCAAATCTCGTTGAAATGAATGACATCTGAATCTTCGTCATAATAGACCCAATTCAGAAAATTCTTGAAAGTTTCGGGACGAAACTTCAAGTAGTGGAGAATGTAACAAACGTCAAATAACAAAAAAAATCAATTATAACATAAGGGCATTTTAGTAATCAAAATATTAGGTTAACCCCTCTATTAACCAAGCAACCCCCCTCTCCTGATTTATTAGTGTTCGACCCGAAGGTTTTCCCGCAAGTGCGATTTCCGCAACGTCCCGCTCCCGCTCGCCGCTGGGTCTCCCGCAACCCGCGATTCCGCCTCCTGCGTCTCCTCCAACTCGCCGCCGGCTCCTCTTCCTGTTCTGACCGATGAATCCTGTCTCCCGCGCCTCCCTACTCGCCGACGCCTCCTCTTGTTTTGGTTAACAATTTCTCTTCCCTGCCCAGGCCGGCTGCTACTTCTCCTTTTCCGTTCAGCAAGGACTTCTTTCTCCTCCAAATGAGACCGACGGACGCCTCCTCTTCCTCCAACAACTCCTTTTCTTCGTTTGACAGTCCTCTTCTTCGTCGTCTTGGTCGGGTTTTGCGAGAGGGTTGCCTAGGGTTTCCTCCCCTCTCCTCCTTGGGCTTGGATTTGACTTCCTTGGGTAAGATCTCCTCTCTTTTCGCCCATGACTGTGTCATCACGATCCGCCCGAAGCGCACTCTGATCTTTGCTTTAGGCGGGTCGTGTCACTCAAAGAGACTGTTAGAGATCGTAAGGGATTTTTTGAGGTCACATACCAGCGACTCCCTCGTGGTCTTAAAACTGGGAGGTTGGTACATATAGGCAGTCTCATTGAGATTACCATTGAGGAAGACAATTTTGATATCCAGGTGATGTAACTGTTATTGTTGATGAATAACTAAGGAGATCAAGACACGAACATTATTCAATTTTACGACAGGTGAGGTCTCGTCATAATCGAGGTTGTATTGCTGAGTAAACCCTCGAGCCACAAATTGAGCTTTTAAGCATTCAACCATCCCGTCCGGACTATGTTAAGCGCAAAGACCCATTTACATTCGTCACGAGTCTGGGAGGAAGAGGGACAAGATCTCAAGTCTAATTGACCCAAAAAACAGTAATTTCCTCATCCATGGTTGCCCGCCACCCCGGATGTTGAAGAACATTCTGTACAGAATTATCAATGGAAATAGAGGATAAAAGAGTTGCAAATTTTTGGAAAACCAGAGAGAGACGTTGCAAGGAAACATAATTGGCCAATGAATGGTAGTGGATATTGATGCTGAATCCTCAGACCGCGGGATATTGTGGTAAGGCATCTGACCGAGGATAACAATGAGTGTACACACGAAGGATAGGTGGTTTGATGGGCTTGGTGGTCGGTGTTGGGAGTAGTGGTGGTAGGTGAAAAGTAACAGGAACGGTAGGTTGCAGAGGTGTAGGTGTCGGTAGAGCAGCAAGAGATAATGATTGATAAGACTGATTTTTGAGGAAGGTCACATTAACAGATGTAACAACTTTCTGATCGACTAGAGAGTAGAAGACAACCTTTTTGTGTGTGATAATAACCAACAAACATATATTTGACAGCACGGGGAGCAAGCTTATCAGTGGAGGGGCCAAGATAGTGAACATATCAGGTGCAGCTAAAGATGCAAGGTGTAACAGGAAAGGGAGGTGTGGAGGGAAACAAGGGACTAAAGTGAGTCTCAAAGTTGGCAATAGAGGAGGGCATACGATTGTCGTGGTAACAAACGGTAGAGACTGCAAAGTGCCAATAGAGCTTTGGAACCTGTATTTGAAACATAAGTGAGCGGGCGACCTCAAGAAGATGATGATTTTTCCGCTAAACCATATCATTTTGTTTTGGGGGGGGGGTATAAGCACATAAGATTTGATGGATTATCCCAAACTCAGTACAGAGAGTAGTAAACACATGACTCATATATTCACGCACACATATATCAGAATGTACTAAAATAAAAGGAGCAGTGCTCGGGGTACAATGAGAAAGAAAGAAAGAATGACGTTTTTAAAGATACAAGATTCGCAAGTAAAGTCAGTGAGAGATAGATCAGGAAGAGCTATCTTGAGAATTGGGAGAGGAGCATGCCCAAAACGTCGATGTCAATCAACAGAATTGACGGAGAAGAGAACTGTGGGATAAACGTTCAGAGAATAGAGCCCGTTAGACAGTCGCCCTTTACCAATGATATTTTGCGTCCGTCGAACTTGCACAACAAAAAAAGAGGAAGAGAAGGTTGCAGAGCAATCAAGGTTTTGAATAAGATGAGTAATATCAAGAAAGTTGAAAGGAGATACCAGAACTTGAAGAGAGAGAGAGAGAGAAAGTGAACGTGAGAGGCACATCAACAAAACTGAAAACCCTGGGTGGTATCAACATTGGCCATTGTGATGAACTTTGGATGCACAAAGTTCAAATACTGAGGTGGTTTTTGCGGAGTAATGTGGTGTATGACACTAGAGACCACATTCCAAGTTGTATTATGGGAGAGACTAGAGATAACTTTATTGAAGATCATCACAGCAGAGTCAGATGAACGACAGATCATCTCCTAAAGTGATGCTAGTGCCAATCAACAAAAGATGATGAATAGAAGGTTGTCGAGCAGTCAAAATCTTGAGTAAGACGACTAACAAAGAAAAGGTTGAAAGGAGAGCCTGAAACATAAAGAACCAAGCGAAGAGATAAGGATGATGTGAGGGTCATATCAACACGACCAAAAATTGGGATGGTGTCACCATTGTCCACTATGATGAACTCGTGATTTGTAGAGTTCAAGTGTTGAGGTGATTTCTGCAGAGTAATATGGTGTGTAGAACTAAAGTCCACAATTCAAGTGTAACTATGGGAGAGACATGAGATACCTTCATTGGAGATCGATGCAACAGATCCAGATGAATAACAGATCATCCCTTGAAATTGCTGAAATTGGGCGCGCAAGACATCAATGTCGATGCGTGTGGTGGAAGATGTATCGACCACAATGGATGTATGTTGTTTTGGGGGCATGCCATGCTTAGATAGTATGTGACCTCTAGATAACCATCCCGACCACAATAAGTACACTTAAGAAGATTCATGCCAGTGCGGCCTCTACCCCGAGGAGTGGTCCGAGCTCCACGGGCTGATGGAGGAATGGTGTGAGAAGTAGAAGAGTGCTGGAGAGCCGAAGAGAGTCCTAGGAAAATCTGGCTGTGGTGTGACCTTTAACAACATAGAGCAAATATTTGAGAGTGAGGGAATGATGGAGGATGAAAGGATTTGTACACGAATGTTGTGGAGATGGGGCATTACTCGTGCCATCATCAAGGTGATGCCCACAACTTCCTTCTGGGCACGTTGGGTAGCGAGGTTTGCTATGGGAGGCTGGTGTTGAATCCATGCCTCAACAAGGGTTTTAGTGCAAACAACAAGGAGGTCAGATCACCATCCATCCTGGTTTAGGAGATTAAAGGTTCGTGATAATCTCAAAGAGATGTTGCAGATTGTCCTTGCAAAGTAGTGGTTGTGAAATTCTTCTCACATAGCCTTCGCCGTCTCATGATACATGTTCATACGATAAGGTTCGCTGTCCATAGAGTTCAGAATCCAAGACTGGACACAACCATCATTCCAGAGCTCTTCCTCAGTGGGCTCAGTGGGAATAGCCTTGGTCAGGTGGTGAAGAAGGCCTTTAGTCTGGAGAACCCGGTGAGCGAGCACCCACTTGATAAAGTTCTTGCTACTGAGGGATATAGTCGTGATTTAAAATTCATTTCAAACTTTAGGTAGATTAGAGACAACACGTGCTAGAAGGGAGTTTTTCTCATTCAAATCCATGAGTTATGGAAGGGCAAAGAGACCTCAAGAAGACAGGAAGCGATCTCAGTGGTCAATGCATTCTGGGGGCTACGAGGGCGCCCCCCACGGACATAAGTTAAAAAGTCGTGGCTCTTGCGGACAGAGGGCAGTGCGGAGGAGCTCAAGCCAAAGATGGTGGCGAGCAGAGGGAGGCGACTAGGCGGGCATGAAACCTATGCGAGAACTGCAGTTGGAAGAAGCATTGATTTGAGCGAGCTCTTCGATTTGCGTGGGCTCAGAGCCTCAGATACTTGAGTGAGCTCGGCGACTTGCGCAATGATGTGAGTGAGCTTGGCGACTATTGCGAGCTTGGCGACTTGAGCGAGCAAAGGCACAACCAGAAGAGGCTCTGCGACTAGGCGGTTACGACGACCAGTTTGAAGAGCGCAACCACTGGATCCAACAACCAGAGGGAGCTTGGCGACAAAGAGATCATGGAAAATCTCACGACGGATAGGAGAATAGGAAGAAGAGGTCGCGTCAATGCCCAGACTGGTGGGGCCCAGTTGTCAACAAAAAAAGACTATAAAAGAACAAGAGGTGGAGGGAATTTGTAGAGAAATTGGAGCCAGAGAAAAGAGAAGCAGACAACGTCGTGAGATCGCTAGACCGCACCAACAGAACTGCGGACTGCTGTGTGAGATTGCCAGACCGCACAAACAGAGAGCGATGTGGTGTAGAGAGGATTAGAGGCTCAGATACCATGTGTAAAAACATAGTGTAAAGAATAATAAAAGAAATATTTTATTAATTTTTCATATTCATTATCCATACATGCAAGTATTTGTCCACTTATATAGAATGAAAAGAAGGAACTATAGTCTCATTCTAAGATGTGAGATTAAAACCAAAGAGGTAATGGCCCCTTGTTGGGCCTAGCTACGGGTCTTTTGTACTTTTTTAATCAATAGGGGAAATTTGCCTTTATTTCATGATTATGTTTTTTGGGTACATATTTCATGATTATGTTAAGAGTATGTTTAATTACTTTCCTAATTAGTGATAAGTGACTTGTGTATAACTCCGTATTCACCGAGTGGGTCCCCCAGAACATGATCAAAATTGGGGTTCGGGCGAGCCGGACGGGAGAGTGGGGTAGGACCCCTCCTTGACTCGCGTAGGCCAATGCTGTCAGGGGGCGCAAGGGGACAAGTGGGTCACGTGGGCCTGCACTCGCCCCAAGATCAGATTGAGGGAGCGGCGAGTGCATCCACCATGCTCACACTCGCACGACGCCCTCAGTCGGTAGCGAGTGCTAACCTCAACAGAGGCATTCACAGGCCCGGGCGAGTGGAATAGCGAGTGCAATTCGCTTAGTAGTATTTTTACCAGAATGCCCCTGCTGGTCTGCTAATAGCCCCTCCAAACAGCGGAGTTTGGCTGTTGGCAGACCCATTTGGGCTGTGTATAACATTTCCAACAGGCGGGATTGCGCTATTTGCAGACAAAGTCAGAAAAACGATAAATAGACCCTTAAGGGCACCTTTGGAGGGGGGCTTTTTCTTGGCTTCATCCTCTGGTTTACTTTGGTGGGAGTCCAGTGCCCTCCAAGGTGCCCAGCTCAGCCTTGGCTTGAGAGGGGAAGCACTGTTAGATCTTCCGGGTGTGTGGCGGGACCTTTCCGCTGCAGTTCACGGTTTGTTCCTTAGTTCAAAGTCTTTAGCCAGGAGTTCTAGCTCAGGATAAGTAAGTGCGGGCTACCCCCTTTAGGTCCGAACTCTTCTTGGGACCGGGATCCAGTTTCAACGTTTTGGTGCGGTGAGCGTGGACCGTAGTCTTCTCAAGAAAATCCAGAGCAAAGTCCCATGGCTGGAGAAGGAGGAGCCGTCTCGGGCAACCCCCCCCCCCCCCCCCCCCCACACCAGCGAGTGGAGTCACAGTCGGAATGTTGGAAGATTTCAAGAGGCAGGTTCTACAAATCATACATCTCGCATTCGCCGCGAGAGGCGAGTGGGCGACACTTGTCCCGGTGGTCGCGGCGCCAACTGTAGGAGAGAACTCCCCGGGTCAGCGACTCGGGACGGTGCCGACCGAGAGCAGTGAAAGGGATCTCGCCGAAAGAGAGCTGTTCCCCGGTCAGGCGAGTGCTGGCAGGATCAATGAGCCGGTGGTGCGAGATGGGTCGACTCGCACAGTGGGTGGAGGGAGCCCTTTAGTGAGTTGATCGGCTCGGCCCCAGTTCCAGAGGGGTTCAGGGAGTCAAATATGTTTTACTGCACGGGCAAAAATGATCCAGTGCAACATGTCCAATGGTTTGAGGATGCCGTTTCAATCCGGCAGATGTCGGACGCTTTCAAGTGCCAACTTTTTGCCATCACCCTAAAGGAGAAGGCTAGAGACTGGTTCCACCAGCTTCCCACAAAATCGATCTATTGCTTTGAGGACCTGTGCCGTGGGTTCTTCTTGAGGTTCTCGACATCGAAAAAAGGAAGAAGGGAGCAGAGTTTCTGTTCGCAATCAAGCCGGGCCCGGAGGAGACGTTGGAGAGTTACGTAGACAGATTCCAAGAAGAGATCCTTTTGATCCAAGAGGTACCAGGGTACACCCTGATGCTTGCCTTTATGCTGGGCTGCGACAAAGATTCTTTAGTATGGAACTGAAGAGGGAGCCTCTCCTATCCTCGAAGAACTAATGAAGAGGGCGATAAAGGAGATAGAGGTAGAATCGACGAATCCGGCATTCGCCAAGAAGCTGGCTAAGTTGGCGGAGGATGAGGTGAAGGAGCAGGGAACATTCAGACAACAAGAATCCAGTAGGAGGGAAGAGCCCATGGGTCAAGGGTTCCAGGGGCAGCAACAAGGCTAGGGGTATCAGGAACCAAACAACCGGCTGGCCTGGAGACCGCAAGGGGTACCCGTTCAGGGGCAAGGAAGAGGACTTCTTGGCGTGGAGAATTACCGCGGGTAACAGGGATGGTTCAACCCCCCTGGGGTGGAGACAAGGGCTGAGGCTGCCCCTCCCCCCACAACAACAAGCTATGACAATCGCCCGAGGAAGAGGGAGAAAAAAATAGATTGGAAGAGGAGGAAGAGGCGGGAGGAGGGCGGCGTTGCCCTATTGTGACTTCCATCAGGAGGAAGGCCATGCGACGACCGCCTGTCCAAAGGTTGTGGAGATGCAGAGAGCAAGATTTCCGGTGTAGCAGTAGCTGTCGGTGCAGATTGAGGAAGTTTTGCCAGGAGAAGGAGAGGAGGATAGGCGGAGGACCAGACTAACGTGGGCGCCAAAGGAGGGATCAAGGTAATCCACGGCGGGGTAGGGAGCGAAAATTACTTTTTCGTCAAAGGATATGCCAGACTATAAATACCCGTTCTGCGACGCTCTGGTGATCTAGACAGCGATTGAGAATTTCACAGTCTCCAGGATTTTAGTGAACAATGAAAGCTCCATGAATGTGATCTTCAAGAAGAGCTTCGATTTTATGAAGGTTGAGGCAAGGAGGGTGTTGGCCTCAGACGGGCCGTTGTTTGGATTTTCGAGAGAGAGTAAGGAAGTCGAGGAACTGTCGGTTCGTCGTTGTTGACGCTCTGAGAAGCTACAACGCCATTTTCGGCGCCCCCTCATCAGTTCTTTCCATTGCGTACCATCATCGTTCCATCTGTGTCTCAAATTCAACAGCAGGGGAGTTCAGGTACAGATCAAAGGAGATCCCAAGGTGGCAAGACAATGCTACGTAACTGCCATCAACACCATTTCTTGGATGGCAGAAACTTAGGAGATGGGAAGGAGATGGAAGATTGAGCAGGGCAGAGGGCGATGCTGAAGAGGTTGGGAAAGAGGTGATGAGGGAGTCAACAATGCTCGAAAAGGAGAGAGAAAGTGGAGAAAGTTGAAGAAAAGAAGGTCTGCGTCATGGAGGGAGGGGCAGACGGGCTGCTGAAAAGTCAGGACGGGGTGATGAAAGTGGAATAGGCGGAGGAGGATGAGACACTCGTCCAAGGGGAGAGGGCAGGAGGCGAGTGGGAGGAGCAGTCCAGGTTGAAAACAATAGAAGAGGTGGTGGAGACGGAGGTCCTCACCAGGGCAGGGAAGACAAAAAAAGGTGCGAGTCAGGGGAAGGCTGGGCCCGAGAGATCAGGAGAGGATATTGGAGTGCATCCAGAAGAACGTCGATATCTTCGCGTGGAGCGCGGCTGACATGCCAGGTATCGATGCTGACGTGGTTTGCCACCGTTTGAACCTCGACCCCAAAACACGCCCCATCTGTCAGAAGAGGAGGACCGTCACCACCAAGTTGGAGGAGCTCGTCCGGGAGAAGGTGGAGAAGCTCCTCAAAGCAGGTTTTGTATTGGAGATCCAGTATCAAGCTGAGTCTCTAATTTGGTAATGGTTAAAAAAAGTGACGGGCGGCGGAGAATGTGTGTCGACTTTTCTCTTTTAAGTAAATCATGCCCTAAGGATTGTTATCCCCTGTCTCGAATCGACGTGCTGATTGACTCAGCCGTTGATTTTTTTATGATGAGGTTTTGAATGTTTTTTCAGGTTATCATCAAATTAGGATACATCCACCCGATATCAAGGATGTCTCCTTCATCACATGGGAGGGATGCTACAGTTACAATATGATGCCCTTAGGGATAAAGAATGCACAAGCAACATATCAAAGGATGATAGACTGAGTTTTTCGGGAGCAATGAGTGAGAAACCTGGAGGTGTATGTGAATGACCTCATGGTAAATATTGAGGATGTAAGCTCCCATCTTTGGGACTTGGAGGAAACATTCGCCTACCTACGAAAGTTCAAGATGCGGCTAAACCCTTTGTAGTGTCTTTGGGGTCAGCAGAAGTTTCTTAGTCATCTCCTCACCCCAGTAGGGGTGAAACCCAACCCTGTTAATGTAAAGACCATATTGGAGCTGGAGTCGCCGCGAAACACCAAGGAAATTGGCGTTTGACAGAAAAGCTCGTCGGGTTGAGCAGGTTCCTCTCCCGGGCAGGGGGGAAGTGCTTACCTTTTTTCAAAGTGCTGCGGGGCAGCCAAAAATTTGAATGGTCGAAACTTAGTTATTAAAGACGCAAAACACACCAAGGCGCAAAGAGGTCTTGGAACCCAGACACAAGGCTCAAGGAGCAGGCGCGTGCCTGACGAAGGCAAGGCGCAACCACATATATTTTAAATAATCAACATCAAACATCATTTTAGCTTCTCGATCAAATTATTCACCTAGTCTACTTATTAATCATTCATTACTATCGTTTATATTTCTTAAAAAATAGAATCAATGTGGTCACTTGCATTATATCTAAGTCTCAACACACAATTCTCTTTCACAAACACTCAATTGATAATTTTTTTTGTGTTCTTACATTATTTTTTTTTTATTTTTGAAGAAAATAATTTACAACAAAAATCTCACTCAGACATGTTCTTTTATATTCTAAAGGCGCAAATACGCCGCACGGAGGCGCAAATCTCTGAGCCTCTTGAGCTTGGAGCATGAGGCGCGCCTTTAATAACATAGGGTCAAAAGAATACGAGGAGGCTTTCCATGACTTGAATAGTCAACTCACCAAGGCCCCACTCCTCCATGGACCTAAGGAGGGGGAAGATTTGACTTTATACCTCAGAGTGGGAGCAGAGGTCGTATGTTCCGTCCTGGTTCGGGAGGAGGGTAAGAAGCAACTGCCCATTTACTATGTAAGCAGAGTCCTAAAGAAAGGCAGAGCTTCGATACTCGATTCTAGAGAAGTTGGCATTCGCCTTGGTCGTCTCGGCCAGGAAGCTCATATCCTATTTTCAAGCACATTCGATTAGAGTGGTGATCGATCACCCTCTTCGCAAGATCTTTGAAGGTGTAGAACATTCAAGGAGATTGACTAACTTGTCAGTGGAGCTAAGCGAGTTTGATATCTCCGTCGTCTCCCGACTATCGGTTAAGGCTCAGGCGGTAGCGAATTTTTTGGCCGACTATGTGGTCAAGGTGGAGGGTGAAGAATCCTCGCGGCATGTCGCCTGGAAGATGCTGGTAGACGGAGCCTCAGGGAGACATTCTATGGGAGGCGAGGTGGTATTGGAAAGCCCCCAGAGGACCAGGATAGAGCAGGCCGTGACAATACACTTCTCCATCACCAACGAGGCAGAGTATGAGGTCGTGATCGCAGGACTACGTCTGGACAAGGAGCTAGGTATACAAGATGTGAAGGTGTTTACGGACTCGATGGTGGTGGCGTCACAGGGCAAGGGAGAATTCGAGGCGAGGGAGTCCACCCTCATTGAATACTTGGCCAAGTTGAAGGGGCTCATCAGAGGTTTCCAGACATTTTCCACTCAACACATACCGTGTGAGGGAAATACCATAGCTGATCGGTTGACCAAGTTTGGACCCCGGGCCGGAGGAACCCTAACTTACTTGTTTCACCCATTCATCGAGGAAGGCGAGTTGATGGAGGTAGATCAACACCCCTCGTTGATGGACCATTTCATAACCTTTTTAACAACAGGTAGGCCTCCGGAGGAGGTCCCAGATCAAAAACGCTTCATGCACAAATCGTCGTACTACCTGTTGCACAATGACGATCTGTATCGGAAGACCCTTTCAGGGCTTCTGGCACGATGCGTGGCTGAGGAGGAGGTTCCAAAGATCTTGGAGGAAGTCCACTCTGGCGAGCGCGACAGTCACTTGGGAAGTAGGATCTTGGAGTCAAGGGTATTTCTAGCCGACCCTGAGCAAGGATGCGACAGAGTTCGCGAGGAGATGTCAGAAGTGTCAGTTGTTTTCTCCACTCCAACTCTTACCGACCCAATGACTTAGGAGCATCATGACGCACTGGCCCTTCGCTTTTTGGGATGAACTTGGTAGGACCTTTCCCCCAGGAATGTGGGCAATGGAGGTTCCTCCTGGTCATGATCAACTATTTCTCGAAGTGGTTAGAAGTGAAGGTGCTGGCCAAGGTGACCCCCCAAGTGATCCGCAACTTCGTATGGAGAGATCATCTGCCGGCATGACCTTCCTCAAGCCATCGTCACAAACAACGAACCACAATTTGTCAGTCAAGAGTTTGTCAGCTTCTGCACCTAGCTGGGGATAGCCCTCAGTTTCGCGTCTGTCCAGCACCCCAGGAGAAACAAATAGGTAGAGGCGACAAACAAGATCATCATGAACCTATTAAAGACGAAGGTAGAGAATCTGAAGGGAAACTGGGTAGAACAACTTCCCTCAGTCCTGTGGGCCCTAAGGACTACCCCCAATACATCCACAAGGGAGACCTCCTTCAAGCTTTCCCACGGTTGTGAGGTCATACTTCCGGTGGAGTTCGAGGTCAAGTCATCGCGAGTGGTAGCCGCTGGAGAAGGAGATGAAAAGTGAATAATAAAGAATGAAGGTGAGCTACGACTCTCGTTGGACCTGGTAGAGGAGCTCCGCGACTTGGCCGCCGCTAGGTAGGAGGAGGTCAAGCGGCGGATGGTCAAATACTTCGACAAGCATATCAGGGTCAAGCAGTTCGTGTAAGGAGATCTAGTTCTGAAGAAAGTAGACGCGACAGAGAGATCAATAACTGTGGGGAAGCTCAATCCTAATTGGGAGTGCCCCTACATTGTTGAAAAGGCATTGAAGTTGGGAGGGTACCGCCTCCAGAATGTGGAAGTTGTATCTCTAAGTTGCACTTTGAGTGAGGATGATCTAAAACGTTTTTTCCCTTAGATTTTTGTAATGAAAGAAAAATATCTTTTTCCCATTAATGCTTCTTAATCAAAGTGTCTTATTATTATTATGGTTTTATAAAATGTGTTTGGAATGATAGACCTGAGAAGATTCCGCTGACCAGACTCCCATTAGCTGGTAGGGTCGGAAGTCACTCAGTGGTAGATTGAAATGTTAGCCCCGAGAAGATCTCGCTGATCATGTTCCCATTAGCGACAAGATTGGAAGTCACTCGATGGTGGATCAAGATGTTAGTCCCGAGAAGATCTCACTGACCAGGCTCCCACTAGCTGACAGGGTCGGAAGTCACTCGGTGGTGGATCGAGATGTTAGCCTCGAGAAAATCCCGCTGACCAGGCTCACACTAGCTGGCAGAGCCGGAAGTCACTCGGCGGTAGATTGAGATGTTAGCCCCGAGAAGATCCCGTTGCGCAGACTCACACTAGCTGGAAGGGCCGGAAGTCGCTCGGCGGTAGATTGAGATGTTAGCCCCAAGAAGATCCCGCTGATCAGACTCACACTAGCTAGCAGGATCGGAAGTCACTCAGTGGTAGATTGGGATGTTAACCCCGAGATGATCCCGTTGACCATGTTCCCCCTAGCTCGCAGGGCAGGACGTCACTCGGTGGTAGATTGAAATGTTAGTCTCGAGAAGATCCCGCTGACCAAGCTCCTCTTAGCTTGCAGGGCCGGACGTCACTCAGTGGTGGATTGAAATGTTAGTCTCAAAAAAATCTCGCTGTCCATGCTCCTACTGGCTGGCAGGCTGGAAGTCACTTAGAGGTAAGTTTTATCCTAAATGCCAAGGCAAGACGCAAGGGGTTCGAAAGAGAGAGTAGGTGAGTTGGGGTGTTTCATTCTGGATCTCGCCAATCAAGCACTCGCCAAGGGTCATCCTCGCATTCTATCGAGATAAAAGGCGAGTAGAATTTTGTCTCCCACTCACGCCTAACCCCTAAGAGGGCGAGTGCTGGGGTTCTCAGAATTGCGAACGCGCAAAGGATGTAAGCTTCAGAAAGATGACCTATCTTTAACTAGTGAGAGTGAGCGAGTCCAAGATAGGCCGAGTGGTGAACAATCAACACACGAACACAAAGGTAAGAAAGAAAAATCAAGGCGAAAAACAAATACATTCATTAAGTGTCAAAATGTTACAAGACGTCGCCTCGCGGGCGAGTTCTCAAAAAACAAAAGCAGTCAGTTACAAAATGGTGTCAAAAATACGAAAAAAATCCTAGCCTAATCTTCGGCCGTGTCGGAGGCATCCGCGTCTTCGTTGTCCAGATAAGGGTCGATGTCGTCAGAGAAGTCGAGAGGCAAGTACATCTCCGGAACAATCTCTTTGGCGGTGATTGACTTGCAGTCCTTCACCGCGCCGAGCTGCTTCATCATCTTCAACATCTGCTCGACGGCTTTGATAATGGTGGTCCTGCACAGCTCGTCGACCTCTCACTTGGAGAACTGCTTCGGTCGACCCTCTCCTCTGGACGACTCGCGGGGGCAGGGAGGAAGGACACTGACGAGTAAGGAGTCCACTTGGGCAGTGAGCGTCCTTCTATCTTCCTTTAAGATCACTATACGAGAGCGCATGCGATCAGCGGTCTCGACATCCTGCAAAGGATCCATCGACAGATGTCAGGCAGAGAAAAACAAAAATTTGAGTAAATGATTGGAGATAGTGGCACTTACCACCCCGCCGCTACTCTTTGCAAGGAGATTCTCGACGGTTGCTAGTCTTTGCTCCCCGTCCTTGACTTTGCTCTCCGCGAGATCTTCAGCTTTGGTCGCATCGCGCGCGAGGCTAAAACACCGACGCGCGCACTTATGCGTGAGCTCCAAAGAGCGCAGACTGGCGCGCACGATCTCTTGCGCGATCCTTTGATGGGTCATGTCATCGTAAGCCTTCACGTCCTCTCGGCCATAGAGCCCAAAACTGAGAGCGAAGGCGTTGCTGCTGGGAGGATCTCGCTTCGACCAAGAGGGAAGGAGCGAGGAGACTGAGATCCAATTCGTCTTCTCATCCCATAGGACCAGAGGCTCGCCGATGCTGTCCTTGGCCTGGGAGCCTAAGCCAAAGTGGCGATGCTACTTGGGCAGCTCTCCTTTCCCGGAAGTTTCCGACCTCGGCTCGGCAGGTAAGGCGGGGGAAACGTGCAAGGTCCGCTCCTCCTCCGACAGAACTTTCTCCTTACCCTTATCCTTCTGGATTGTTCTCTTCTTGAGCTTTTTTGGGGCCGGGGGGGGGGGGTGATAAATGCGAAGGGCGCCTGCTCGCTTCTTACCACTCTGCGCAGGGGATGTATGCTCTTTCCTCGCTGCCTCAGCAGCGGTCTTCGCGGTGTCGGCCTCGGTGGCACTCGCGTAGGGTTGGCTCCTTGGGACCCATCACTCTCCTTTGAAAGGACGGTTAGTGAGATTCGAGGAACCAGAAAAGAGATTGAAACCAAAAGAGGGGGGAGGAGTAGGCATATCTTCCCCGGGTAACACTGGGGGAAGCGAGTCGAGGTCCTTATTCAGGAAGAGGATCTTGAAATCCTTTTGGAGAAAGAAGGCGTGGAGGTCGGCGTCATGACCTGCCACCGCCGGGGCGCAATAAGTGGCCTCGGACTATTGCTTTGGCGAGCAGGGAATATTGCCGAGGTTCCCCAAGATGAAGACGAACTTCGTGGCCCGGTGATGATTTTTGTTAGCCTTCTCGGAAACCTTGAAATGCGAGCCGGTGAAAAAGGCGACGCCGTCGCTGGTTGCTCGGTAGATGAACAACTTGCGGAAAATGGTAAAGCTGAACTTGATTCGCTCCTTGCGCATATAGTAGGCGGATGCTATTAACATGGAGATTGCGTTCGAGTTCAGTTGAGCGGGCACCGCATCGAAGTATTTAAGGACTTGTCGCACTTCCGGACACAGAGGAAGGCGAAGCCCGACTTCAAAGTGCGCGATGGGGATGACGAGCTCGTTCTCGTAAAATGTGTTAAGAGCCCCGCCTTTCTTAGGAGGGCGCGACTCGAACACCGGCGGGACATAGTCGACTACGAGGCTTAAGTACTCCTCGGACAGTCACCCGCCAAAGAAAGGGTGGTCTATGAATTGCATCACGCACTTGGACCTGCTGTCAACATTAACTTTCTTCTTTCCCATTTTAACGAGTCGAGGAGACGAGTGCCGAATAGGCGAGTGCGAGAAAGGGTTGAGTTTCAAGTCGCCGAAGTAATAAATGCGGTTGGTGGAAGAGTAAAAGTGAGGGAGGGGGATATTTATAGAGTAAGAGATGAAGCAACGGGGGGGGGGGGGGGGGGCAAATATCATTCTCGCGACCTTGAGGGGTGCGGATAGTCATCACGCAACACCACGCTTAAGTCATCCTGGTCTTCCACTCGCAGCCCCTGTCACTCGCCAATCAGTCAGTTTTGACATTTAAAAATAGGGACGTGACCAAGCCCAGGCGCCCCTCATATGCGCGAGCTGAGCACATGCATCCAATTATTAATAAAGGAGAAGCGAAAATCGAAAGGTTTTGTTACAGCACCGGCGCCAAGGGCGGGACATTAAACGAATACTTGTCAGAGTTCAGGGATAATCCTGATATGGAATAACAGTTTTGAAAGGACGACGCAAAAATGTAAAGGCGTAAAGGGACAACAAGTGACATGGGGCTCAAAATTTATGCCACTTCCATCTCCCCCCGACTCGCAACCACTCCATAGGCGGTCGGCGGGGATCATTGTACTTGTGGATGGCTCTTAGATCGAGGACTAGAAGTAGATGCTCCTCGATTTGCCCAATAAGCACGCCGTCGGGAGTCGGCTGGCTACCTGCCCCGTGCCTCACCTCATCGGCGAGCCTTCTGTACTCACACTCAAGCGCAGCCACTCGTTGTTCGTTGATTATCCTCTTCTCTTGCATCTCCTGGAACATGAGCCCATATTTTCAGAGTACACAAGCTATTGGCCTCTTCATTTTGGCAGGGTCGCTTGGGTCGCCTTTAGAAATTCTCGACCGCGTCGGGAGGAGGAGGCGAGTATCCCCCCTTGTCGGAAGACTAATCAGTCGTTGTGACCATCCGAGTATCTGAAACCTCAGGGAAACAATAGAATTCAATATTTTTGGAGAATACTGGAGGAGAATAGCATGAGCTCTGACGTACCAGAGTCAGAAGGTCGGCGAGATGGATTAGGTCTTCCTTGGAAAGGTGGCCCTAAGGGCAGCATAAGAAACTTGCCATGGCCGCGGGGTGGGGGGGGGGGGGGGTGGGGTGGGGTGGGTGGGGGGGGGGGTCAGCGCCCGACACCAAGGCATAAGAAGGGGTGGGAATGCGAACGACACCTACTCTCGTGAGTGTTTGATCAGGATTGGGCTCGCGTGATGATTCGCGAGCAGACGATTGCCGCGACAGAGAGCCCGGGCTGGTGGTCCCAAAAAGAACATATGCACCAATCGACAGAGTGAAAATCAGGGTACGAGCTCTAAAGTGAGAAGGGAGGGTGACTTACAGGTCGCCGTCGGGGAACACATGAGGGTGGCGCGAGTGCTTGCACCCTCCACCCGGTGAGCTGCTTGACCCTCCTGCAGGGTCGCATCATCACAAGAAGGCGGGTCGGTGTTCATCGGGGTCACGCCTGCAACCGACGTGTCAGCGGGTTTTTTCTGCGAGTGATGAAAACGGTCAAGGACGAGAATCCATATGAGAAATGAGCAGGACAAAATGCCAGGTAACCTTAGCTCCGCCGGGAAGCGTGAGCTCGGGTTGAGGGGCTGGGGATGTCGGGTTCGAAGGAACAGACTCGCCTGGCGCCTTGACGGTCTTGGCTTTCTTGACCCCTTTCTGCTTAGTGGGCCAGTGTACATACTTGCGCGAGCGCCATGAAATTATCTGGGCAATCTCAGATTTATTCTGTTCTCGTACGACCGCTATGCGATCGCGAACGTCTTGTGGAAGAGACATCTCGAAGTTAGGAGGATGAAGAAAAAAGAGAGAAAGGACAGACATGAAAGATATTTTCCTGACGCCCTCCGGGGGGGGGGGGAGGGGGTATTTATAACTCCATGGGGTGTCCACCAAAAGATTCCCTTAGAAGCAACCTCCACTCGTTGAATACCTGAGATTGAACTTTTCTTTCCGAGCTTGGGACATTCTCGCAGAGAGCGGAGTTTGTGTACAACCCTGTATTCACCGAGTGGTCCCTCAGAACAAGATCAAAGTTGGGGTTCAGTGGAGTCGGACAAGCGAGTGGGGTAGGACCCCTCGTCGACTCACGTTGGCCAATGCGGCCAGGGGTGCAGGGGCGAGTGGGTCACGTCGGCCTGCACTCGCCCCAAGATCAGGTTGAGGGAGCGACGAGTGCATCCACCACGCTCGCACTCGCACAACGCTCTCATGTCGGTAGCGAGTGCTAACCTCAACAGAGACATTCACAGGCCCGAGCGAGTGGAATAGCGAGTGCAATTCGCTTAACAATATTTTTATCAGAATGCCCCCGCTGGCCTGCTAATAGCCCCTTCAAACAGTGGAGTTTGGCTGTTGGCAAACCCATTTGAGCTGCATATAGCATTTCCAAAAGACGGGATTGCGCTATTTGCAAGTCAAGTCAGAAAAATTATAAATAGACCCTCAAGGGCACCTTTGGAAGAGGGATTTTTCTTGGCTTTTTCCTCCTCTGGTTTACTTTGGTGGGAGTCCAGTGCCCTCCATGGTACCCAACTCAGCCTTGGCTTGGGAGAGGAAGCTCTCTTAGATCTTTCGGGTGTGTGGCGGGACCTCTCCGCTGTAGCTCAGGGTTTGTTCCTTAGTTCAAAGTCTTTGGCCAAGAGTTCTAGCACAAGATAAGTAAGTGTGTGCTACCCACTTTAGGTCCGAACTCTTCTTGGGACCAGGATCTGGTTTCAACAACTAGGACTGTATATATGCCATGATGTACTCTTATTTTGCTTATGCTTGTTGAATCCTAAAGAAGCCTAGGGGTTGCTCATCTTTTTTTATCCCTCATTCGCAAGTATCACGGGCTAAGGCTGATATTACTAGTCTGACTTTTGCCATCTTTGCTTGTTGTTCCAGTTGAATGAGGAGGAAAATAATAATGGCTTAACCTTTATTCATCCATAGAGGTCTATATATAATATTAGTATTACAATGAACTCATAGACCTAAACATATGATGTGGGACTAAAACCCACTTACACACATAAGCACTCGTAATAAAAATAATAACACAAGACAATAAGGAAATATTCGACTGATAAATATCTCTCAACTCTCCCCCTCAAGTCGGACGAAAGTTGTTGGTAATTCCAAGTCTTTTGATGTTATCACTGAACGCCTCATTTCCCAAGCTTTTAGTGAACATATGTGTCAGTTGATCTTTAAAGTGGACGAATGGTATGAGTACAGTCTTTTTATCCAAATGATCTTTGATAAAATGTCGATCCACCTCAACGTGCTTTGTCGTGTCACGTTGAACTGAATTGTGAGCTATGTTGATCACTTCCTTATTGTCACAAAATAAGAAGAAAGGAGACGTTACGGGAAATCCCAAGTCATGTAGAATGATACGCAACCATAGGTCTTCACACATGCCTTGTGACATTGCACGGTATTCTGCCTCAGGGCTCGGTCTGGCCATTACATTTTGCTTCTTACTGCGCCATGTCACCAGGTTTCCTCCAACAAAGGAACAATAACCTGTTGTAGATTTTCGATCATCACGTTATCCTGCCCATTCAACATCAGTGAAAACTTCAATCCTCAAGTGGTCGTTCTTTGCGAACAGAAGTCCACGACTTGGGGCTTTCTTCAAATACTGTAACACGGTATGTTGTCTCTTGATGCCTGATCCTTAAAACATGCACGTATCTACTCAGAATACCAACTGCATAAGTAATATCGGGACGAGTATGAGATAAATATATTAGTTTACCAACTAATCTCTGGTAACGTGTGACATCGGCCTGGTCACTGTCACCATCTTCACAGATTCCATGATTTTCTTCCATTAGGGTTTTCACAGGAACACTTCCAAGCATCCTGGTCTCCTGCAACAGATCTGGAACATACTTCCTCTTTGATATAAAGATACCCTGATCCGATCTAGTCACCTCAATACCCAAAAAGTATCGTAATCTTCTCAAGTTTTTCACCTCAAACTCAGCAGATAAGAGAGACTTGAGATTCACAATGTCTTCCAAATCGTTACCAGTGATCACGATGTCATCCACATAGACAATAAGGACCTTAATACCCTAATCACATCTCCAAATAAACATGGTTTGATCAGATTGCGCTTGTTTGTACCCAAATTTGAGCATCGCCGTGAGGAATATGTCAAACCATGCTCTAGGAGACTGTTTCAAGTCATATAAGGACCTCCTTAGCCGTCAGACAAGACCTTCAACTCCCTTTTTCACAAATCCAGGAGGGAATTTCATATATACCTCTTCATCAAGCTCACCATGAAGAAACACATTCTTAACATCCAGTTGGTGAAGATCCCAGTTTATGCAAGCCGCTCAAGACAACAATATCCGAATAGATTCCATCTTAGCCACAAGGGCGAAAGTCTCCTGATAGTCAACTCCTTGAGTCAGAGTGTACCCCTGGGCGACCAGCCGCCCCTTGTATTGTTTGACCTCCCCTTCTTGATTCTGTTTGACCGAAAATGCCCATCTCGAGCCAATAACTTTCTTTCCAGGAGGAAGAGAAGTGACATCACAAGTATGGTTCTTTTCCAAGGCTGACATCTCTTTCATAGCCTGAATCCAGGCCGGGATATCGAAAGCTTCATGCCATGTCTTAGCAATAACAAACAAAGAGAGAGAAGCAATAAAGGTCTAATGAGTCAGGGTAAGATGGTGGTAAGGCACATGATTAGAAATATGATGTTTTATACATGCAGCCTTACTTTTCGATAGAGCAAGCGGAACATGCAAATCCGCAACATTAGAATCTGAGGCAAAAGCAGGCACTGGTAGAGGAGGAACCTTAGTAGCCTGTATGTCAGAGGAGCGTTGGTGGTACACGTGAGGAAAATGGGAGATCGAAGTATTGGGCAGAGCCGCAGAAGAACAAGGATAGGAGGTCTCAGTTCTTGCGCAGGAAGAAGCTGTGGTGGCAAAGGAGGAAGAACAAGAAAGGGAATATCTATATCACCATTATTCGCCCCCTGAGGAAGAGAGTGAGTCAAAGGTGAAAAATAGGATTCTCCTTCTCTGAAAGTAACATCCATAGTGCAAAACATACGCCCAGAGAAAGGGTGGTAACACCAATATCCTTTTGTCGTAAAAGAGTATCAAAGGAACACACACCGATGAGCCCGATGGTCCAATTTGTCTCGATGAGGCAAATGAATATGGACAAAACATACACACCCAAAAACACGAGGAAGCAGATGAGAAGTATAAACCACAGTCATGTTAGACAACCGAGCTAGGTGAGTAACATAATCAAGAACACGTTAGGGAAGCCGATTGATAAGGTGAGGAGCGGTTAGAATGTCACCCCAATAGGATTTGGGAAGGTCCATAGTAGCCAGAAGGCAACGGGCGACATCCAACAGTGCCGATTTTTTCGTTTGACAACTCCATTTTGGGTAGAGGCGCGGACACACGTGATCTGGTGAATGATACCGTTACTAGTGAGGTATCAACCAAATGCTCCCCATCGTCATATCCCCCCCCCCCCTTATCACTGCGCAGGACACAAATAGTGCTTTTAAACTGGGTCTGAACCATTTTCTTTAAAGTCTGAAAACAAGAGAAGACGTCACTCTTCTTTTTTAACAAATACACTCAAGTTGTGTGATAAAAACAATCAATAAATGTGACAAACCATCACAAACAAAAAATAGATAAAATGGGGGACGGACCCCAGACATCAGAATGAACAACACAACACAAACCAAAAATAGATAAAATGGGGGACGGACCCCAGACATCAGAACGAACAACATCAAACATGGTGGTACTGGGAGAAGATAAATGTGAGAAACTATGTCTCATATGTTTAGACTTATCACAGACATCACAGACAAAAGTTTGTAAAAAAGGTAAAAAAAGGAAACAACTTCTGAAGATAGGTAGAATAAGGATGTCCAAGTCATAGGTGCCATCAACGAACATCATCAGTTGTAACAGTAGTGCAGGAGAGAGCCTGAGAAGACAAAGTCTGGAGATCCAAATAATACAAGCCACCACAGTTCCTACCACTGTCAATGTTCCGTTTCGTTCCCAGTTTCTGAAAACACAAGAGTCATGAAAAAAAGTCACAGAGCAATTAAGGGATTGAGTAATATCACTGAGGAAAAGTAAATTTCGAGGAAATGAGGGAACATGAAGTACAAATGACAGAGAAATAGAAGGGGAACATGAAATATGGTCTTTGCTGACAATGGAAGACAACAAATCATTAGTAGAAATAACTTTGTCCTTACCAGACAAATGAGTGTAAGAAAGAAAACCCGAGGAGGAGCTGGTCATGTGGTGCGTGGCACCAGAATCAATCACCCACTCAGCGGAGGAGTCAGTGGTTGCATGGGCACATGACATATCAATAGAGGCAATGGTAGCAGAGGCACCAGGAGACTGATCAGGCTGAGAGTGCAACATACGACAGAAAGCATTCAATTCAAGAGCAGTAAGCTGCCCAGGAACAACACCGGAGGTCCCGTTGTATGCATCTATAGAGTAAGCAACATCATGAGGTCTTGAGCCACCCTGGCGATGACCCCCATGTCCTGACCCCCCGTCCACGACCGCGACCACAAGTGGCAAGATGTGGGTGGAGCTTGTAACACTGCTCCCGAGTGTGTCCTTTGCAACCACAATAATCACAAGTAGGAGTAGACAAGCTAGGGATGAGAGCGTGACCACAGCCAGCGCTAGTCAGAGCAGAGCGCTCAGGAGGAGTCCCAACACTAAGGGACTTTTGACGGTCTTCATCACCAAGGACCATGCTAAATGCTTCCCAAAGGGGCGAGAGAGGAGAGCGGTGAAGGATATGTGTCTGTACCATGTCGAACTCCATGTTCAGCCCCATCAAGAAGACATGGAGACGAAAGCGATCCTCCCGTTGTTTTAACTGATCAACGTCCGCAGTGCATGCTGGAGTGAAATGCGAGAAATAGTTCAACTTCTGATATAGACGCTCGAACTCTGTAAAAAAGGACGACACTGTCATAGATCCTTGTCGCAGGTCCAAAATTCGGCGAGTAAGTTCATTAACCTGTGTAGAACTGCAAATTTGAGAATACGTCTCACAGGCACGGGTTTAGATTTCGAAAGTTGAGTCCATCCACATGTAACTCTGGTAAACCTTCGGAGACAGAGTGAAGAAGCCACGTAACAACCAGGGAGTTTTCTGAGTCCCATCGCTTCCAGGAGGGATCAGGTTTTGGGGGCTCATTAACAATTACATCAATGTAGCCAAACATCTGAAGGCTTCGAATGACATGTTGCGCTGCCCGGGACCATTCAAGATAGTTTGTGTCATCTAACAGGACAATGATAATCTTAGGGAGCCGGAGTGGCCATGGGATCGCTGAGGGTCATTCATCTGAGGCTGAATCACATCCGACGACGACGCTGAAGAGTCTCTCATGTCAGAGGATTGAGCAGCCATGAGAAAGGAACACACAGAAGAGGAACCAAACGGCACGGGAGGCGACGAGACAACAGATCTTGTGTAGATGCAGCTGGTGGTGATGCCGACGACAACGCAGAAGGGCCCCATAGGTAACAGACGGGCCAACAACTGGTGAAAAACTCTGCAGGAGGTGATGCCGGGGACTGCGCAGCAGATCTGGCGCAGGGGAAGGTCCCGGGGGAGGTGTCGAAGCAGCTGTTTGGATCGGACTAGATCGTGGCGCGAAAAGAGAAAAACAATCTAGATCGTGCAGTGGAGGGAGAACGTACCGACTGCTTCGTGGGGGGACGGCGGCAGCGCCCCTCTCAGCAGCCGGCGGTGGCGTGAATGCCGCTCGTCATCCCCGAACAGGCGAGCAACAAGAGATTGGGGCCGGTCGATCCGGAGCGGATGCAGACAAGAAACTGGAGCGGAGTGGCGCAGATTGAACAGGGGAAGCGTTGAAATGGGGGCGGAGAGACGCAAAAACGGGAGATTAGGGGTTGCCTTTGATACCAAGTTGAATGAGAAGAAAAATAATAATGGCTTAACCTTTATTCATCCATAGAGGTTTATATATAATATTACAATGGACTCGTAGACTTAAACACACGACGTGGGACTAAAATCCACTTATGCACATAAGCACTTATAATAAAAATAATAACACAAGACAATAAGGAAATATTCCACTTGTAAATATCTCTCAACTGTTCCTGCAACCCTTAGAGAGGCCTAGCGTCGTCACCTTTTCGAGCAACCCCTCAACCATGGACATCGACCGGTGCTGCTTGCACATCTCGTGTATGCGCATCTCCCAATGAATAGAAAACCGCATGGAAAACCTGAGAAGCGAATGAATGACCTTCAAGCGTGCATGGATGCCACCGATGAACATGCAAAGGAGTGTTTCAGCTCCCTCAAAGTTCCTCTAATGAACCCCCAACTCATCTCCACATTTCAACCGCACCCAGTCCAGCTGAACTCATCACCTCCTCTCTAGGAGGTACAACCGAGGGTTTTCCTGTGGACCAACCGCCGCCTATACTACTCACTGGGTAGGAAGGTTGCTTGAGCTAGGAGGAATACCAGGCTTGTTGCATCCTCTTGTATCTCATGGTAAACCTATGTGGATGGGATTGTGGAGCTTTTTCATGACTTCCTAAGCAGGGGCGTCAAGTGATGGAGGGTAGTATGTGGTGGCTTGCATCCGACATGCGAAACAAGAGAGGTTGGGGAGTGAATACAAAGAAAGAATGGAAACGGAGCCATAAACCTCTTGAACCAAAATACCTTGAAGATAATAATGCATACCAAAATAATTCCAAGGACGAGTGTCTTCATGAATTTTCATTTATAATTTGTTCTTATCAAGCGTAGTTGTTAAAGTCTCAAGACGTATTAAGGCACAAATAGGTCCTGGAGTCTAGGCGGAGGGCGTAAGGATACGCCTGACGAAGGCAAGACCCAACATCTCATTTTAAATAATCATCAAACATCAATTCATTTTCTCAATCAAATTCTTCATCTACTCTACTCATCAACTATTCATTACTATCATCCATATCTCTGAAGAAATGAGATCAATGTGGTCACTTACATGATATTAAAGGCTCAACACTTGATTTGTATTTCACAAACACTAAATTTTTGAAATGTTGAATTATTATATAGTTTTTTTTTGAAAATATAGCTTTACAATAGAAACCTCACCCAGACGTTCCTTTTATACTCAAATGGTGCAAAAAGGCTGCACACCGAGGCTATAAGTGCGGATCTTTGAGCCTGGTGATCTTTGAGCCTTTGACATGCCTTTACTACATAGCTATGAAGTGCTTCATGAGGTATTGAATTTTACATAAGCTATTATCTTGAACAAAAATGTGACACATAGAATCCAAGTGGGTTGGTTGAAGTGGAGAGGCGCGTCAGAGATCTTATGTCATCGTGAAGTACTACTAAAACTTAAAGACAAGTTTTACCGTACTGCAATTAGACCCGCGATGCTCTATGGTTCTGAGTGTTGAGCAGTGAATTGTGTACATGAGCAAAAAATGGGAGTTGCGGAGATGAGAATGCTTAGGTGGATGTGTGGACAAATGAGACTGGATAAATTAGGAATGAATGTACCAGAGATAAGACAGGAGTAGCACCAATTGCAGAAAAGATGTGAGAAGCTCGACTAAGATGGTTTGGACACGTACAAAAGAGACCATTTGAGGCACCTGTTAGGCGTTGTGAGAGTCTAGTCACTAGGCATGTTAAACGAGGGAGGGGTAGACCAATAAAGACTTAGAATGAAACTATAAGGAAAGACATGATGTACCCAGACATTAGTGAGATTATGACAAAATATACGACACAATGGCGACCTACGAAGCACGGATACTTAAAGGTGCTCTGCGTATCGGCTCGAACGCGTATCGGATACGGGAAACGCCCGTAAATGCTCGGAAACATGTTTCCGTAACTCTAGGAAATGTTTTTTTAAAATAAAAATAAAATAAAATAGTAAACGCGTATCCCGCAAACGGAAACGCAATTCCCGTGGAAAGAGTCCTCACCTCTTCCTCTAATTCACGGTTTAGGTTTAGGTTTCATTTACTCCACACGCACAATGCTTTCTCCCTCATCACGCCCTAGGCTTTCTCCCACATCACGCCGCTGCTTTCCCGCTCGAGGAGACACTGTCGTTGCCTGTGGTAAGCTCTCCCTCTCGTCTTCTTCTTCCTCTTCTCCTTCCTCTTCTTCTTTTTCTTCTTCCACTTCTTCTTCTTTTTCTTCTTCCACTTCCTCTTCTTCTTCATATTTGTTTTCTTCTTTCTTCTATCTAGTACTAATTGATTTACATTTGCTCCTACATCCAGGGCATCACCAGGTTCTCATTAGCTTAATTCCTGTTGGACTTGCCAGCTCCAATCGTACCCTAATAGAGGTATCATGGTTCTGCTACCATGTTATAGTCTTATTAAATTTTTTTCAGTACAATTCAAGATATGTACAAATAGTTTGTTAGTTGCCTTATTCTTATATTAATTAATACTTATATTAAAATAATTAAAAATAATTTAAAATAATTTAAAACGTTTCCCGTATCCTTATTTTTTTTAAAATCGCGTTTCCCGTGTTCGTTTCATATCGTATCTCGTATCCAGTTCCCGTCTCCGTGCTACATAGATGATGGCAAAGGATCCATATAGCCGATCCCACTGTAGTGGGATAGAGGCTTGAGTGTTGTTGTTGAGTGTTGTAATCATCTTGAACAAATTTTATCCATGTTAGCTCAAGTTTACCCATTCTCCATCCTAATGGTTCATCACTAACTTTATGCACTCATCTAATAGGTGCACTTTCTAGCCTCTTGCACTTGCTCAAACCGCCTAATTACTTTCTCTGATGATCTCATTTTTTATACTATGGAATTGCTTTTGAAACTAAAATTTTGCTCGCACACCCATTCATGATTGTGAAATCACTGAATGCTCGCCTGTTTTATCATTGTTTAGCCGGTTAGCTAAAATTTCGAGCAATGCCATGTCATTGCGAAAACATTATTTCAGATTTGTGCTCTTGCAAGCTTTTAATTTAAATAAAATTATTACATATTATTCATAATTATGGAACAATAAGAGTGCATAAATTCTTTTCTTATGTTAACAAAAATATAGTGCTAGTGTTCTGGAATCAAAAAAAGTTTTAGGTGGCTTGGGCTTGTGTAATGGGATAGACACATTATGAGAATGCTAGGCATAAATGACTTGTACTAGTGTTGGAAAGGGCTTATAAATAGGACCTTCGATGTAATAAGATGCTTTGAAGGGAATATCTTTCAAGTATTATTGTATTTGCAGGCTTGATGGTGCTGTCTTAGATCTCGTAGCAGATGACAACTCCACAATACAGAAACAAAAAACCGTGTATCATTGGGATAAGGTGTTAAATGAAATAAAGCCAAATATTTATTTTCTTGTCAAATGTTTAAAAATACTAACAGTTTCTTTTTTCAGAGAAGTAAAAAGTACATCAAACTTAACAATGGTGAACGCGTCACAGCTAGTGGAAAGGTAATATTGCACTTTGCCACCTCTTTGTGTAGAACTGTATATCTTGGATGGGAAAAACTTGTTGTACTTGTTCACCTGAACACCAATTTGATGAGACGGCTTTAAAACTTTTAAATATATTTCCATTTTTTTTGAAAAAAAATCAAACTACTCCTGTTATCAAACATGTTTTACTTCGGAAAATGAATAGGATGTTTTCAAAAATTATTGGCTTAGCGTTATCACATGTTACCAAAATACTTCCCGATATTGACCCACATACGCGTATCCTCGCAGGAGACGATGATCTGCTATCCGTTCAGACGATCCGAGTCCACAAATGCATCTGAATGGTCTTTCCGAGGCATTTTTATGTATTTATTTTTCTATTTCTAGTATTTGACACTTGATCGGTTCAGACATTACGAGTAGTCTGTTTTGGGTGCCCTATCTTAGTTATTAGTATATACGAGTGACTGCACGTGGGAACCCCCATGCCGCCGCGACAGTACCCCGATCACGACGGTGTCATTGCGCGACGACGCTCCCTCCACTCACACCTCTGGAGCACATCACAAGATTGACCGACAACCAGAGTACTCAACTTTGGGGGTGCGAGCGAAGCCGCCCCGCGACACCGTCGTGGTTGGGATAATGTCGCAACGACATGTTTCTCCGTGTAGTGTCACTTCTAATATTATAAAATTGTATTAATTGCAACTTAAAATTCTACTGTGTGTGTGTACATATAAAGTTGTTTGGTTAGGTTGGTTAAGGGTATTGTATTAATGTTGTATGTCGGTGGTTTAAATCTCAGCGTGATTTTTCTAAAAAACAACACCCAATGCGATGAACGAGTATGATTTCTTTGATGGTCCTTCAGGGTTACGCCGCTCCGCCAAAGTATTTCTTTGTATATAGTATAGATATACACAGACATCGATTTGGAGGGGATCATGGTTTTTATTTCTTTTGGAACCGCCAATATCCTCTCTCTCAGTGCAACACCGAGAGGTACTCTCCTTGGTGGACTCCAAGGTGTCGTCTTCTCCAATCCTCACTCCCGTTGATCTCCTGCTTGCACCCATCGTCGACTCCTGCAAGTCCTTCTACCTCCTACATCGCAAGCCACTGCCCATTCCTTCTTTCCCGCACACCGCAAGCCCGTCACATGCATCACAAGCCTCGACCTGTTCCTTCGTCATCGCGGACCACAAGCCCTCCCATGCCAATTCCTACCACACCTGACCAAATCCGACGTGATTCCAATTCTTTCTTGCCGCTTCCACTCCATCACAGTGCTGATCAACCCTTCTCACCCTCTATCTGACATCAACCTACCTTTCCAAACTTGAATCCCCTTTCCCCGCTGCCAAACGTATCTGCAGTAACCCAGTTGACTGAATCCTTCCTTGGATATTATCCTACATCACCTGCTTCTTGGAGGGGCCAACAGTTCATTGACTCCTACAATATTGCGTTCCATTTCCACATGTGCATGTAAGTCATAGTTTGGTATTTTTGTTTTCTACTATTGTGTTGGAACAATATTTTATTGGATGCAAAATTATAAGTTTTTGTTTTTGTGAAATCAAATGATTTGCAAAACTTATTCGGTGTGTTCTTAAATACTTGTGCCTCATTGTTTGGGGATTATCATTTGCTCTTTTTCAATTAATAGTTATTGTGAACAATTGCGCACCTGTTAAGTTTTATATTAATTAAATTACTCAATATTAATTGAATCATGTTGGTTATTCCATTTGCACTCACATTAGGGCTTGTTAATAAGTGCACCACATTTCACTTTGAGTCGCATCTTAGGACATACTTCATTGTCAACCTACTCCTTCATCAAATTGGTATCAAAACCCAGGTTGGGCTACATTATATGCTACGTAGTTGCAAGTTGTTTTGTTCATCCATGTCTAACCAAAACCGTACTAGCGATTGGGTTACTAGTTCGAATTCACACATGTTACCCACCAAATTCCAAAAACTCGTCCTTAATTGATTCGAGCAGATAAGAGCCCAATTTGACGCCATTAAGAATGACATTGTTAGGATTAGCACTAGAGTTGACTAGTTAGACATCTCTAGAGGTCAAGTCCTATCTCCACGTTATGATGATCCTTCAGACGATCCTCGAGTTGCTTCACCACCCCTTGATAGACGTGTTCGAGTCCTTCCTCACCGAGATCCCGCTCCTCCTGCAAGAAGGAATCCTGAGTAGTCTATGAGTATCGACATGGCCCAACCCTATGAGACATCATCGTCTTCTCGACAAACCTCATGCACCCCCACCCAACCAAGTTGCAAAGGTCGTGCTCCACCAACACGACACAATTACGTTTATGCTAATCATTATGATGAATAACCAGAACCACGATCGAGGATGATATTACCCGACGCATTCGCATTGACACACCATACTTTGACGATCACCTACACCCAAAGGCATTTTGGTGACTGGCTTCTAGACATGGACCACTACTTTGAGTGGTACAAGATGAGTGATGAATGGAGGGTACGATTTACCAAAATATGTAACATGGGCAAGCTACAATCTATTAAACGAGCTTAGGACGATCTCTTAAGCGAGACAAATGCTACCCCATCACCAAATGCGTTTACATGAAACAACGTCTGAAGGACAAATACTTTTCTGCCTCATATCGCGATCGGTTGTTAGACCAACTTTAAGTTCTTCGGTAGGGAACCTTTTCATTCCCGAGTATATGTCACATATTGATGTCTTAGTGGTGAGGAGCAACGTTTTAGAGGATCCCATCACGACATCGTCCCGCTTTCGGGCCAGACCTAGATTTAAATTCCGGAGGGACCTGATACCCCACAGAGTAGAGACAGTTGAGCAGGTGTTTCAGCTTGCACTTGAGTATAAGCAGTACTTGCGCCCTATGAGACAGAGACATGTCACTCCTCGATCTGATACTTTTGCATTTAGGAAACCCGCTTGACCACGACCACTACCATTGTGCCTCCTCGTACCTCTGTATATGTGATGACAAAGCGATCATTCCTTGACCTCCCAAACTCGGGGGTGTACAGTATTTTAGGTGTTCTAATAGGGGGCACAAATCCCCGATCCGGTACTTATTGATTGAAGGTGGGCTAAGCACTGAGGCTGAGGATGCAACCATTGAGAAGATTACAACTACCATAGGGGATGAATGGGAGAACGATGTTGAGAGATTGTTGGAGTTAAGAGTTATTCACCGCCTTTCGCACCTATTTTCCCACCGCGGTCGAGTCACCATAGGGGATGAATGGTACTTATTGATTGAAGGGGGCACAAATCCCCGATCCGGTACTTATTTTAGGTGTTTTACACCTATTTTCCCACCGCAGTCGGCCCCTGCAAATTATCTATAGCTAGTGGTAGTTGTGTAAACATTAGTTGTTAAAGGTTTGGAGCATATATAGCTCACAGTCGAGTCACACCCACATCCTTACCGTGTCCTTTGGGGGGACAAGTCTACCATCTAGATTACACAGAGATGTCTGATATCAATTCATTTAGCGTTAATTGAGATAAGGTTTTGTGCGATGTTATACCTATGGACGTAGCACACATATTAATTTGTCGACCAAAGTTGTATGACCGCGATGCCACGCGTTATGTGACTTATGTCTGATCTAACACAAGTATTTTCTTTGATAAGGGACTATAGGTCACCAGATTGTTAGGTGCAATACCCTCCCTTCTTACCTCGAATAAGGATGAGAACTGACGCATGTGTATTGGCAGTCGTGCTATTAATAAAATCACGATGACATATCATTTCCCCATACCCAGTCTCTATGATCTCTTGGATGTGATGGATGGTGCCCAAATCTTTTATAAGATCAATCTACACGAGTAACATCAGATTAGAGTAAGGGAGGGGGACAAGTGGAAGATGACCCTCAAGACGAAAGACAGACTGTATGAGTGGCTAGTTATGTCATTTGGATTATCGAACGCGTCCAACACGTTCATAAGGGTGATGAATCAGATCCTGCGACCCTATTAGGGCAAGTTTCTGGTAGTATTTTTTGATGGCATACTCATATACAACCAGGGCTGCGCCCATCTCTTGTACCATATTTGTTTAGTATTTGATCTCTTTTTTTGGGGGGGGGGGGGCATCTATATATCAACTTGAATAAGTGCTCAATCTTATTCGCGATTGTCCATTTTCTTGGATATATAGTATCCACATTTAGTATATCAGTTGACGTTGACAGGTTCAAGTCCATTCATGAGTGGCATATCTCGACGAATATTCATGTGGCCTGCAGTTCTCACGGATTTGCTACCTACTATATAAGGTTTGTCAGAGGTTTCAGTTCTATTATGATGCCCCTTACGAGCTGTCTGTGTTAAGGGAGATTTTATATGGACGAAGGCAGCTACTCGGGCCTTCAAAGACATCAAGAAGAAATTATCATCTGCCCCTGTTTTGCATTTTCCATATTTTTCTAAAGTGCGAGCATACTTGTGATGCTTCAAGGGTTGGTATTGGAGGAGTTCTTATTTAGGAGGGTCATCCAATTGCTTGCTTCATTGAGAAACTGAAAGACACCCGACAAAAATATTAAAATTATGACCATGAGTTATATGTTGTTGTGCAATCACTTCATGACTTGCGCCACTATCTTTTATATAAAAAATTTGTTTTGTATTCTGATCATCAGTTCTTGCGATATCTTGATTCACAGAAGAAGTTGGGTCGTCGCCGTTCAAAATAGGTGAAGTTGATGCAAGATTACCATTACATTAAACACTAAGCAGGTGTTGAGAACAAGTCGGTTGGCACCCTGATTTGCCGAGTCAGCCTCCTACATATGATGAACATACGAGTTGAGGGCTTTGGGCATTTTGTTTACGACTATCCAAAGTTTCCAATTTTCAATGATATTAATGATGCTCTGAGGAGAGCCGCTTCAACTTTGTGAGGGTATGTGATCTATAATGATTATTTATTCCTAGGATCGTTACTTTATGTTCCACGACGTCCCTCTAAGATTTCCTTATTTGGGAGCTACATTCGGGTGAAACTGATGATATTTTGGTCGTGATATACAATTGCGTTAGTCAAGGAATGATTTTTCTGGCCTAGCCTGAATAAAGGATGTTATGCGGGTCGTTAGGCGTTGTTGAGTATGTCATACCGCAAAGGGATCACGCCAACCCACTAGGTTATATTCTCCACTCCTTATCCTACAGGCCCTGGAAGGGACTTTAACATGAATTTTGTACTTAGACTCCATCACACCTTGACATATGGTGAACTTTTTGAAAATGATCATATTTTCTTTCGTCATGCACTTTTTTTTCGCATGACCAAGACCTCACAGGATCAAACTAAGTAATTGATGATGTTTAGTTGGGAATAGTCCGACAACACTTTTTTTTCGATACAATCTGAGTGATATCTTGTAATCCGTAAGTTTGACTCAAGAGTGGATGAGTAAGTTCCGAAGTTTTCCATGAGGGATCAAAATTTTTAAAGTGGAAATTTGAGAGGTTACCACAAGGAACAACAACAAAATTATTCTCAGATGACAAGGCACCGGGCGCACCGCACGGCGCCTGAGCACGGTGGATTTGCGCCCCAGGCGCGCCTCCCCTTGCGTGTCGTCTAGAGGAGCTCGAGCTACTTTAATTAAAGTTTAGGGTTTTGTTTTCGCCCGGGACCTCTCTCCCGCTGTTGGAGACTTCCATTCACCACTGTTGCTCGCCGGCCGCATCCACATCTCTCACCGAGGTAAATGAAATACCTTTTCTAATTAGAGGTTTTTTTCCTCCCCTCCACATTTGTGTCGTGCCCCTCTTTTGCGCTACCCACGCTCGTGTATTCCCATATGAGGCAGTGATCCACTACCCATTCAGACAATCTGAGTTCACAGATACACTTGGATGGTCGTTCCAAGTCATTTTCATGTTTTTACTTCTCTATTTTGAGTTGTATTGGACATCTGATCGGTTCATATATTATGAGTGGTCCAATCTGGGTGCCCTATCTTAATTATTAGTATATATATACTCACATAGCGTTTTGGAGGGATTGTGGTTTTGAATCTTTTTTGAACCGTCAGTCTCTCCTCTCTCAGTGCGACACCAAGAGGTACTAAGAGGTACTCTCCTTGGTGGACTCCAAGGCGTCATCTTCTCCAGCCCTCACTCTCGTCAATCTCTTGCACCCATCGCCGACTCCCGCAAATTCCGCTACCCCGTGCATCGCAAATCGCTGCTTGTTCCTTCTTCCACGCAGACCGCAAGCTTGTCGCTCACTTGCCCCCATCTCAAGCTGCCTCCCATTCCTTCCCCGCAGACCGCAAGCCCTCCCACACCGAATTCTGCCACACCTTCCCTACCAAATCTAACATGGTTCCACTTCTTTCTCGTCCCAACCAGACGTCGGCCAGCCGCCCTCACCCCATCACAATACCGATCAGCCCTTCACCTTTACCCGACGCCAACCTACCTTTCCAAACCAAAATTCCCCTTTCCTGTTGCCTAACATACTTGCAGCAGGCTAATTTTGTACATCGAACCCTTGGTTCATACAACACCTGCTTTTAGGAAGGGCCAACAATTCTCGGACTTCTACAGTACTGCATTTCATTGCCACATGCGCATTTAAGTCATAGGTTGATACTTTTGTTTTTTACTATTGTGCTGGTACTATATTTTATTGGATGCAAAATTGTACGTTTTTGTTTTTGTGAAATCAATTGATTTGCATGGTTTATTCACCGTGTGCTTAAATACTTGCGCCTCAATAGATTGAGGATTGCCATTTGCTATTTTCCAATTAAAATTTTCTATGAACAATTGCACATATGTTAAGATTTATATTAGTCAAATTACTCATTGCTAATTAAATCAGGTTGATTATTACCTTTGCACTCACATAGGTCTTGCTTGTAAGTGCCCCTCATTTCACTTTGAGTGGCGTCTTAGGGCATCCTTCATTGTCAACCTACCCTTCAATCACTTCCCCTCTTCTCTCCTTAAAAACTTCAAACTTCTGGCTTACTTTTAATTAATTTTAATTAGTTAAAAAAAATAGGGGAGATGCGTCAGGGATGTTATGTGATCGTAAAGTACCGTTAAAGCTTAAAGGCAAATTTTACCTTACTGCAATTAGACGAGCGGTGCTCTATGGTTCTGAGTATTGGGCAATGAATTGTTTACATGGGCAATAACGGGAGTCACAGAGATGAGAATGCTTAGGTGCATGTGCGGACAGAAGAAACTGGATAAAATTAGGAATGAATGTATCATGTATAAGATATGAGTGGCACCAATTGCAAAGAAGATGCTAGAAACTCGACTAAGATGGTTTGGACACGTACAAAGGAGACCATTAGAAGCACTTGTTAGGCATTGTGAGAGTTTAGTCACTAGGCATGTTAAACTGGGGAGGGGTAGACCAATAAAGACTTGGAATGAAAGTATAAGGAAAGACATATGATGTACTCAGACATTAGTGAGATTATGACTAAAAATAGGGTACAATGGCGACAAGGGATCCATATAGCAAACCCCACTATTGTGGGATAAAGGCTTGAGTGTTGTTGTTGCCGTTAAAATAAATTAGGATAATTGTAATAGCTTATTCTCATCCAATAGGCAATTGATTATTTTGTTAGACTAATTTAAGACGTGTTACATTATCAAGATTTTATCAATAATTAATTATTATCATTTTTTACATATAGTGCTTGGTAAGGTATGTAATATTTAAGATATATAAGATTATGTACAATTTTGGTTAAATTGTTAATATTATGCAAGGATTTTCTTGTGGCAACTAAGTATTTATCTTGGGTATAATATAATAAAATGCAATTAGGATTATTTATGTTTTTAAAAGTATTAAGTACGTAAATTTTGCATTGTTTAATTAATTTAATATTTAAAGAATACAATTAAACTTTTTCTATAGCTAAATACTAAGGAGTTGGAAGGAGTGCTGGAGGGGAAGTATGTGGGCTGGTTTAGGGTTGAGACCGAGAGGGCTAGGGGGAAGCCACGAGAAGGCGGGTTCAGCGAGGATAATAAAAGAGATAAAATCAACACCGTCTGAAGATTCGTGGAACTCAGCTCGATTCGTCGAGCTCAACAAGATTCGTCGAACTCAGCTTGATTCGTCGAGCTCAACAAGTTTCGTTGAACACAGGGAGATTCATCGAGCTCATCAAGATTCGTCGAACACAGGGAGATTCATCGAACCCAAGAAGAAGAATCATCAACCGTCAAGTCTAGTAATCAGAAGTGTTAATTAATGTTAAGCTATTCCCAATCCATCTCCTCTTCTGTCAACAACTTTAATTATAGCTTAGCAGTTAATGTAATCTGCCCTATTTAAAGGGCTTTGTATTACTGTTCTAACATGAATGAAAAAGTAGAGAAAAACTTCATTAAAAACTAAAACCTGTATTACGTTTTCTATCAGTGGTATCAGAGCGAGGTTAGCTGTTCTTATCATCGGAGCTAGCTCCTCCGGCAGCTCATCCATGGCAGCATCATCATCTACCAACATACAGGCGTCGTATACCCATTCTTCAATACCAATCTTCTCCGGCGAACTATATGAATTCTGGTGTGATAAAATGGAGACCCTTCTCCGTTTTCAGGATCTATGGTGCCTCGTCGAAGAAGGAATCTCAACCACCGGCAAAAGTGTAACGACCACCGGCAAAGGAGCAGCAGGGGAGGCAGTGAAATGCTCAAAAGAAGAAGCAATGAGGGATGCCAAGGCACTCTATCTCATACAACAGGCTGTCTCAACAAGCATTTACCCAAGGATCATGGGCTCCAAATCCTCCAAAGAAGCTTGGGAGCGCCTGGCGAACGAATACAAAGGTACAAAAAGGATAATCAAAATCAAATTACAGTCATTAAGAAGACAGTTTAATTCCTTAGTTATGAAAGAAGGAGAAACCTCTGTCGACTATTTTGCCAAAACAACAAGTATTGTAAACCAAATAAGGAATCTTGGAGAAACCTTAGATGAGGTATCTGTTGTAGAGAAAATACTTAGATCCCTTCCAAAATCTTATAACCACATCGTCTCATTGATTATGGAGGCCAGGGATCTTGACACCCTTACTGTCACAAACCTCCTCGGCTCTCTACAGTCTCATGAAGACTTATTCCACAAAGATATCATTTGCCTTTAGAAAAGGCCTTCCACACCAAATTAAATCTCAAACACAAGGGCAATGAGAAGAGGAGAGCCGAGCACAGCCAACACATAAAACCCCCACACTGGAAAAATAAAGAAAAAGGAGGAAGATTTCAAAAGGGGGACACTGGAAGAGAAATCAATCAACATCAATCACCCCCTGCTTGCATTATCTGTAAAAAGAACAACAACTAATCCAAAGACTGCTTTTGGAGGTGTAAATCCTGCAGAATTCCAAATCACTCTGCAAGAATTGTTGGCATGCAAAGAAGGAAGAAGCCAAGTTCACTGAACAAGATCCTGAAGGAGAAAAATATGCCTTCCCACTATACATCTGTAAAACCAACACAATGGTTCCTGGATAGCGCGTGTTCAAGCCACATGGTTCACTACAAACACTACTTCACCACCATTGATGAGATATTCAAATCAGAAGTGATACTAGGAGATGGGAAGAAAAAGACCAATTGAAGGGAAGAGAACCATATCCGTTTCAGTTAAGGGTGAAACAAAACTAGTAAACAATGTCCACTATGTGCCCTCAATTCAACAGAATCTAATGATCATAGGACAACTATCTCGGAATGGTTACCTGATCGTTTTTGATCTTCCATACTTTCACATAGTAGAGAAAAAGAGCAATAAAACAATAGTTTCAGCCAAGATAAACTCCAACAACATATACACTCTCCAGCTTCCACTACCATCACTCTCTAAAGCACTTGCCTTCAGCCAGAGTTCATCAATACCCTCTGCCATCCTCTGGCACCATCGTTTGGGACACCTAAACTATGGTTACCTACTTCAACTACAAAGCAAAAACCTTGCAGTCGGGCTTCCCTCTGTCACCTTCTCCTCCCAAAATTGTGATACCTGTGCACGAGGAAAATCTTACAGACAACCCTTTCCCAAATCCTCCTACAGAAGAGCAACAAATCCTCTTGAACTTCTCCACATTGATGTCTGGGGACTTGCCACTGTTCCCTCTTTGCGAGGCAAGAGTTACTACCTCCTAATTGTTGATGCTATAGCCGCTTTATGTGGCTCTACCACCTTGACCAAAAATCAGACGCCTTCTCATGCTTCCAGCTCTACAAAAATCTTGTAGAGAATCAATTCGACAAAAAAATTAAAGCCTTCATAAGTGATAGGGGAGGTGAATTCCTCTCAACTGCTTTCTCTATCTACTGTCTAGATGCAGGAATAAGAAGGGAACTTACCACCGCTGGCACACCACAACAAAACGGTGTCGTCGAAAGAAGAAATCGAACAGTGGTGGAGATGGAAAGAACAATGATGCTACATAAATCCTGCCCATAATCTTACTGGGCAGAGGCTGCTTCAACAGCCATGTACCAGCTCAACCGATGTCCGACCAAGTCCCTGCATCAATCCACTCCATATGAAACACTTCATCAACGCAAACCGAGTGTAGCTCACCTGCGCACGTTCGGTTGCGTTGTATATGCACACAAAGTCAGAGACAAGAAGGATAAGCTGGATGAATCCAGCTTCAAATGTGTGTTCGTCGGCTACAGCGAGCAAAGCAAAGCCTATCGTCTCATTGATCCATCTACTAACAAAATTATTACATCACGTGACACTACTTTTGATGAAGCAGGTACTTGGTCTTGGGGCTCAGAACTCCCGTCATCATCATCTCCGACGGTGCCGGTTGAGATGAGTACAGTCTCAACTCCCTCCCTGCACCATCTTCCTCGAGTCAGGAAAGCTACGCGCCTAACTCTGATTCTGACTCATCATCGCCCCTCAAAACCAGATCAATTGAAGACATACCAAAGAGCCGAGTACGCTCTCTGCTCATCCACTCTCCTCACTTGTGAAGCTGCTGCAAAAGAAGAACACTGGAACATTGCAATGAAAGAAGAATTAGCCGCTATTGAAAAGAACCACACCTGGATCCTCGTCTCCAGTCCTCCTGGTCAAGACATCATTGGGTTAAAATGGGTCTATAAAATAAAATGAAGAAGGAAGAATACTGAAATATAAAGCTCGATTGGTCGCAAAAGGCTACTCCCAGCGCTCAGGTGAAGACTACAATGAAACATTTGCGCCAGTGGCAAGAATGACGACAACTAGCCTCCTTGCCATTGCCGCACAACACAACTATCCAATCTACCAACTTGATGTAAAATCCGCGTTCCTCAACGGAACCATGCATGAAGAAGTCTATGTATCTCAGCCACAAGAATTTGTACTCAATGAGGGCCGGTGCGAGAAAGTATACAAACTCCACAAGGCCCTGTATGGGCTCAAACAGGCACCACGAGCATGGCATGACAACATAAACTCCTACTTCATTCAAGAAGGATTCACTCCCAGCTCCAATGAGCCTACTCTCTACATGAAGAAACAGGGTGAAACCAAACTCATCATCTGTCTCTATGTTGACGACTTACTCGTCACTGGAACACACACCGAACACATTCGACTTTTTCAGGACAATATGCAAAGAAAGTATGAGATGACTGATCTTGGCCCTCTCCGATTCTTTCTCGGACTCCAGATCAAACACCTTTCGGGCGGTATCTCCATCTCACAACAGCTATATATTACCAACCTCCTCCGCAAATTTCAAATGCAAGACTGCAATCCCGCTATAACACCCATGTCCACTTCCGATAAGCTCTCAGCCAAACGGGAAGGGGAGGAAACTACAGACAAAGAGGAATATAGGAGCATCGTTGGCTCACTGATTTACCTCACTCACTCATGACCAGACATTGACAACGCTGTGAACATTGTCGCAAGATTCGTGAGCAACCCAAGCAAAGCCCACCGCGCCGCAGTAAAACGCATCCTCCGCTACCTACAAGGAACCAAGATTGAGGAATTTTCTACAAACACAACCAAATTGATACCCTTATAAGGTATACCGATTCCGATTGGGCTGGTGATCTCTCGGATCGCAAGAGCACCAGCGGATTCCTTTTTCTATTTGGATCAAATACCATTTCCTGGAGCTCAAGGAAACAACAATCGGTTTGAGTTCTGGAAGCAGCCTCTTGCAAAAATGCATGATAAGATTTGTCTACATTTCACTCTTGTGATGGGACCCTTCCCTGGACCCTCACTGTTTGGGAAGCTTTGTGCACCGGGCTACCCTTTTTTTATAAGAAGTTAGAAAACATTATTTCTTTTCGCACCTTTCAGTTTGCTTTTTGGAGCGTTTACAGTTGGTTTTGTTTATCCCGTTTATTTATTCACCAAGGTGTTATGCTGAAGTTTTTTTATTGCTTTATAATTGTAATTCCTTTCTGATCTTCTTTCGCGATTTTCAATTCACATAGAAAGTAAGTATAACCCATCAAACCAACTTTGATGCATAGATCAAGACAGAGAGCGGCACAAAAATGAGGGCTGAAAATTCAGGGATATACAAAAAATGGAAAGCAAGGTCACACAAGAGGATTTCTCTCGGCGGAGCAGGGACTGACGATGCTTCAGGAAATGATGCTGGCCATTCAAGTGAGTCTAAATTCAAAGAAAGCTTAATCTACTACCACATTGTTCTTCAACTTTTTGTACTAGTTTTTTTTTTCTCCTGAAGAATTCGAACCAGTGACCTACATTTGAGAAATCAAAGGCAATACCATTCGACCAAATTGTTGGTGCCTATGACCCCTTGCTCTAGCCGAGATTTCAGTTATTCTAGCAGGCTGGTTATATTATTTTCCAAGGCTCTGTTTGGAACTCCATTCTTAGGGTTGTAGCGTTCCTGGCTGCATCGCATCAACTTGACATTTTGCACTACTATGTTCACAACCGCCCATATTGAAATTATTGCGCGTGCAGGGAACTATCAAGGGAGAGGAAGTCAAAGAAATTTAGGAGGGGGGAGGAATCGACGTTCGCTGCCTAACGCTAATGTGAAGTCCGAGCTTAAAGATCCCGAGCAAGTGCGGAAGAGCAGGCAGCAGAAGGCTACCAGAAGTTCCCGTTTCAACAGCAAGGCTCCGAGGGGGAAGAAGTCGTTCAGAATGAAGCGGAAAGAAGGCGGAGGCAAAAAGAGAAAATAAGCCGGGTCGAAATTTTAGGGTCGATCCACATTTTTCAACATCAACATGGAGAACAAAGGTTATGATTATTATATGTAGTATTGCAAGTAGCAGTAACCTCTGCTCATTACTGCCTGGTAAGTTAAAAGTTTTTTTGGCGGTCAAAACTCTTCTATAGAGTATAGAATACTTTACATTCTTGTTTATTTGGTCAAAAGAGGCTATTGTTATGTGCACACCGGTTTTGTGTATGGGCGCATAATTATTTTAAGTATACAACAACACTCAAGCCTTTATCCCACTATAGTGGGGTCGGCTATATGGATCTTTTGTCGCCATTGTGCTCCATCTTTTGTCATAATCTCACTAATGCCCATGTACATCATGTCTTTCCTTACAGTTTCATTCCAAGTCTTTATTGGTCTACCCCTCCCTCGTTTAACATGCCTAGTGACTAGACTCTCACAATGCCTAACAGGTGTCTCTAATGGTCTCCTTTGTGCGTGTCCAAACCATCTCCGACGAGGTTCTCACATCTTCTCTGCAATTGGTGCTACTCCTGTCCCTGATACTTTCATTCCTAATTTAAGTATACCCTTTTGAGTATAGATCAAAAAAATTATAAGTGCAGATCATTTTATTATTAGCAAACTAAAAACAATTCAATCAAAATGAAACATACGACATGGTCGAAAATAACTTCAATAGATCTTTTTGGACAGCCTTGTCATCAAGGAACAACTTTTTCAAGATTGGGGAAAAGCTCAGGTTCGTAGAAGCTTAGCTGTGAACTCAGAAACTCTTTTCCGCTTCTGCTTTTGATTTCTCTACAAGGGAATGGGCCTGGATTTTAATTCACCAGCATGATGGCGGGGTCGTAATGAAGATACTCTGCTTGGTAAAGCAGAAGAGTCATGTCGGTAATAGCGGCATTGGACTCCTCGATCGACATTGGAGATTCGATCGATGGATTGCAGCTGATGATAGGAGGGTAGCAGATTTCTGTATTTGAATGCATATGTCGTCGGTGAACTAGCGGTTGTTACTTTCTTTGGCGATGACTACATAAGCCTTTGTCAGCAAAATTTGATTGTTAAATTGCGCACCCTAAAAGCCTAGCCATGTGCGACTATCCGTGATCAACACTGACATCATCTGAGCCGCTGAATGAAAAACTTTGCCTCATTTACACAAAATTGATATTCGCAAACCAAGAGTAGGAGTAATTTGCTGTCAATGTTTGAGCATGTTCACAAAAGATTTGCATAGAACTTTCACATTCATGCAAGGAGGGATTCTTGGATGATTCATCTTCGTTTCTCGGTCATGGAATTTTCAACTACGGCGATGATGAGCGGAGATTCCAGCGCAAGTTGGTCAGTCTTGACCCAAACAACGTCTCTCTTTGATCTTAGAGTTCGATATCGCCGCCATAGAGGTCAGCCATCATCTTGTACAGATGCATTTCTTTGCCTCTGGGGACGCTTTGGTCTTCAAGGCGCGTTCGCTGATTTTTGTTCGACAAACAGATCTCCTTCGGGCTTGATCTCGACGACGAGGTTATCATTGAATGGAGGATGCTCAGATTCACCTCCTGTCACGTCCGGCTCAGGGCGGCGAAGAGGACTCGCTTTCAGCTCTACTGCTTGCATTAAATTGAGGTCTGCTTGCAGTAAAATGAGGATTCACTGTGAAACCTAATTTCAATATTTGTCTTGACCGAAAAACCTTTCAAATTTTTAATTAAAATGAATTAAAAAAAATGCAAGTTGAATAGAAGGGGTGGAAAATGCCATATTTATGCTTTTGGTGGGTGCAAACTGCAAAGGGAAAAAATGAATTAATTAAAATGCAAAGTGTCAAACCTCCAAACAATAATGGGTGGAAGCCCTAATCCTTCAAACACAGCAAAAAAGCAAGCTGCCCACATCAACCTCCAACCTATCATCGCCTATGAAAATTGAATCATACTCGCTGTCCAATTCTCATCACAAGATCCCATCTTTCCACACAACAGCAGCAACACTCAAGCCTTTATCTCATTATAGTGGGGTCGACTATATGGATCCTTTGTCGCCAGTGTGCCCTATCTCCCATCTTTTCACACATCAAAACAAATTTGTCTGCGATTGGTGCGGCTTATCGCAGTTTATTTGCTCCGGTGAGATTGAGAAAAAAACGTCATTGTCATATAATGATATTTTTGGTATGAAAGATGTTACAATCATTATAAAAAAACAATGACATTTTTGTCCAATCTTACCGGATCAAATAAGCCGCGCCAAACGCAGCCAAAATCTCGCATACAAAACTTCGTGCAGAGCATCCGCACTAACGACCTCATTAGATGAACCCGAAGACTGGTGTGAAGCTTAACCAAAATCCAGCCAGCACAAGTTTAAGTCTGAAGTAAATGGAATAAGGGTCGAGGAGTTTCTACCTCTGGAGTTTAAACATTTCTGCATTTAACTGTTGCTATGTCTTTATTGTTGCTCCCTGCATCTATATAAGGGAAATTTTTTGTTGCGCCTGACGTGCATGACGTGCATAAAGCTATGCATGTCAAGAGCATTTTTAAGCACTAATAATTATTTTGATTTTAAAATAAAATTTAAAAAAAGCTAATCACAATATATTAAAGTTTTTATTTTTACGCTTATTCTAAGTACCATATTATCTATATTTTGACCGTAAAATCTTGAATTACAACTGTAAAATGACATTATAGCTGTAATATGAAAATAATTATTTTAGTGTTTAAAAAAGGGCGTTTATATTGGCAGCCCGCATATCGATATTGGCAGCCCAGAAAATAAGAAAAAACATACATAATATGACCGCTAATAGCAGCCCAAAATACGGAACACGCGTCTTTTAAAAATAGGTCTACTATATGACATTTTTAGAAAAAGTGTTCAACATGAAAGTTGTAGATCTCGTCGAGATCTACAACTTTTATGTTGAACACTTTTTCTAAAAATGTCATATAGTCGGCCTATTTTCAAAAGGCGCGGAACCCGGGCGGAACTCGCATAGTTCCGCCCGAGTTCCGTGCCTTTTGAAAATAGGCCGACTATATGACATTTTTAGAAAAAGTGTTCAACATAAAAGTTGTAGATCTCGACGAGATCTACAACTTTCATGTTGAACACTTTTTCTAAAAATGTCTATTTAACAATTTATTGTTTGGGCTGCCAGTATCCATCGGGCTGCCAATAGCCATATTTTAGGCTGCCATTATAATTGGGCTGCCAATATCGATATGCGGGCTGCCAATATAAACGCCCTTAAAAAATCCTTGACGTGCGTAACTCTATGCACGCCAAGCACACCAAATTTTTTTTCCCTATATAAGACTATGTAATGAGATCAGTTTCTTGTAGCCTTTTCAAATGAATGAAATGAATCTATCTTCCTTCCAGCTCTTAGTTTCATCTGTTTCTTAGTCTTCTACTTCTAAAAGTCATCAGTGGTATTATAGCTAGGTTGATATCCAGTATATTTTCAACTAGTTTCAAATATGAGCTCATCATCTACCATCATATCTCCTTCTTCACTCCCTCTGTCTTCAAGCCCAATATTTAACTGGAAAATGTATAATCATTGGGCTATTAAGATGGAAACCTTTCTCAATTCTCAAAAGCTATGAGAAATCATTGAGCAAAATCCTCAATTAAGTGGCAAAGAAAAGGATGGTAAAGAAGAAGAAATATCCAAAAGAGAAAAAAAACTTCTTGGCACTGCTTGTCGGTAAGAACAACACAAGAGCAAAAACACAAAAGAGAGAAGGAAGACTTTTTTTAAACACAAACAGAGCAAGCGTATATATGTCTTGCGCTCAGGGCTTTTTATACAAAAAGCAGTACTTGTCATTCTTTCTTCATACACACAAGAGGATAGACTACAACTTTTAACATATCTATCTGCTGTGAGTATATCTCTAATTAACTAGCATTTATTACAGATAACCCGGTTTGTTTGGTAGTGGAAAAGTACAGTCAGCTTTATTTTACATCCCCTTAAGCCTGCTGTCTTTTTACCCCTAAGCTGTCGCGGAGACTGAGAAACCTTGCCCTAGGCAAAGGTTTGGTGAGTATGTCCGCGATCTGCTCTTCGCCGCTACAAAACGTCACCTTGATTCTTCCTTCTGCTATCTTCTCACGAATGAAATGCAGACGTAGATCAATATGCTTGGATTTTTGTTGTGTGGGGATTTTTTGCTAACGCGATAGCCGCAGTGTTATCGCAATGTAGTATTGTTGGCGCTTCTTCATCTTCTGTACCTATTAATGTCTTCATTATTTCTCTTAACCACATTGCTTCGCAGGAAGCGGCACTGAGGGCCATGTATTCAACTTCGGCTGTGGACAAGGCCACAATTTGTTGCTTTCGGGAGGTCCAGGTAATAGGGTTGTTGCCGATCATGAACAGATAACCGCTAGTACTTTTGCGATCGTTCGAATCGCCACCCCAATCTGCATCACTGTAGCCATAGAGACGAAAGTCTTTAGTCGGTTCGTATAAAAGGCCATATGTGAGGGTGCCCTGAATGTATCGAAGGATACGTTTGATGGCTGCAAAATGCATTTTTGTGGGAGAGCTCACAAAGCGTGCAACAATGTTTACCGCATTCTCAATATCTGGACGTGTATTTGATAAATACATTAACGACCCGACAAGGGATCTATACAGATCTTCTGCTATGCCATTTTCAGGTTCTCCTTTGACTAGCTTCTCCCCTTTGCTCATAGGTGTGAGTGATGGATTGCAAGTACTCATATTAAAACGTTTTAGCAGTTCCATTGCATACTTTTGCTGTGAGAGAAAAATGCCTTCTTTTGTTTGCGAAACTTGAATGCCGAGGAAGTATTTCATTTTTCCTAAGTTTGTCATTTCATATTTGGTTTCCATTTCCTTCTGGAATAGCTGCAGTAGTTGAGGTGAGTTTCCGGTGAGCAATAAATCATCCACATATAGGCCAAGTAAAAGGAAGTTTTCATCTTTTCTTCTAGTATATAAGGTTGGTTCTGTTTGACATTTTCTGAAGTTATTTTCTTGTAAATATGTATCTATATGCGCATTCCAAGCTCTATGGGCCTGTTTAAGTCCATAAAGAGCTTTGTGTAATTGATACACATTTGTTTCTTGTGCCTTTTGGATGAATCCCTGTGGCTGTTCCACATATACTTCTTCAGCAAGTAATCCATTTAGAAAAGCAGTCGAATGGTATTCATTCGAACAACTAGGGCATAAGTTTCTTCATAATCTTTGCCATATTGTTGGGCATAGCCTTTGGCTACTAACCTAGCTTTGTATTTTGCAATGGATCCATCTTCCTGGTATTTAGTCCTAAACACCCATCTTAAGCCAATAATGGTTTTGTTGAGCGGTTTAGGGACTAAAGTCCATGTTTTGTGTTTATTTATCATCTTAATCTCTTCTTGCATAGCTTCTTGCCATTCTGGAAGGTCTTTTGCTTCCGCATATGTATTGGGAGTTACACATGCTAAAGCTAACACACTAGACTGGTAAATATCTTCTAAACTTCGAAATTTTTGGGGTGATGATGAGTCTGAGCTTGAAGGAGAAGTTGGAACTTCTATTGGATATTGCTGAAAAGAAGGAAGAGGATGGACGGTTTCATTTGCATCAAATGATTCAACCACTCTTCTTGTTGGTGTTGTTTGTTGCTCGACTGAATCCCATTTCCAAATTTCGGTTTCATTGAATACAACATCTCGTGAGATTGATAATTTTTTGGCTGTAGGGTCATATAGTCTATATGCCTTTGACGGTTCACTATACCCTATAAATATACATATGTTGCTCTTTTTATCCAGTTTCTCTTCTCTTCCTCTTTGGATCAACATATATGCAGGACAACCAAAAATTCTGAGGTGGTGTATTGATGGTTTTCTTTGAAACAGGTGTTCATAAGGTGTGGAATTGTAGAGGGCCTTTGTAGGGGCTCTATTGAGGATATAAACTGCTGTATTTACAGCTTCCGTCCAAAAATATTTAGACAATTGCTTACTCAGAAGCATAGTTCTTGCCATTTCAACTACTGTCTTGTTTCTCCTTTCTACAACACCATTCTGTTGCGGTGAATATGGTGCTGTGAGTTGTCTTTTTATTCCATTTGTTGCACAAAAGTTTTGAAACTGAATGGAGTTGAACTCCCCTCCTCTATCAGTTCTGAACTGTTTTATGGACTGATTAAACTGGTTTTCTACTGCGAGTTTGAATGTTTGAAATATTTGCATAACTTCAGATTTATTAGCTAGGAAGTAGACCCACATATATTTGCTATAATCGTCCACAAGTAAGAAATAATAGGATTTACCTCCAATTGAGTTAGTTAACGTAGGTCCCCATAGATCTCCATGGATCAGTTCTAACGGATGGTATGAAACTTGTCTTGAGGTTTGAGGAAACGGCAGTCTATGTGCTTTCCCTTCAGCACAGCTAGAGCAGAAACTTTTATCTCTGGTTATTGCTGGCAGCCCTGAGACTAATTTCTTTGTCTTCATTAAATAGATTGCTTCATTGTGCAGGTGGCCCAGTCGATGATGCCATAATTTATTTGGGTGATAAACTTGTTGACAGGTAAGAGCAGTTGTTTGTGCAGAGATGGATAAATCCAAAGAAAAGACACGATTATTTCCCATAGCGGCTGAGACAATAAGTGCTCCAGTGGATTCTTCAGTAATATTACACAGGTTTTTCTGAAACGAAACTCTATATCCCTTTTCTATCAATTGGCCCACACTCAATAAATTTTGAGCCAACTGAGGCACATATTGCACCTCCGAAATCTGTTTTAGATGACCGGATGGTGTAATTATTTTTATCGTTCCCTTTCCTTTTATTTGTGAGGCTTTCCCATTGCCTAGATACACTTCTGATTTGTGTGTTTCATCAAACGTGACAAAGTGCCCCTTTTGATGTGTCATATGGGCTGAGCAGCCACTATCTATATACCATAAAGTTGATTGGCTAGTTTCTGATTTTAGACAGGAGTAAAACAAGCTTTCTATTCCTTCTTCCTCTTTTTCTTTTTCAACAAAGTGTGAAGTTTCTTTATGCCAGCAGTCCTTGTCTGAATGGTTGGGGATCTTACACCTTTTGCATCGTGAAAAACAATCTCTACAGTTGTGAGTTGTTTTATTGCAAATGATGCAATAGGTAGAAGGTTGGCCAATTGCAGATTCTTGTGCTTGCATTGATCCTCTTCCTCTACCTCTTCCTCTCCCAGGTTTGTTCCATGGTGGAGTGTTTGTAAGTTGTTTCCCATCTTTTTTTGGACCAAATTGTTGAGTTATGGCTGTTCTCTTTGCTTCATCTCTTGGTTTGGGAAGCTTTACTTTCATTTGTAATACTTGATTTGGTTGTTGTGTATTGCGACTTAATCTGTCTTCATGAGACTTTAGTGAAGCTACCAGTTCTGTTAGTGGCAATTTATAGATGTCTTTTGACTCCTCTATAGCTGTCACAGCTGGATTAAAAGAACTGGGCAGACTTCTTAATAGCTTAGGAACAATATGATTATCCGCAACAGTATCACCAAGGGCTCGAATTTGGTTAATTAAATTAATTACCTTTGCAAGAAAATCTTGCACTGCTTCTCCTGCTTTCATTGAGACAGAATCCAGTTCAGTCCATAGTGTTTGTAACTTCATAGCAACGACCTTTGGTGAACCCTTGTATTCCTCGTTAAGTATATCCCATGCTTCTTTAGCAGTATCTGCACTCATAATTCGTGGAAAGATGACATCAGTCACACCCTGTTGAATTAACATGAGTGCTTTGGCATCTTTCATTAGAACTTCTTCTTTTTTGGCTTGGGTTAATTCTGGTTCTTTGCTGCTTAAAGTTGCTGCAGGTCCCTGTTGTACCAGCTCCCATAATCCCTGAGATTTAAACACCGTGCGCATCTGTACCCACCAGTGTTGGTACTTTTCACCATGAAATACAGGAACAGAGGAGTGCGATTGGGAGACAACAAAAGAGGTAGATGATGACGTCATAGTTGTGCAATTTAGAGTTGTAAACCAAACTCTATGCAAACACCCTTGGCTCTGATACCAGTGTCGGTAAGAACAGCACAAGAGCAAAAACACAAAAGAGAGAAGGAAGACTTTTTTTAAACACAAACAGAGCAAGCGTATATATGTCTTGCGCTCAGGGCTTTTTATACAGAAAGCAGTACTTGTCATTCTTTCTTCATACACACAAGAGGATAGACTACAGCTTTTAACATATCTATCTGTTGTGAGTATATCTCTAATTAACTAGCATTTATTACAGATAACCCGGTTTGTTTGGTAGTGGAAAAGTACAGTCAGCTTTATTTTACACTGCTCATCATTCAATAGTTTGTGACCTCACTTGTATTTCAATGGATCATGGGAGTGTGCACTGCCAGTCTACGTCAAAATTTTGACTCAAATCAATATGAGATGCTGAGTTTATTTTGAATATCTTCTTAGAATCACTAGTATCACAAATAAGTTACGCAATCTTGGTGCACCTATCCCTAAAAATGAGAGTGTTCAAGGTATTAGGAAGTCTACAAAAGACTTATGAATACATTGCGACAGCAATAGAGGAAAGCAATGATCTAAATGTTCTTTCTATTGCTGTCATGATGGGAAAAATTCAATATCACGAAGACAGAATGAAAAGACACTACCCTTCTGTTGTTGATCGTGCATTTCAATCAATAGAATGGAAGCAGCACCCCATGTCCCACAATAGAATGGAAGCAGCACCCAAAAACCTTTCACAAACCACCTGTTGGGTGGGGGGAGTTGGCAACTGATAAATATTTTTTCAAATGTAAACAATGCAAAAAGATCAACCACTTCAATCGAGATTTTTGGTTCAAAATTAAAGAAGCAAAATTCATAAAGAATGGAAAGAATGAAGAAGGAAAACAAGTTGAATAACCGTTTCAGACATACAACAACCCAATTGAAGACATAGACAAGAAATTTGAATCGTATGTCGACTCTTGGTGTTCGAGCCATACGGCCAAAGATAAGCGGTTGTCCATCTCTCGATGATGAAACACTAAAATTTCAAGTCTTCATGGGTGATAGAAACTCATCGAAATCCAGCATCCTTTTGGCTCCGTTTGGGAGGACTTATTTTCACCGGTCAAGCGGTTATGACCGCATGAACCGGACCTCAATTTTTACCGCTTGACCTGCGAAAATAAGTCTCCCCAAACGGAGCCTTTATCTGCAAAAAATAAAAGGGGGAGAGAAAACGGTCGAGTATCCCCCTACTAAAGAACAGCGGGCAGATCTGCTTACAAAGCCGCTAAGAAGGGAAAATTTTTTGGTAGGCTTAGCGTTCCCTTCTCTAGGAACGTCTTTAAATAAGTTTTACGTGGACCCGATTTATTTTAACTTTCTCCCTGCCTGAAAGAAATATGGCTCTTTTTTTTCTTTTTAGCGAGCTCTTTGTGCCGGAAAACTTTTTTCCACTCTCCACCGGAATATACTTTTGCCTGCCGTGTCCTCTCTGGTCTTCGTCGCCCGTTCCGACATCAAACTTGCACATTTTCTTTGAGATGTCGGGGCTTAAGCGAGTTTCTTGCTGTCAGGTTCTGTCCTTGGTAAGGAGATCCATGGAGAATGGGAGTATTGAAATGAGGACCAACAATGGTGAAATGGATAAAGGCATTGATGTAAACCTTTCAATCTTGAATTTTTACAGGCTTGTAGTGTTTGAACTGTATTTTAGGGTTCATAGGCAAAAGATGTAGGGCAATCTGTTTGAACTGCATTTTAATAATGGTCGATCTGACATCTTTTGATCTGTTTTTTAATGTTCGTCAATCCGGCCTTTGTTTGAACTGTATTTTAATGTCGAATGTTCCAGTGTATTAAAATGCGACTTTATTTGTTTTAATCAACACAACTGTATTTTACTCTAATGTGTTTTTCTTCCTGCAGATCAAAAATAAACATCCGAGTTTCCATGCTGTTCATTTTATACTGGTTGCAAGAATCATGTGGAAAAACGATTCTGCAGCCGTCATTTTTGAATTACGAGCTCGGCATGAGTAAAATTCAGTGGTTTTCTCCGCATCGAATGAGAACCACACCCAACAAAACATTACTTGGAAATTAACTACATTCAAACTTCATTGAAATACAACAACTTGCTGTGAACTGTGCATTGATATAAAAGAAGAAGAATTATATATCTTGAAGTGAAATACTATCAACATGTTTCCAGCTTGTAACAATCAACAAACAACTCAAAAACCTTGAGCAGTTAGTTAAAACCTACTTCAGTTAGAAAACATTACAAATCGTCAGTCCTCGTTAATTAATACCTAGATACTTAAAACCTGCAGCAATTAGAAGTTTTAACAGCATAGTTAAAACCTGCAGCAGGTAGAAGTGAAATACTATAACTTGGTGTGAACTTTGAGGGGACGGGCATTTGTCACGAACGTAGAGACCGCGCAATGGCAGATCAAATATTTGATGTCAGGCATATGAGTAGATAAAAAAAAACAATTGTTCAACATTGAACGTATAAAAAAAACTATTGTTCACCATTGAATGTATAAAAAAAACTATTGTTCACCATTGAATGTACGAATGTACGTACAGTTGTACTTTGAACATAAAATACAGTTGGACTACTAGTACAAGTTAAATACAGTTGTCTAATGAACTTGAAGTACACTTGAAAATTGAAATTGAAAAAACTCTAGCCAAATAACTAACTAGACATACAGTCTAACATTAAACTTGAAATACTACAGTCATACTACACAAATCCGATCTACAGTCATACCATAGATCTTCAAAATAATGAAAACATGGAACTAGTCCGCGGAGAGATGAAGTCGACGGTCCGACGAAGATCGGAGAGGAGGCGGCGGACAGAAGTATATTCCGGTGGAGAGTGCAAAATCTGGTCGGAAAAAAAATTTACCGCAGAAAGAGCTCACTGAAAGGAAAAAAAGAGTCATATTTCTTCCAGGTAGCAGGAAAGTGAAAATAAATTGGGCCCACATAAAATTTATTTAAAGACGTTCCTAGAAGAGCGAACGCTAAGCCTGCCAAAAAATTTTCCCTTAGAAGAGTAGTAATTGTTCTGTTCGGGCAGCGTTCCCTCCTCTAAGAGTGGGTGAGATTCAAGTCGTTCAGCCTTAAATCCAACAAATGTGATTTACAATAATAAAAAAACCCAAAAAAAACACAAAAAGAACTCGTTCTTTAAAGCCGATCGGAAGGCTCTTGCGCTACCCGCGCTCCTTCCTCTGGAAACGGATAGCGGAGGAAAAACAATTTCTTAAAAGAGAGCGATAGGGCGAAGATGAAACTTTTGGAGCCTCCGGTTTAAGAGAGCGTATTAGGATGCTGAACCGAAAACTGTTGAGAAGCTGAACCGGAATCCAGTCAGCACAAAGTCAAGTGTGAAGCAAAGAGCTATCAGTCTCTTCAATGGTGTCCAACGCAGCCGAATCAGTTGACGTGTTGCCAGCTAAGCTTATCGCGTGGACCCCGCCAAAATTCCCTGCAATCATTCCCGCATTAAAGAACACCTCCACTCGTCTCAAGCGCTCATCACTCATCAGTTCGCCGGCGACGAAGCCCGAGATACAGAGAGAGAGAGAGAGAGAGAGAGAGAGAGAGAGAGTTCTTGATCATGTTCTTGATCGGAAACCCTCCTCTCAAGCATGAGAGGAGAATGAAGACTCCGTCGGGGAACGCGCCGGCATCGATTGAAGGAGAAGATAGTCTCGCCTCAGCTTCCTTTAAAAGGGCAACATAGGTTAATTCTTAATCGGTAATCTTCAACTAATTTGGCTAGGGTTTCGCTTAAATTACCGTGATGTCCGCAACGCCGATGAGCGGCGAATCTGCGGAGGAGCAGGAGGAGTTCGGATTCGCCGAGTGCGAGTGCTGCGGTCTGACGGAGGAGTGCACGGCGGCATACGCGGCGGAGGTTCGTTCTAGGTTTGACGGGTGGTGGATCTGCGGCCTCTGCGCCGAAGCGGTGGAGGACGAAATCCGCCGATCGTCGAGGCTGATCTCGACGGAGGATGCCGTGAAGAGGCAGGCGAGTTTCTGCTCAAGCTTCCGCTCAGCAGCGATTCTTCCGGCGGCGGACGCCGGGGATCACCTTATTTCCGTCGTCCGGAGGCTGATAATCAGGAGCCTCCACTCATCGTCTCCCTTGTTTCGGTCGACCTCCGATGGGCCTCCCCGGAAGGATCTTCTCAGGATAAAAGGGATTCAACTTCAAGTAGATGAAAAATATACAGCAAACTGTTAGGATCTTCAAGGCCGGAGAGCCGAAGAGGCGTGCTTCAGTTTAATGATCGCCGGCGGAATAAATAGAAGGGATTAAACTTCAATTAGGTGAAAAATATACAGCAAATCGTTAGGATCTTGAAGGCCGGAGAGCAGGAGAGCCGTGCTTCAGTTTAATGATCGCCGGAGGAATAATTAAAAGGGATTCAACTTTAATTAGATGAAAAATATTCAGCAAACTGTTTGGATCTTGAAGGCGGCAGAGCAGACGAGGCGGGCTTCAGTTTAATGATCGCCGGAGGAATAAATTGGTCAGTGTTTCCATTGATCTTTCTTTAGTATGAAATCAACAACCGCTGAACATTAACATAGAGTTTTCATGGTTGTTGATGATTGTTGATGTGCTTTAAGCTCTGTTTATATTTTGTTAGTTTCATTCCAAAATGGAATCGTTTCTATCTGTTCTTTTGCTTTTGAGTGAAAAAAAGAATTTTAATTTGTACTATTAAATACTCAAATTTTTCTTGAAATTGGATATATCTTTCCTCTAAATTTATATTTCATAACATATGAAAACGTCACAACACTCAAGTATTTAGTGTTTTTTTGGCAATTTGCACCCTCAAATCACTCTATTTTGACACTTTACATCCCAAATTTTTAAAATTTTCACTCTATTTTGACACTTTACACCCTTGAATTACAGATTTTACAATTTTGCACCCCCAAGGTTGAAATTTAAGAGGTATTTAGGTCCGAGCATCACTCAAAATGCTCATTTTGATACTTTGCACCACACTTTGCAACATAAACTATTTTATTATGGTTATTTATAAAGTGCCAAAATGAACATTTTGGGTGATGTCCGGACCTAAATACTCCTTAAATTTCATCCTTGGGTGTAAAATGCTAAAAATCTATAATTAGAGGGTGCAAAGTGCCAATTTTAAAAATTATGGGTGCAAAGTGCAATAATAAAATAATTCGAGAGTGCAAAGTGCCAAAAAGCCCAAGTGTTTATCCCATCATAATGAATCATAGTGAGGTCGGCTATATGGAATCTAACCTTTGTTGCAGTGGTGCTTTATCGTCATAATCTTACTAATGCATAAATACGTCGTGTCTTTCCTTATAATTTCATTTCAAGTCTTTGTTGGTGTAGCCTTCGGCCGTTTAACATGTGTGCTGGCTAAACTCTCACAACGCATAACAGATGTTTCTAATGATCTTCTTTGTATGTGTTCAAATAATCTTAATTGATCTTCTCGCATCTTCAATGTTAAAGAGAGGTCAAGATAGACCATTTTGGAACGACATTCGGTTGTGCCCGTGTCGAGCCCGGCGTGTGGTGTGACCCATAATCTCCTTTTTGATGTGTCTTTGACACCAACCTAATTTGTTCTAATCTGACAATAATATTGATAGAAATACTGTGACAGTAAAATTTGCTCCAAGTATTCTCAGGAATTTTTCGTTTATATTCGTGCATATTGTATGTTATCTGGTGAGATGTGGGCCACTTGCAACATGATAATGCCGTGTTATAATAGTTTAATTCAGACCATTACTATATATTTATTTAATAAAATACAATTCCTGAAGTTTAGGCATATTTTTAGGTTTAGTTTGGCCTGGCAGTGGGGCTTTTGCGGAAATGTCTGTCGCCGTGGTTCCCACGGTTGATTTCCGTGGAAGCACTAACAAGCAACAATGGCTGCTCAGTACTTGTGTTCCCAAATCACAATGAGCAGGAAGGAGATATTGAATATAGCTGAACCGAGGATTAGAGCAGCCACGTCCATGGAGGAGTTCTCCCCCCCAGCAACTCTCTCCGTTCCACAAAAGTCTTCCAGGCTTCCGCGCAAATTGAAAATCATCGTCTGTTGAGGATACTCTAGCAACCTGTTGAGGATCACAGCTTCAAGGAAGAGAATGAAAATTGTAAATCATCGTCTGGAATTTCACGTTGCGTGAAAGACACGATGGGAGAGATCGAATGTCACGCGAATATCAATCTGCGTGTATCAATCCGCGACTGCCGGGTGAGAGGCTGCGGGCCAGAAAATTGAAGGGTTTTTTTTGTGCATTTTACATTTGTAGTCCCGCCACGGCAAATCCGCCATCCCAACGGAAAATATTTGCGTCTGGAATCCGGACTCCGACTTGTCTTTCCAGCAGTATCGAACGGGTTTGCAAATCCCGATGAATTTTTAGATTTTGATCGCCACCATTGCTTCTTCCACGCAGCAAGAAAGGCAGGTCCCTCGGATAGAGATTTCGGAACTGGTTCCGGATGCAAAAATTTCACCGCCCCCGCATATCCATAATCTTATTATTGAGAAAAATCATTAGGAGTCCAAAATAGTATGCATGTCCCTCGGATAGGGATAGAGATTTAGCACGGCTTGCACGTTGCAAGTAGTGTTAAGAATTATTTTGAAACATCAACTGTTTTTTTTAATAATACATGCGCCCTTAACACTACCATGTTAGAAATTAAATTGAAATATAAAATGTTGTTTAACAACAAATGTGCCCTTAACACCACGCTCGGAACAAATGCTCCAATACTTGCAAAAACAGAATTATCAGGGGAAGTAATATGGCAATCCGTCCGGGCCAATCGGTGAAAAGTAAGGGCAGTCCCTGTCAGCAATAAATGGGTGCAAATAAAGCTCAGAGCCGGATTTGCCAAGGCTATGAGCCCGGTTAAGCCCGGGCCAAGCTCCTTAAGTTTGCAAGTACCCCTGCCCGCGCCATGCCATGGCCTGCCCAACATTGCTGCTTTTTGGTCAAATGGCAGCAGATACCGCCAGTTTGGAGGCTTGCCTGAGCCCAGTCTGATAGGGTCCGGCAGGCCCTCCTTTACTTAAGGAGGCCTGGGCCCAGTTTGAACAAGGCCTATCCTGGGCTAAGCCGCAAAAAGCCCAGGCCCGACGGATCTTTTTTTTAGCACCTGCAGTTGGTTCCTCTTTCTCCAAAAACTTGACGGGAGGGCAAAAATTTAGTTTTCAACCCCTGTAATTTTCATTTTGAAAATCATAGCAGTCAAATAAAAGCACCCTTTACTTTAGTGCCAATCCATTCCACATTTCCACTCATACTCGGCCTAAAATTCTGAAATAAACATTTTACCAAAAAAATAAAATAAAATAAAATTTAAAAAATAGGAAGCTATGTGTCACTTCAAATCCTATGTACTCGATTTAGAAATAAACAGCTAAATTATCCACAAAAAAACATATTTCCTTCCAAAGTAAACCCCATAAGGAAGGTAGTGCTGGTTACAAACAAAAATAAATTAAAATTTTAAAGATAATAAACTACATGACAGAGTTTGCCATAATTTATAAGGAAAGAATAGAGCGGCTCTCTATTTCAACAAAATTACATTCCATCAAGAACTAATATCTATGCCCCGATACATTTTCGCTTCGCGCTAGCACGAAGATCGTGCTTGCGCGCGCGTTCGAACCAGTCCTTGGGCAAATCTTCTTTGAGGTTAGATATGACTCTCGGATTGCCTGGGCTGCACAATTAAAAAATTGGATTGCCTGAAATTTATACCAGCCTTTGAGAACACAGCTCCTAGTTTGGTCCCAGGCCGCATGACAAAGAAATCATGGAATCTTCGAAATCATTTATCTCAGATTTCGCCGGCGATCGAGTTTGAGGGTTCTGATTGAGCGGCACATGGAATCACGTCATCGGATTCAGGAGATCTTTCGGACTCTTGGTTCACAAAAATGTCATCTTTGGGGTCATCCTCCTTCAATTTGATCCCGCCGTTCTGAACATTGGTAGTTGACTTTGTACAGTTCTGGTCGCTTGTCCCCGTTGACTCCCTCCATTCGATCCATTCAGGTGTTTTCAAACTTTCGGTTGATGTACTAAAGTTTAGGCACTCTAGATTGAGAGGGGAGTTTGTGGTGGGTCCGGTGTCCTGAAAATCACCATTTGAGGATGGCATTTGTGAGGAGGCTGACTTCTCGGCAAGCTCTTGACTCTTCTCCACAACCACCACACCACCTTCATCTGAAAGTTGTGATGGCAAAGGATGGGAGCCGTTGGAGCGATCATTAAGAGCTCTGTCGTCCTCAAAGGCAAACCAGTTCGAGTTTGTGAACAGAGAGCTGTATAAAGATGGTGCATTAGTCCGATAAAGGTAGCGTAGAATTGCATAGAATTAGGGCTCAGTTTCGCTCGGAGATTGAAGAGAACCAAATACGTTTTTTTGGGCATTGATAAGCTTAATGCCAAGCCAAATAGGTCAACCCACGAGCCAATTTTTTGGTTCGTTCTGATCTTCGAGCATAATTGTTAGGAAAGGAAATATGGTTTATGCTATAATTACAACTCGACTGATTAGGGTTTAGGCATAATTTTTAGGAAATTGATGTTACTCAGGATAAACGGAAGCCAGGTGCATAGAGGCTCGGGGGAAAGGTCCCACCGCAAAGGAAAAATGTAGGCAAACCTCACACTGCATTTTTGCTAGAGGTTGCTTCGAGGACTGATCACTCAAGGTCACACGGTATTAGATTGAAGGAGGCAAGTTAATGGTGTACCTATCCTGATCACTCCTCATTTAACTGATTATTTCTTCCATCTATCAGAAAAAGATATAGCTTTTTCACAAAACAAAGAGATCCTGAGAGCCATTATTTCTTCCGATCCTGAGAGCCATTATTTCTTCAATCAACAAATCCGTGGAAAAAAACTAATTTCATTTCAATTTCTATTGATTTAAATTTTCACCTTTTTCAATTCCTCGGAATAAAACAGTCCTAATAACAAGAAAATAGCAGATTGAAGGAGGCAAGTTAATGGTGTACCTTCCCTGATCACTCCCCAAACGCAGAGAAGAAATTACAACTTCTGCAGATTCATCATCAAAATAAACATCCTGAAACATATATTGATAAAGCACAAATCTAATTTAAATTGAGATGGTAATGGAAATATCAAATCATTAAAATAAGCATAAACCTAGGAGTGCATCCACTTTTAGGGTCCGTTTATTTGGACGGAATTAGAGTTTTGGAATTGGGATTGGAGGTCCATTTTCATTGGAATTGACCTCCAATTCTAATTGTGGAGCCTCAGATCCAACCAACCGCCCTAATGGTTTGCGGGCAAGTACTTACCTCATTGTCGCGACCAACCGAGCCCTGAGCCTACAGGATTGCAAACAAACAAAAAACTAATATTCAAATGTTGATGAAAAGACTATATGGACAAAAAAAATCATTGAAAGGGAAAAGCCATTTAATACTACAAACTAAAGATACCCTAAGTGCTTCAATAACTAGTTTTTGCCGCCAGTCCTCTCATCTTAGCATAATAAAATATACATATTATTCGGAATTTGAGAGTTAACATTGTTTTGAAAATCATCGGAAGTTATTATGAGAATAAAAAAGGCAAAGAATTAAAAACAAACCCCTGGAACAATAGGCGAACTATGAGCCCAAAACCCAGTATTCCTTGATGAAAATCCAACCACACACACAGCCCAAAACCTAGTATTCCTTGATGAAAATCCAACCACACACACAAGTGACAGGCACGGGCCCCCGGCCCTCGTGCCCCGCGCGTCTGTACTCGACCGCGGCGACGGGCTTCGCCCACCCCCAGTTGAAGGAGTTGGCCTTGGATCTCGTTGAAGGAGTTGGTGTTGGCCGGAGGAGGGACATCTCTGGAGTGTGAGTTTGTGGGAGAAAGAGATATGACAGTGAGAGATCCGGAGAGAGAAAGAGATCTGGGGAGAGATTTCTTGTTGGAGTTCTCATAGGAGCTAGAGGTGGCCAGATCTGGAGATTTGTGAGGTCTAGAGGAGTTTTGGCCCTAGAAGATTTTCCGGAGGAGAGCTTGCCGTAAGGAGACGGCAAGACGCCAGAGAGGAGCTCATCGTGAGGAGGGCAGCTCGCAGCCTTGCAGTGAGGGGGAGGTGTGTCGACCATGGCGGACGGCTTGGCGGTCGGCCATGGCCGTTTGGAGAGAGGTTCGCGGTGACCGGCCTTAAGAAAGGTGATGGAGAGGAGCAAGCTCGTCGGAGGAGATGAAGGATCTCCCCGGAGATAGGGGAGATCGTCGAAGGAGATCGGATGAGAGAAAAGGAGAGGGGAGAGCTCGGCTTGATGACGGCGCTGGGAGGATGGAAAGGCTTATCTTTTGCAGATATTAGCAGATGTTTGCGAGTTCTCCTTAGGTACTCACGTTATATGTTTATTTACCTACTTTTGACTTCTCTTTTGAAGAGTGTAGCAGGTGTTCGCGAGTTCTCTTTAGGTACTCACGTTATATTTTAAATTACCTGCTAATGACTTATCTTTTGCAGATATTAGCAGATGTTTGCGAGTTCTCCTTAGGTACTCACGTTATATGTTTATTTACCTACTTTTGACTTCTCTTTTAAAGAGTGTAGCACGTGTCCGCGAGTTCTCTTTACGTACTCACGTTATATTTTAAAGTTACCTGCTTTTGACTTATCTTTTGCAGAGATTTAGCAGATGTTTGCGTGTTTTCCGATTTTTCTGATCGGGAATCAGGAGAGAGGGAGGGAGGAGTATTTTGAGAGAAATTTTATTTGCAGGCCACGATCTTGCGATCGTACGGTCCGCATTAATTGAATGAGTTTTTAATTTATTGTTATTGGCAAATCTTCTATTTCTCTTTAGTATACACACACACACACACACACACACACACACATACACACACACACATATACACACACACACACACACATATACACACACAAATATACACACACGCACACATATATACACATGCATACATATATAAATATATACATACATCTCTACCATATATATCAATATACATATCTTCAAGCACACCAAACATTTCCCCTCAACCATTTGATCAAAAAACATATTAAATCTCATCCTTTAGATGGAGAGAGAGAAAGAAAGATTGAAGAGAGGGGTAGAGAGGGAAAAAGAATATTAATAGGCCTCTTAAAGCTATATGAGAGAGAGTGAGAGAGAAATTAAAATTTTTACAGCAAAGCGTACATTTTTTTTAAAAATAAAAATTATAATCTTGATTTATATTTTTTGCGGTTGTTTTGAGTACTCATATGTATATATTGCGGGTGTAGCACATTTTGATGCGGGAGCAGCCCACAGCGACACATCGAGCACGGGTGAAGCCCGTGCGAAGGTGGGTGAAGCCCGCCTGGATGCGACCGAAGGCCACCCGAGAGCATCGAGCACGGGCGTAGCCCGTGCGAAGATGTTCGTATATATACATATATAAATACATATAGATATAGATATAGATATACATATACATAACATATATTATATATGTATATGTATATGTATATGTATATATATGTATATACATATATGAATATATATATATCTATAATGTTGTTTATCATCTCGTTCACCCTTAAAATCGAGCTTGCCCTCAAGCTCGCACTTTATGTTCATGAGGCACCTTGATTTACCACTAGAATAGCTCCCAAAAGCGCGACGCCACCGCGTCGGGTAGTAGCGGCAGCGTCATCGAAAAAACTGGTGGAGTGATCGGGTTCGGAGGGGGCAACGGTGTAACGGTGAGTAGCAACGACAAGGTGACCAGAGGGACAACAACCAGGGGGACTGGCCCAAACATAGCAGGAGTCTGGGGCAGAGGCAGTGCAATGACCGACAAGGAGGTCGGGGGAATAGCGTCTGGCAGAAGGAACGAATCTGGATGGATCGGCAGAGCGGGGGCCAGCAGAGCAAGGGCCGGCAATAGGGGCGGTGAAGTGGTCGGAGGGACCAGCAAGGCAAGGGACAATGGAAGCAGTGGACTGACGACCACCGTGGAGAGAGGGGGAGGTTTTGTTGGCGGCGGCGAAAGCGATGACTGCGCCTTGGCGGCCTGGAGTTGTTTGTTATGGAGTTCCTCAAATGGCATTAGAAGCTTACCGATGCGCACGTTGAGAGCTTGGAAGATAATGATGTCTTCCATATTGGAAATAAAATGAGCTTGGTGATAGAAATGAGTAACTAATTAATCAAATAATTGATCAATTAAAAATGTGAGCACAGGGCTCGAGGCGAATGGCGTTGGGTTCCATGAAACTGCGGAAGACGGACGTGATGGAAGCATGCGGTGGATTTGGTGTGGGGTGCACAATCGATGGGGGGTGTCAAGGATAATCAGTGAAGAAGAAACGTTGGTTGGGGAAGACGACGCGAAGGGGAATGAAAGGAGCGTTGGAGGTGCGTACGATGGAGGGTGCGTCATTTTTTGGACGAGAGGAAGCTCGAGACGGAAGAAGTGGGTCTCGGAAGAAGAGATCGGAATGACGTCGGAGCTTCACAAGCGGTGACTAGGCAAGGATGCGTCGTAATCGACGAGTGCCCATTGTCGTTGCTAGAATTGACGATGCATGGGGTGCTGAAAACGTCGTAATTGACGGGGAAGGGTCGTTCTGTTGAATGGAGACTATCTTGCCGAATGAATTGTCGTCAGACGGCAATGCGTGTTTGTGGGGGGTGCTGGAATGAAGAGGAAGCAGCGGCTGGACGGGAGTAATTGGGATCCTGTGATAAAGTGTTATTTCAGAAGGGGAGGATTGAGTATTTCTGATACCACGTTATGGGCTTACTCAGGGTTGTCGGAGTGGTCGGAGGTACAGATGATGGTCGCGGAGATACTACGGAGTCTTGACTGTGGTTCCCATTCCAGAGCATGAATTGAGTTTGATCTAATGTTGTGTTCACAGGGAACGTGATTTAAGAGAAAATGATGAAATGAGAAATATGATGATTTGGAGAAAATGATTTAAGAGATTAAACCACAAATTTATTAATCCTATAAATGTAGCTCCAGTGCCAAATGAAGAATATCTAAGAAATGAGCAACTAAAAACCAATCCACAAAACACTAGGTCAAACAATAACAACAATAAGGCTGTCATCACTCTACCGAAATAACACTAACAACAAAATCGTCTCTCTACCACAATTGATCAATAAAACATGAAACTAGTATTCCATCCATGAAAATCCAACCTTAGAAAACCAAAATACAACAATACAAGACAAGAGTAATAGGAACAGAGGAGGCGCAAGTTTGCAACTGACAGAGATAGGCTACGTCGTCGCTCCTTGGACAAGAAAGACTCGTCATGCTCGGGGAGGATCAAAAATAGCATATATGAAACCGATAGTTTTGTTCATCATGATGCTCAACGGAGAAGGCAGGCAATTAGTGAACTAATTGATAGGTGCGAGAAAGAAGAGGCGTGATAGCAATACAAAGAACAGAATCATGCACTCGACAGACAATTCCCGCAAAGAAAATATACACTGGAGGGTTAGTTCTCTCACCCAGCATAAAATAAAATCCAAAATACAAAGAAGATAGCTCTTGAATTACATTTGGATAAAGGCAGGCGGGCATAATAAAATTACAAGGTAATTATAAACTAAAAGTGTCATCTCCGGATTCTTCTCACAACATGGGAGGCACCCATGGGAGCATATACAACTACAAATAGCAATTCACTCGCTCACTTTCCACTAACTCTTCTCCAACTTCACACCACTTGACAGAACATTTTCCCAGTCAAACAGCAAAGTACTATATACTGAAGCTCAAAAGAAACTTCTACACAATGTAGAATCATGGCCAAATAAAATAATCCACTGGGATCATCTAGTTTGAGTTCTATTTTAGAGGAATACATTTTTTGGGATAAAAAAATTACATAGAATTACCAAAAACCTACAATTGAATAGAATAACTAATACAACAAGTACAGATGTTGACACTTCAAAATAACTAGCTAGAAAATATTAAAACTATACAATGTGCAACAGAAAGGAACAACTATTTTCGCTTAGAGTGTTGAGCATAATTTGTACATGTTTCATCAATTGAAAAGGTATAAATCAGTTACAAAAACACAAGCACTGCTACTGCAAAATGATTGAGTTAAAAAAAGTGTAAGATTGCCAACTCCAATGAATGAAGACAATTATTAGAGTAACTTGATAGATACCTCTCCAATGTCATCATTACCATAAATATTGTATCGAAAAGCCTGGCTCAAGTTACTAGCCAGTGTCGCCACATCATAATCTCTATCTCGGAAGTCTTCGTCATCACTATCTCTGACTCGATCGTGAAATGAATTTGGACGCCTTTCAAAACAGTATAACAAATCAAAATTTCATCTAACGATGCTAACAAAGAGAAGAAAACAGTCCTGGAAAACAGTGAATCCAAATTTCTTGTAAACAGGCAAGTTGGTAAATTAGACTTGCTGAACATGAAAAAATGTCCATAGTATAAAGACAGCATTAGAATGCATTACACAACCATTATTAATACAACACACAAGCCTTTATCACACTATAGTGGGTCTACTATATGGATCCTTTGTCGCCATTGTGCCCTATCTTTAGCCATAATCTCACAGCCATTATTAATATATATAAAAACCTGTACAGAACACAGGAGTGACCCATTAAAATCACTTAGAAAAATAACTTTTGGGGAATTATCTTAAATAAAGTGACCCACGTGACATTCCTAATTAATTTCTTCTAATGCACCTCTAACTAAAGTAGCACAAAGAGGTATAGATAGGCACTTACTGTATTAGAATTGATGTAGGTGACAATGCTGATATCCAAAGAATTTCCAGACGTTTAAATTCGTCTGAGATACCAATGGTTCCGTAGAGATAGCTCAAATCTTGTATGAATGTCTTGTGTATGAAAATACAATGAGAGAATACAAATATATGGGAGAGAGAAGGTGAGAAGAAAACTTATACAAGATGTGGGACTAAGGAGAGAAGAAGGAAAAATAATAAAAAGGGGCCCAATAATGGGCCCATTACATGGGCTTTTCTAACACTCCCCCGCAAGCTGGAGCGTACAAGTCGTATGTGCCAAGCTTGGATAGACGTTGATAGAAGAGGGTACTAGGTAGAGCTTTCGTGAGAACATCAGCAGCTTGTTCAGTACCCGGAACATGCTTCAGTTCAATCTTCTTCATGTGAACTTTCTCCCGGATGAAGTGACAATCCACTTCAATATGTTGTGTTCGTTCGTGAAAGACTGAGTTCTTGACTATATGTATGACAGCTTAACTGTCACAAAGGAGGAGAGCCGGTGAAGAAAGTTTTACCCCAAGGTCAGCAAGAAAACTCTCAAGCCACGTGAGTTCCGAAACCACAGATGTCATTGCTCGATATTCTGCTTCAGCTGAGGATCGAGCAACCACCGCTTGTTTCTTGCTTCGCCAGGTGATCAGATGCCCACCAAAATATGTGCAAAAACCGCTGGTTGATTGTCGATCATCGAGGGAACCCGCATAATCAACATCAGAATATGTCACCAATGTTGGGGTTGAAGATGAGGTTTTGTATACTAATCCTTGATCAGGAGCTGTTTTAAGGTATCGGAGAATCCGTTCAACGACCTGAAGATGAGAGCTTTGAGGAGAATGCATATACCGACTGACGATACCAAAAGCAAAGGATATATCTGATCTTGTTACCGTTAGGTAGATCAGTTTCCCAACAAGACGACGATAGTATTCCGGATTTTGAAGCAGAAGATCAGAATCTGAGGCCTGAGCACATAGCTTGTGATTTACATCCATTGGAGTGTTCACAGGCTTACAGCCGGAGTAGCCAACATCATGAAGGAGATCGAGGCGGTATTTTCGCTGAGAGAGGACAAGTCCATCTGGTCGTCTGGCAACCTCCAAACCCAAGAAGTACCGAAGGTTCCCCAGATCTTTTGTTTGAAATACGGAGCTCAGATGTTGTTTGACCGCCTGTATTCCGTTCGAGTCGTTTCCAGTAATGATGATGTCGTCAACGTAAACCAATAGAAGAACCGTTCCCGTTGCCTGTTGGCGAGTGAATAACGAGAAATCTGTCGAGCTCCGAATAAAGCCAATTTCTCTTAGGGCCTTACTAAACTTGTCAAATCATGCCCGAGAGGATTGTTTGAGACCATAGAGTGACTTCAGAAGACGACAAACCCGAGCACCCCCCCCCCCCCGCCCCGTGGTCTCAAACCCAGGAGGTTGCTGCATGTAAACTGTTTCCTGTAGATCGTCATTCAGAAAGACATTCTTTATATCAAGTTGAAGTAAGGGCCACTAGCGATGCACAGCCACGGAGATGAGGACACGAACCGTGTTAAGCTTGGCCACAGGAGAAAATGTTTCGTCATAGTCGAGACCTTGTTGTTGGGTGAAGCCGCGAGCCACCAGACGAGCTTTGAGTCTGTCAATGGTCCCACCAGGAGCATGCTTGATGACAAAGAGCCATTTGCACCCAACCGATTTCTGACCAGGAGGAAGGGGTACCAAGGTCCAAGCCTGGTTTGCCCAGAGATCAGCCATTTTCTCGTCCATGGCGGCGCGCCAGCCAGGATGTTAGAGAGCCTCTTGCACAAAGTTAGAGACAGAAACTGAGGACAGTGAAGTAGCAAATGTCCGAAGGTGGGGAGAGAGGCGATGCAGGGAGACAAAGTTCGCCATCGGATGAGCAGTGGAGGCGGGCACCGGATCAGCAGGGCTCGGAGAAGCCGAGGTCGAGGCCGACTGCAGAAGGGGAACGGAACGAGGAGGGCGGCGATTGTAGACACGGATAACAGGCGGCTTGGAAGGAGCAGAAGCTGGGTCAGGAAGAACTTGTGGAAGAGGCGCAGTAACGGGGATGACAGGTCGTGGGAGGGATGGTGGTAGAGGTGTCGATGGTAGAGGAGTGGTTAGAGGAGGAGAGAAGAAAGGTTGAACCTCCCGGAAGGTAACATCAGCGGACACAGAGATCTTCCGGGTAACCGGAGAATAACACACAGTCCTTCTGAGTACGGGAATAGCCAACAAAAATATGTTTAGCCGCCCGGGGATCCAACTTGTCCGTGGACGGACCCAGAAGGTGGACGAAGCATGTGCAGCCAAAGACCCTGGGTGTGAGAGGGAAGGCTGAAGCGGAGGGAAATAGGAGGCTGAATGGAGTGGCGTGGTGGAGAACAGAGGAAGGGAGACGGTTGATGAGGAAACAAGCAGTGGTGACCGCAAAGTTCCAGTAGACTTTGGGAACATGCATGTGAATCATGAGGGAGCGGGCAACGTCGAGCAAGTGTCGATTATTCCGTTCGGCAACGCCGTTTTGCTGGGGGGTGTAGACACAAGATGTCTGATGAATAATATCGAATTCCGTGCACAGATTTGCAAATTCATGGCTAGTGTACTCGCGATCATTATTGGTGCGCAACGTTTTTATGGTAGTGGAGAATTGCGTACGAGTCTCTAGCACAAAAACCTGAAACACGCGAGGAAGCTCAAAGCGATCACGAAGTAAGTAAAGACACATCGTGCGAGAGTAATTATCAATAAAAGTGATAAAGTAGCGATAACCAGAAATACTAGTAATTTTGAAGGGACCCCAAACGTCGGAGTGCAGTAAATCAAAAGGAGCCGAGCTCCGAGTACAATGTGCGGGAAAGGAAGAACGCAGCTGCTTGCCGAAAATACAAGAATTACACTGAAAGGGAGAAAGAGAAACATCAGGAAGCGCCCTCTGGAGGACCGGATGAGGGGCATGCCCAAGACAGCGATGTCAATCCACGGAGGAGAGGACGGTAGGAGAGGCATCAAGAAGGTAGAGCCCGTTTTGCAGTCGACCCCTACCAATGGTAATCCGCGTCTGTCGATCTTGTATCAAAAAAACAGAAGAGCTGAATGTGACAGAGCAATCCATATCAGTAGTAAGACGACCAACAGACAGTAAATTAAACGGGGAGCCCGAAACATAAAGAGCCGAGCGAAAAGAGATGGAGGGGTTGAGGGAGAGATCAGCGCAGTCGGAGACCGGAACAGTCGTCCCATTAGCCACGGTGATACATTTCGGATGAGGAGCATCTGAGTACTTGGGCGGCCGCAGTGAGGTTATGTGATGAGTGACCCGAGTCCAAGATCCAGCGCGGACTGAAGGAAAAACAAGCAGTACCTGCAGTGGAGGTGGAGGCAACAAAAGCCGAAGGAGGGCTGAGCAGCCCATGGAGTTGCTGTAGCTGTAGGCGAACGGCCTCAAGGTCGGCACTTGTGGCAGAAGAGCCGTCAGCTGCAATAGCAGCAGTCGGACGAGGAGGGTAGTCATGCTTCTTGTAGCAAACATCCTCATTATGGTCGTCCCAACCGCAATAGGAACACTTTGGGCGGCCCCAACCACCACGCCCCCTTCCGCGGGAGCCCGAGCGTCCACCACGAGCAGAAGACGGTGGGGGAGTAAGGGGGGAGGGTCTGCTGGAGAAGGGCTGGAGAGGAGGGTGCGGGAGTATCCAGGGGCGGTGACACTCGAAGGAGCATAGAGCAAACATCAGATAAGGAGTAGTAGCCGAAGCCAGAACCTGAGCCCGGATACTCTGAAGGTGTGGCGGGACACGAGCCATCATCATGGCGATGCAGACGGCCTCCTTTTGAGTTCGCCGAGCGGCAAGATCAGTGGCAGAGGGCTGATGCTGGATCCAAGATTCTGCGAGAGTATTAGCGCGAGCAACAAACGAGGTCATGTCCGCAGTCCCGCCAGCGTTGAGAGCCTGAAGATCGGTAATAATGTCATAGAGGTGCTGGAGGCTGTGCTTGCCCGGGTATAATGAGTGAAGCTCATCCCACATAGCTTTGGTTGTCTCATGATACATGACCATCTGGTAGGGCTCACCCTCCAGGGAGTTGAGGAGCCACGTCTGAACGCGACCGTCGTTTCAGACAGTCGTCGGTAGAAGGCGACGGAGGTCCCTGAGTGAGATGAAGCACAAGGCTCTTGGCCTGAAGAACTCGGCGAACCGAGTGCACCCATGGGATGAAATTCTTCTTTACAGACAAGGAAATTGTGGTGATCCGCAGTTCATCGCGGAGGTCAGGAGGAGGAGTCGGGTGGTCTGCAGAGGGGTTAGCCGCCTGGCCGGTGGAGTCAACAGAGGAGCTAATAAAGACCGGATAGGCCGCAGCGAGCAGGAAAGGGCGTTGCAGTTAGAAGAGGTCGCCGCGGGTTGACGAGGTTGTCGCGACTTGACGAGGTCGCCGCGGGTTGAGGAGGTCGCCGCGGGAGAGCACTCTTGGACGACAAGCCCGCGCGGTTATACGAGAGGCCGCAACGGGCAGTCAAAGCGACAAGAGCAGGAAAGGGCATTGCGATTTGAGGAGGTCGCTGCGGGAGAGCACTCTTGCACGACAAACTCGCGCGGTTATATGAGAAGCCGCAGCGGGTAGTCAAAGCGACAAGAGTAGCGGAGAGCAAGAGAGAGAAAGGGAGACCACGACCTGAGTGCGGAGAAGCAAACCGCACGGTCGCAGTGAGTACACTAGCGGCCAGAGAAAGAGCGATCAGAGAAGTAGAGACCGCGCGGGAAGGAGAGGCCGCGGGTAGACCGAGCGGCAAAGAGACAACAGCGGCTAGGAGAAGCCGCGAGAAGAAAAGGCCGCGAGTAGGAGAACTAGAGCGGCAAGACCAGGCAGCGGCTAGCACGGGTAGTCCGGGCGACTAGCGAGAGAAGGAGGGGCCCACCTGGCAGAGGGTGGAGAGTTATAAAAGGGAAGAGCCAGAGGGAGGGAGGGAGGGAGGACAGGAGACAAGTGTGGTTAGAAAAGAGAAGACCGCAGGGAGAACGGCTAGGAGACCGCAGGGAGAGTCCGCAGAAGCGGACAGGAGAGGGAGGCGGTCTGTGGGTGGGTAAAAACAGGGAAACCACCGGTATCGGAACCTGACTCTAATACCATGTAGAGAGAGCTCAAATCTTGTATGTATATCTTGTGTATGAAAATACAATGAGAGAATACAAATATATAGGAGAGAGAAGGTGAGAAGAAAATCTATACAAGATGTGGGACTAAGAAGAGAAGAAGGAAAAATAATAAAAAGGGGCCCAATAATGGGCCCATTACATGGGCTTTTTTAACAGGTTCAATATAGGAAAACATGTTTCCATGATGTGATGAAAGATAAAGTCGTAGTAACGACAATGATGTTGTAAAACTCTCCCTGACCAAAGCCGGGATATAAGACCAGGCTTCAAACTAGATTGCATTAGGTAGAATACAAATAGGATTTATTTATGGTTTCCCAATTTATTTTGAAACATTATAATTTCATTTATGTAGAATTATTTATAATAAGTATAGACCAACAATAACACTTACATGGACGCATAAACCTAAAACCACAGTGTGAGACTAAATTCTAAATATACTTAAAAGACACTACATGGAATAAAGCATTTTCTAAAACTACGGTGTGGGACTAAATTTTCTTGGTACACTGATACAACATTTACTTTCAACAGGGTCATAACACAGATACTTTTTTTAAGTGTGAGAGTAATCAAGAAAAATGCAGTGAATGGCCCGAGGAGACAATTTGTCGAGATCAGTGTGCAAAGTAGAGGCATCCAAAAAATTTGGGGGGAGAGAAAGGTGTTTTATGAGGAAAGAGAAGTTGATATGGCACGACATCCTTACAAACAGGGGACAACATATGACTAATTAAGTAGTTAGCTGTCAAAATCGCATCCAACCAAAATATTTTGGCACAATTGCATGAACAAAAGAGTGTGTGCAGCATCCAAAAAAAGATGATTTTTTTCCTTTGTTGCGGGTATTCAAGAGCGTTGTTAGTGCGTATCAACCGAACAGAGTAAGAGAATAGAGTTTTAACTTCAGTATAAAAGGAGTAAAAACAAGTAAGATTTCAATACAATCTTTTAAATGAACATCCATGTTACTTTTGCCCAATCATCGATAGAAGATGCAAATTTTTTTATTATCCCTGAACGGGATAAAATCTTACAAGGCTCCCAAACATCTGAATGAACTAAAGAAAAAGTAAGTTGACTACAACTAGTACTTGGTAAAAAATGGATTATGATGTTTCCCAAGTTAACAACCTTCACACTAAAAAGGCTTATAGATAGTAGACAAAAACAAGGTCTGGAGTTTGTGAATGATGGACTGATGACTAAGACGAAGGTTTCAAGACATTAAGGATGAAAGAAAACTAGAAAAGTTGCAACAAGAGATTATTCAGTTTGCTGCAAAAAGTATAGAGACCATGTCCACCTTCATATTCCGCACCAATCGTCATCCTCATCATAAGATCCTGCATGGAACGAGTAAGGATAAAAAGAGATGCTGTCGTGTAAAATTTTCATTAATTGGCTAACAGAAGTAAGATTCAAGGGAAACTTAGGATCATAAAAAACAAAGGTCAATGGCATGAGGTGTCAATAGCACCAACGCCAATAACAACCGACGTTGGTCTAACAGTGGACATTACAGAAGAATGGCCAAAGTAATTGCACAACTTGTTGAAGAGTGATTTGTTATAAGAGATATGAGTAGAAGCCTCAGAATCAAAGATTCACTTCGCAAATTTTCCAAGGGTAGAACAGTCATCCTTACTACCTTTGCGGCAAGCAAAAACAATCATCCTTACTACCTATGGGCGGAGAAAAAATTCAAGTCATTCCAGGTGTAAAGCATTGAGAAAGATAGTTGTTCTAGAAGTATTCTCAGGGGAGGCCGGTTTTGTGGAGACTTAGTTTGGCTCATTCAGGTTTCCCATGTTTTTCGTAGCATTTTCCACATAATGATTTGTGCGTCCACAATAACACACCTGCGCGAGGAATGTTATAATACACCGCGGGATCTTCCTTGTCCTCAAACACAACTTTGTCCTCCAGAAGTAACATCAAGAGCAAAAACATCTCCAAGGGTAGGTGGTGTGGAGGGCAGGCAGGAAAGTTTAGCATTAACTTCGTACAAGCAAGGAATAAAATCATAAGTGAGAATTTGATGTCTAATGAGGTCACAAGATGGTGGCAACATGGCCAAAAAAATGAACGAGAGTCAACATCCCATTTTTTGCAGAATTGTCGCTATGTTGAGGGGGTGATAAACATTGAGCTCATCACAAAGCCCTTTGAATACAGAATAGTAATTTGTTAAGGAGGACAGATCGTCAAGGCAAAGAGCGCCCTCACTGGTGTAGATAAAATATTTGAGAAGGATTTTTCTTTAAGGAGTCAAGTTCTTCAAGATGATCTCAAATTGCCTTCGCAATTTCAAGACAAACGAGAGTGTTACTGAAATAAGGGTCCATGTTATTAAGGAGCCCAACAATAACAAAGGCATCTTTAACGAGCTAGTCTTCCCATTATTCAAGCTTGGCAACATCACCGATTGGAGTTGAGGGAGGTACTGGAGATTACGAAGGCGTCCCTAAGAGGTGACGTAGATATGAAATGATCACGACCAAACAAGATAATTGCTCCCATAAAGTAATAAAGTGAAAACCGGACTATGTGAGAGCAAGTGAGAAGAATTCGCGGCCCGTGGAAGGAACTCTCGGGGAGCGCTGGGAAGAAAAGCTCGACGGCTCAATCTTCGCGAAGAGCTCGACAGAGAGCTTGAGAGCACAACAAGAGATGAACAACAACAAGTACGGGATATCGACATAGAACGCAGGAACGAGTTCAGGAGGTCAGTGGGAAATCTTTGGCGAGTCCTGTAGTGGTAAGAAATTGAAGCTGAAGAGCTCGACAACGAAGGCATGCACGCTAATGGATATGCAGATGCATAGGTTGTTGGAGGCAAGACAGCGGATGCGGGGAGCTCGGAGACACTTGCAAGCAAATAATGGTGGGGGAACTCACAGGTGCAAGTCAGTAGTTGCAAGTCGTAGGTGCAGGAACTCGCGGGTAATGTTACTCCTTGCGGAGATGGTTCGTCTCGGGATGCAGGAACTTGTAGGTGTGAATAGTGGAATATCACTGTGATCTTCGAGTAGTCAGAAAGCATGTGAAAGATGGGCGACATTGGAAGGGGCGCAAAAGCATGAATTTTTTGACTCGCTTGCAATTGTAGGATCTCGACCGTGAGGAAGTGAGGTAAAGGCACGCGAACTAGCAGAGGCAGACAGTATTGCAGGAACATCTCGTGAACAAGTATAGGGCTTATGCGGAGGCAAGAGAACAGGGGCGCAGTAGAGCAGGAAATCACATGAAGAATATTTGATTTGCTCTAATACCATGTAGAATTTTTTATTTCACTTAATTTCAAAAGTAAAATATACATGTATATTTATACAACAGGGGTCTCACAAATAGTCTATAGGAGAGGTGGGACAAGAAAAAAAGAGGGAAATGAAAGACACGGGCCCAAACATGGGCTTTAACACTTGCAATATGGAAAAATAAAAATGTTAGATTAAGAAAAAAAATCATAAGAAATGGCGATCAAACTAGCACTTATTGAAGATAAGGTAGTAGAGTTGTATGATTCGAGCATGCTGCATAATTAGACTATAGATAACATAATTGGACTTCTACAAAATGATTTGAATATATAATACCGTGCATAGCTCGCATCTGAATGAATGGAATACAAAATTCATAAATGCAAACCCGTAAACTTGAGAAAAGTCTAACAAATAAAAAACAATGTTATATTTATACTATTCTAAAAAGAAATATACACGGTTACAAAACTATGGAATTAAAAAGCCGTTGAGATGATCTCAACCCTTCATCAAATCCCTGAAATCCCCAAAAAATAAAAACAAAATGGTCAAAAGCCATCAGATATATGAAAAACCCTACCCTTCCAGTCCCGATCCCTCCATTTCCCGATCCCTCCATTTCCCGATCCCTCTCCACCTATGCTCGAAGACGACGGGATTCCGGCACTCAACGCTTCTCCTCACTCAAATTTCCTCCCCTAGGGCTTCAAAGACATTTTGAATAAACTCCCCTTTCTCCCAAATCTGCCTCTCCTCTAGGGTATCACAACTAACGCTCCCAACATCTGCTTAGCGACGTAGCTTCCTCTCCCTACTTCCGCAACTTGCTGGTGGTGCAAACATTTTGGCGGCTCGCTGCTTCGTCGAACTCGGGCAAGCTACTTCATTCCCCCGGTTTGAGAGAACCCTCTGGTACAGGATTCAACGATTTCTTCGACTACACACCACAATTGGAGGAATTCCCTTCTGACAGCATTGCTGGTCCACAACACTCACACCAGAGCGTTAACTTCAATTTTGTACCCTTATTATATCTTCGAGTAGTGAATCAAGGACCAAAAATGTTTGTAGAGGGTTCTTCCTTTCCTGTTTTTAACGGCTTATAGTTGCGATCACTGGGATAATATCTTCTAATGAGATTTTGGGAATTGGAAATGGGACAGATCTACTCCTCAATTGCAAAAAAAAGAATGCTTGCACAGAAGGAAAATACATGACTGTCAAATATTTATACATGTGAAAGTGTATTTAATAAAATTTCATACCATTTTTTTATTTCTAAAAATGTGGATATCATTGTTAATGAGCATTGTGATTAATCTGCCATTAGGTTGAATATATGGTGGATGATGTGCAAAGTAGAGTTGTTTTTGTACAGTTTGTGTTTCTTGAATCCCCCCATTCATAAATGTTTTGACCATGTCTTTGGCTTTTGCTTCTTTGGTTTAGCATCAGTTTGATACAGTCGTACTGAAAAAATAGTTGAAATTCTTTCTAATCTTCTACATCTTGAGCTGAGCTAATTCAGATGAAATGGTGTTTTTTTAGTTCACAATTTATTGGTTTCCAATCTCTTCATCTACATGTATCAGTAATTGGACATGAGTTATATGTTATTACAGCCGCCACAAGGTTTTATTTTGACTTTGCAGTTTAGTTGATTGATATTTTACGTCACAATATAGATGCATCTTGGATGATATTTGGGGTGCTTGCCTTGAATTTGTATACAATTATAGGTCCCTTAACTCCCTATTACTTTTTTCATGGATCTAACAGGGAATTAAAGTTCCAGAGTTTAGGGTTCTCATTAAAAAGAGCTCCAATGGTGGGCCGGGACATGTATTGGCTTGCATTTTTTTCTACCTAATTTTTCTTTTAGCGCACTCTTTAATTCATAGAAGCTGTAAGTTGCAAAACTCTTTTTACTTCACAGGTTAGTTGATTGGTATTTTATGTCACGATACGAAAGCATCTTGGATGATATTTATGGTGCTCGTCTTGAATTTGTATGCAATTTCAGGTCCTTAACTCCCCATTACTTTTTACATGGATCTAACAACTAGAGTTTATGGTTCTCATTAAAACAAACTTCAATGGTGGACCGGGACATGTATTGGCTGGCATTTTTTCTGCTTTTTTTTTCTTTTAGCACATTCTTTAATTCATAAAAGCTATAAATTGCAAAACTATTTTTATTCTATGCATGATTTTTTGTTAAATGAGTCCTTGATGAAGTTACTATGATGAGAGGTATGAGCACATGCTTCCATTTGCAGGCATCAGTCTTAGTTAACAATGTCTCCTGCACTAACTTTCTTCCACACCAACCTTCTTCAAAACCAACCTTCTTCAGCAGTACTTTCTTCCATTTGCTTCTACCTCAACCTCAATCTCAGTTAATCATGCATTTTTAAATCATAATAATAGCATCTACTATACTATGTCTCATTTTATTTCTCATATTATTAATTGATTGATAAGAATTGTGAACATGTGTAATCTTGAGATTGAGAGTTATATTAATCTACTTGTTTCCTCCCTACGCTACTTCCACTACTTATGCATGCCCTTTTAAAGATTTTTCTATTTATTATGGTTTTATAAACTCAATAAAAAAAACTAAATTTTCATTTATTGTGCTACCATCCCTACTTTTCATTGTTAATGGATTATTTATTACAGTTACAGCTACAAGATTGCATGAATTGGGAGGTTCCACACATTTAAATAACTTCCATTACAAGGTTAAAAAAATTCTTAAATGTTACATTCGTATTCCCTCTTTTGATCAACTGCAGCTTCAAGGTGAATTCATTGGCAAATTTATTATGCAGATTATGTTTTTTTACATTGCTAGGTAGATTAAATAACTATAATCCGTTATTTAATATTGTTTGCTTGGTGAATACACATGTTAGACTAAATATGAATGATGTAATTAGATATTGTGTATTTATCGGAACCGATAGTTTAGAATTCCAATATTAGGAATTCAAGAGAAATTGGTGTCCTATTTCTCCACCCTCCAATTTTCCTTCATGTGTATGTTTTCATTTCATTTCTTCACAAAATTATATTTGTCTTTGTTAGAAACCACGGTGGGGCCCAGTTGAGGGGGGCACATGAATCCAGATCCGTGGCCGACTGCAGTCGTGGCAGAGCATCCCCAACCAAATCACCCAGGATGAATTTAACCGGGGTAGGTTGTTGGGAGCCGGGATCGAACCCGGGACCTCCCCTTTATCAGGCTACTATCTCAAGACCTGATACCCAACTGCACTGATTTGGTTGGGGATGCTCTGTCACGGATCTGGATGTCACGTGCCCCCTCAATGGGCCCCACCGTGGTTTCTAACAAAAGATGGTCATCTTTTGTTAGAAACCACGGTGGGGCCCATTTGAGGGGGCACGTGAAATCCAGATCCGTGGCCGACTGTAGTCGTGGCAGAGCATCCCCAACCAAATCACCCAGGATGAATTTAACCGGGGTAGGTTGTTGGGAGCCGGGATCGAACCCGGGACCTCCCCTTTATCAAGGTCCTTAGCGGAAGCCTGATACCCAACTGCACTGCAGTGCAGTTGGGTATCAGGCTTCCGCTAAGGACCTTGATAAAGGGGAGGTCCCGGGTTCGATCCCGGCTCCCAACAACCTACCCCGGTTAAATTCATCCTGGGTGATTTGGTTGGGGATGTTCTGCCACGACTGCAGTCGGCCACGGATCTGGATTTCACGTGCCCCCTCAAATGGGCCCCACCGTGGTTTCTAACAGTCTTCAAGCATGATAGTATATTCTTTTCAAATTACACTTAAGGCTTGGCCAAGCCATAGAGTAAATCGATTATAGATTGAACTTTCTTATTACATTTGCGATGTAGCATGCATTTTGGTGTGCTATCACGAACGGGGGTACAATCGTAACCTAGGGTTTTAGCATGGTTGTGAGTACTGTCGCTATCAAGAGAACTTCGGCAAGGCGCCCCCGACGAATGTCGCTGCCCCCGACTAGTGTCGCAGCCCTCGATGAATGTCGCACCCCCGACGATGAATGTCGTTGCCATGCCCTATCACTCGTGTGTGTGTGTGTACACACACGAGTGACAAGAACAGGGCTCCGCCCATACGGCCAACCACGGCTGTCCTCAAATCGCGACAGTGCACAGAGCAGACCCCCAATGCCCCGCACGACAGTACCCTGACAACGATATTGTCGCGGTGTGGCGGCACTCCCGCCGCTCGCAAATCCCCGAGCGCTATACTCCGCCTGCCGCGCGTTTTTTCCTTATGCATGGGGGTTCACGAGCAACGATGAGAGCACATTTTTTATTATAGGTAAGAGATTTTGTTTATATGAGAGCACATATTTTGAAATTAAAAAAGGACATAAATTAATGAGATTTAAAATTTTGTAATAAAGAGAAGTAAAATCGGAAAGATGAATGTTTAACCAAAGGGTTTTTTCCCCTTTAATATATATATAGATAGAGAGAGGCAACCTCATAGCTGGGACAAAGCTAATGATAATTGTTAGTAATGTTATCTCACATTGCGAAATTTTAATTGAGATTTTATTTCTTTCTTCAAGGTATTAGAGCATGCTCCTCTCGTGCCCTAAGCAGCGTGTTTTCCCTTACGCTCATCGCTTTCAACTAACCACGGTCTGAGATCGCTCATTCCACTTCCACTTGTCGTCCCCGACTACCCCAGTCCGCCTCGCTTCTGCATATGCAATGTCGACCAACCCGCGAAACAGATTCCGTCAGCCGATCAGCGCTGGCTAACGGGATGGGACTTCCGAAGAACATCCATCGGTCTGATTGACTCCAAATCTTGAGGGATGTGTCGCTTTGATATTATTATTATCATACTGGATTTCTACACGATTCCAATGGTTGCATGCTCACCAAACTCAAATCTAGGTATTTTCTTTTCGAGAAGAGGAAGGCTCCTGAAATGGTGGTATCTGACCTCCGATCTTTAAAGACTTGTTCTGTGTTGCCCTCCACTGTTCTTTTGGAAGAGTTTTTTTGGAGGAACTTTTTATGTCAAACGTGATTCAGGTAGTATGAGTCCATTGCTAGAAATTACATTTCCTGGACACTGATGCTGACATACAGAAACGTGTTGAGTCTAATCACTCCCTTAAGGGGAATGCGGCCCAAATTTATCAACTACGCCGCTAAATATTTTTATTATAATATTTTTATCAACTACCCTTAGAGAGGTGGACGGGTGGTCGGAGTTTGGCCTGAGAAGAAGCTCCAAGCGGGTGTTTTGTTCGGTTTTAGGTTAGAAGAAGATGAACAGTGTTTCTCATATTTTTATTATAATTATATTATAATATAATGATTAAATTACCCCTTTAACATGCATCTTTTTGATGCTGTCAAATAAGCCCCTTATATGCCTTTTCAGGAAAAGTAGTCAACATGAAAATTGTAGGGCTTGAAGTCTACTTTATTTTAAAATTGATTTCAACCCATTTGGATCAGTGGTATGACCACAACACTCCAAATGGTGCAGTCTATACATAGGGCTTGTCAGAGATTAAATTGAGTGCCCCCACTAAACCACTTGTCCAAATGACTTGAAATTTAGACTGGGGGTCACTCTTACCTATACCTCTGACATTTCCAAAAATGGGAATTTTTGGAAAACATATTTCTATAGTTTTTGTAAACATTTAATAAACAATGTATGATTTAATTATTGGATCTAATGACCTCATAATTCCCCAAACTTTTGGTGGATGATTCTTATGGTCATGATATGACCCTGGTAAAAATCTCAGCCCAATTGGGGTTGATTTGATTAGATTTTGGTGTGACCAAAGATTGGTCTCATAACAAAAAATTAGGTCAAAAGTGCACTAGGTGGAGTGAGTGACCATTCCTCATCCAAATGTGATGAAACTTTGGACACTGACTTGTAGTCACATATAACCCCCTCACAAGTGGTTTTGAGTGGTTTGGGGTGGATATGCACACAAACCCTAGTACAAATCCTAGGGTTGCCCTTTGAGTATTGAGAAGGACATGGGGTCATATGTCATTGGATTAACTTGAAAATTGGTAGTCTACTTCACAGTGTGGTAATAAACCCTAGATAATTTTACTAGAATTTTTAGAAACATTTATCCCCTCTGGATAGATTAAAGATTAATTAGGGCACTTTATTTCAAAATGAAATTTTATGTTTATATAATCTTGGATATTCATGAAACTTTGGCAGTAAGCTTATATTGATGTTATTGTCCTCTGATAATTTTGTTATGATTTTTTATTGATATATTTGGTACTTTATTCACAACCTCAATGTTTGCCCTAATTGTAAGAAAATTAATTATGGATTTGTTACTCAATGGAATATTATGAAACTTGGTCACAGGCCTTTTTAGAGCATTCTAATATTCTGTAAAATTTTAAAAAAATTGTTGGAAGACATTTCATTAGGATCATTCACAAAGTGCCCTATGTTGAATATCTTTAAGTAATTTATTTGTGTAACCAAATGGACTTAGGAAATTATTATTTTTGGTCAGAAGTCTTTTATGGTCATCTTAAACCTCTGGTAATTTTATCATGATTTTCGGATGATTAATTTTAGTACTCCCTTCTTTACTCTACTATTATGGATAATTAATCAATTATTTATCTGGAGCTGAAAACCTTTGGTGACTGATCTCCATCTGCATACTATCTTGAGTTTACTCAGTTGTATCAGGAGTATAATCATTTTGACTCTCATGATCTGTAATGTCGATGAGCTCTTAATCAAGGCCCGCGAGGATTGTAATCATGTTTGAGTTCTTACATGGGTTGCATAGGGATTTTGATCAAATTACCGTCCAAATTATGGGATGGGTTCCTATCATTTCTCTTATAGAAGTTTATACTATTGTACAACATGAGTTTGATTGCATGTTGTCTTGAAACACCACCATTATTACCGAGGGATCGTCATTAGTGGCTCATCAACCCAATTTTGGAGGTTGGGTTTCTCGTGATTCCAAGCCAAAGCATACGAATAAGGATCACTTCATATGTGATTATTGTGAAAAGTCTCGGCATACTCGGGATACTTGCATCAGTATACATGGCTTTCCTCCTCTAAGAGGTGGATCAGCATAATGTGGTGGTCGTGGTAGAACTTTAGGAAGAAACTCATCATCATATCACTCAACCAATCTGATTGAGGTTCCCGAGAACAGTTCTCCTCAATCGCCCTTCTTTTCCAAAGAAGAAATGCAGGCTCTTCGTTAGTTAATGGATGGATTTTACCCCTGATATTACTACCGCCTCTACTTCCTCATCACATAGGCACACCAGGTGCCCATTCTGCTACTACTCGCCCTTCTCCGCATTGGATTATTGACTCAGGAGCTACTAATTACATGACTTGATCAGCTTCAGGTTGTCTTATTCCTCTCCTTCCAGAAGAGATAAAATGAGAATTTATGATGACCTTTTCTCTTCCGTTGCTAGAAAAGGATTGATCCCTTGTCCATCTCTCACTTTATCTTATGTAATTCATGTTCCAAAGTCTACCCACAATTTATTTTCTGTTAGTCATTTGACTAAATCTCTTTAATACTCAGCTACATTTTTTCCATCTCATTGTCTTTCATGATCTGAAGACGGAGAAGATGATTGGTTCTTATATGATGTTTGATGGCCTATACGTGTTTGACTCCTCTAGTGGGTTTCCATCTCCGCAAGCTCTCCACAGTAAGTAAACCACTACCTTGTTTACCTGACATCGTTGTCTTGGACATCCCTCTGTTGCTACCATGCAACATTTATTTCTTAATGTGTTTTAAAAATCTTGTCTGTGATATATGTGTTGTTGTCAAACATCATCGTATTTTGATTGATCATGTATCGTTACCCAGTACAACTCATTTTCTTATCAACCACATCAATGTCTGGGGTCCTGTCTCATTGCCTCAATTTCAGGATGTCATTGGTTTATAACTTTTATTGATTATTTTTTCTTGCACTACTTGGGTATATTTGATGAAAATAAGAGGTTTTTCTTATTTTTCAAAATTTCATTATATAGTATCTACTCAATTCTCAGCTACTATCATATTTTATGTAGTGATAATGGTCAAAAGTATATCATCTCCCCCTATGAACACTATCTTGTTGATCCTGACATTATCCATCAAATTTCATGTGTTCACCCTCCTTCTCAGAATGGGGTCGCTGAGTGAAAAAACCATCACCTTTTAGAAGTTGCTCGGTATTTATTATTCACTATGAACCTTCCTAAATTCTATTGGGGTGATGACATTCTCATGATTGACTGTCACATCGACCACATGCCCTCTCAGGCCTTGGGGCATCAAACCACTCTTATCACCTTAAGGATAACCCCAACTACTCTCGAACCAAAAATATCGGTTGTGTGTTCCCTCACATACATTCTCTGGGCCGGTCTAAAATTGACTTGCATGCTCTCAAGTGTGTTTCTTAGCTACTCTCTTATTCGGAAAGGGTATAAATGTTATCACCCTCTTATCAAGAGGATCTTTGCTACTGTGAATATTACCTTCCGTGAATCCGAGCCTTGTTATGTGACCTCACTTCAGGAGGAGTCTACACCTACAGAAGAAGTGAGCTCTCCTACTATATCACTATTAATTCCTCCACCATACTCCACTCCACATACTGAGACTCATGAAGAGACTCCTAATTCAGTGGAGCTTCCTCGTAAAGAACAATAATTACAGGTTTACATCAATCGATATAGAGGTTCTAACACATGCTCATCTCATGCTTATAGTGCCAGTGCCAAATCCGTCAGCAGATTTGACGCAGGGCTAATCTATAGGCGGCGGGAAACCTGCGACCTAACCCTACATGCAATGCAAAGTCCGACGGTTAGATCGTAATTGAAAAATAAATTTTAACATCTCACGCAAATAATTCAAAAGCAAGACAGAATAATTTATTTGGGCAAAACAAGTTTATACTTTCCTTCGTGTGGAGGCCAAAGTAAGAGCGTGTGGTGAATAAACCATACAAATCACAATAATAATCTAGGGCAAAATTCTACGATATTGTTTTTCCAGCAAATATAAAATGTTCAACCCAATAAATAAATGCTGAAAATAATAAATCAGTACAACTAAATCTCACCAAATAGTGGGCTGGCCGAGACACTGAAGATTCTGGAGCCGGATGCGTAGATCGGCGATCGAAAGTCAAACCGGCGGGGTGGAAGTAATGGCGATGGCTTTCCTCGGCGGAGGATGATAAAAAACGGACCGGAAATGGATAAATCCGGACACGTAGGTGGAGATTCGGGCGGGGGTGGGTAGTTCCGATGATGTAGTAACAGATCGGGGCTAGGGAGTGTTGGACGGGTGGTGGAAATAGCGGATCGAGGCTGAAATTTCCAGATCTGGACTGATTTGGAAATTATGCTGTTTGGAGGTGGATCCACGAAGAGGTGATTTAAGGAGTGGCCGACTATGGCTTGAGGTGACTTCCGGGTGTGTGGAGGGGAGCAGGGTGGTTGGCTGGATGTGGGGGCTGAAGGGAGGTAGTCGGTTGGCCTGTAGCAAGGAGGGGAGGCGAAAGGCAGCAACACAACAGGGGTGGCCGGCGGCTAAAATGGGCTTGGAAACTATATGCATGAACAGTAAATCACATAAATGAATAGTGAAATAAAGTAAAGCAGTGAGTGAAACCTGGGCAGCAAACGTCTGTTTTCGGGGAGGGGGGCTGGAATGGAGGGCGGCAGGGGGTGGGAACGAAGGTTTGAGGCATGGAAAATGAAGGTGGGGGTAGGGATTACCTTGGGGAGGAGTTTGGAGGCCTAGGAGTCGTCACCTAGGGTTCCGCGGCGTCAGCACCGGGGAGGGATTGCTGGAATCCGGGATTAGAGTTCTCCAATGACTCAAATCAGCCCCTAAGCGGTCTATTTATAATAAAGAGAAGATTAGGGCATCTCCCATCAACGGCTATGATTTACCGGAGGTGGGGCCACCCAACTACATCAAAATAAATGCAAATAAAATAAATTAATATATGAAATTGATTCGCAACGTGAATCCGAACGAATCTGCAGAGTCCGATCGTCGATCCGGGCATGCCATATATGGTAAGTTGCCAAATCAGCCCGAACGAGCCCAAAACTCGTCCTCGTCTCTGCTTCGCATCAAGATTCCTCTAAACCTCTCATTATTCTCAGTAAAGGTATCAGAACATGCACTCAACATTCATTGTCTTTGTTAAACCACCACCCATTTTCCACTCAAAAATCTGGGTCAAAGATAGGAGAGGCGGTCGTATTATAAGCACGAGTGTGCCATCTTGGTAGGCGGTGTGAGACTAATCTTGGCATGTCTTTTTTGGTTCATGCTGGAACGTCCAACATACCCCCTCAATGCGAACCTACCTTTGATATCATGCTAAACCACCACACCCATTTTTCATTCCAAAACCCGGATCAAAGATGGGAGAGGCGGTGATGCGGAGCAGAGGCGAGGACTTGCAGTGGAGGACGAGTTTTGTGCCCGGATCGACGATCGGATTTCGCAAATGTGTCTGGATTTGCGTTGCAGATCGATTTGATATATTACTTCATTATTTTTGGTTTATTTTAGTGTATATTGAGTGACCCCACCTCCAGCCAATCATAGTCGTCGAAGGTGGGATGTCCTACCTTTTGTTTATTATAAAGACTTGTAGTGGGCTGGTTTAGGGCATTGCAGAATTTGGTAAAGAGAAATCTCGGATTCCAGCGATCAAGTCACAGTGCCGACTCCGTGGAACCCTAGATGATGACTCCTAGGTATCTATCTTCCTCCCCAAGGTAGCCTCTAACCCTAAGCCTCTTTTCCCCCTCCCAAACCTTCTCCCACAACCTCCCAAACAGCCCCAAAACAGTTGTCCAGAATACCACTCTTCCTTGAAATCCACTATTCAAAAATGAAATTTCCTATTTATTTTAAGTTTTTTTCCCGTTCCCTTACCACCGCCTCCTTCAGCCGCCTCCAGCAGCTCCCCCCCCCCCCCCGATTTCCTCCCTCCTGATCCACCTCCAGCAGCTATACACCAGGCCGGCGATCCAACCACACCCATCGTCCAGCCCATGTAGCCCCGCCGCCGCCACCCCACACCTGTCCCTCATCTCCCAGCAGCCTCCCTAACTTCGAACCGCCTATTCCCTCTGCCCATGGCCCCTCTTCTTGTGGATCTACCTCCATTAGCCATTCCCTTTCCGGATCAGCCCAGATCTGAAATTTTTCAGCCCGTACCCGATCTCATATTGTCAGATCTACCCTCCCCCGCCCGATCTCTACCTACGGGCCGGATCTACCAATTTCCAGTCTGATTCCACCATCTACCATAGAGGATAGTCACTGGCGTTATTTCTACGCCATTGGTTCCACACTCGATCACCGCACACGCATCTCCGGCTCTGAATTCTTCAGTGTCTTGGTCAGCCCACTATTTGGTGAGATTTTATTGTATTGATTTTTCATTTTCAGCATTTATTTATTGGGTTTGACATTTTATATTTGCTTGGAGAAACATTATCGTAGAATTCTGTCCTATTTTATTATTGTGATTTGCAGGGTTTATTCTTCGCACGCTCTTGCTTTGGCCTTCCACGCTCTAGATTTTCCCATAGAGAGCATGTTGTGTCGATCATGTGTCATAGACATCATTTACATGAGTTTGTTGAGTCATTTCGTCATCATTTGCATGAGTCTATTGTGTTGTTTGTTCATTATTTGCATGTGTGTCATGAGTCGGTCCGACGAATAATCCATATTGGAAATAAAACTTGTAAATCACATGCGGATGTTCATTGGCAAGTGCAGGTACTTCATGAAGGCGAGCAGGTGATGGTGAGAATCTGCGTTGTGAGGCTCCATGCGAGGCTTGCTAAAAGCTTGAGCGTTAGGCGAATGGATCTCTATATAATCATGAGACGGATCGAAACAAACACCTATGATTTTGATGTCCTTGCAAGTATGGGTATCCACCTAGTATTTTGTGTTGAAGATATGACGTCGTACTACGAGCCTCGCCAGTATGTGAACCCAAGCAGTGGGGACTTCCAGCCGCTCACACCTCCACTCATGTTGCCTTACCACCCTCATAGCCTACTCACGTCTGATGACTGTCACTACTCCCCCACTTCTGATACCCACCCACCCAGGAACTCGTTCTCTTTGGTTCTGCCTACGGCGCCGCCGATCGTACCGGGATCCACCACTCGTGAGTTAAGTGTTAAGAGCATCATGAAGACCAGACTCCGTCAGTGCATTCCTACTACAGACGTTGGTGACACCCGGGTACTTGCAGCAGAGCTCGATCGAGTCGCCCCTAGATTTCGACTTCAGTACGATCGTCTCCATTCACCGTAGATGACAGTATTTCAGTCAGGAGGGGTTGATTGGCGAGGAGAATCTTCCATCGACGACACTTGGACGACCTCTGGTGGACCTCTTCGAGTCTTACCTGGCATACATCGAGAGAATTCTGATCTCTATTCATCGGGAGATGAATTCTTTCAAACCGGGGAGAGTGATGCGGAGCAGAGACGAGGACTTGCAGTGGAGGGTGAGTTTTGTGCTCGTTCGGGGATGATCGGTGACTTTCCATATATGGCATGCCCGGATCGATGATCGAACTCCGCAGATGTGTCCAGATTCGCGTTGCGAATCGATTTAATATATTACTTCATTATTTTTGGTTTATTTTAGTGTATATTAAGTGGCCCCACCTCCGGTCAATCATAGTCGTCGAAGGTGGGATGCCCTACCCTTTGTTGTAGAGGGCTAGTTTAGGGCATTGCAGAATTTGGTGAAGAGAAATCCCGGATTTCAGCGATCAAGCCACGGTGCCGACTTCGTGAAACCCTAGGTGTCTATCTTCCTCCCCAAGGTAACCCCTAACCATAAGCCACTTTTCCCCCTCCCAAACCTGCTCCCACAGCCGCCCAAACAGCCCCAAAACACCCTACCGTTGGTTGTCCAGAATTCCTCTCTTCCTTGAAATTCACTATTCAAAAATGAAATTTTCTATTCATTTTATATAGTTTTTCCCCTTGCCCTTACCACCGCCTCCTTCAGCCGCCTCCAGGAAGCAGCCCGCCTCCAGTAGCTCCTACCCCCCTGATTTCCTCCCTCCCGATCCACCTCCAGCAGCTATGCTCCAGGACGATGATCCAACCACAGCCACCGTCCAGCCCCTGTAGCCCTGCCGCCACCCCCCACACCTCTCCCTCATCTCCCAGCAGCCTCCCTAACTTCCAGCCGCCTATTCCCTCTGCCCACGACCCCCCTTCTCATGGATCCACCTCCATTAGCCTTTGCCCTTCCGGATCAGCTCAGATCTGGAATTTTTCAGCCTGGAACTGATCTCATATTGTCGAATCTATCATCCCCCGCCCGGATCTCTACCTACGGGCTGGATCTACTAATTTCCAGTCAGATTCCACCATCTACAACCGAGGACAGTCACTGGCGTTATTTCCACGCCACCGGTTCCACACTTGATCGCCGTACACGCATCTCCGGCTCCGAATTTTTCAGTGCTTTGGTCAGCCCACTATTTGGTGAGATTTCGTTATATTGGTTTTTCATTTTCAGCATTTATTTATTGGGTTTGACATTTTATATTTGTTTGGAAAAACATTTTCGTAGAATTTTGTCCTAAATTATTATTGTGATTTGCAGGTTTATTCGTTGCACGCTCTTGTTTTGGCCCTCCACGCGGAGGAAAGCCTAAACTTGTTTTGCCCAAATAAGATATTCTGTCTTGTATTGAATTTATCTGTGTGTGATGTTTTAATTATTATCCAACTCTGGCTTAATCCGTCGGGTTTTTTATAGCATGTAGGGTTAGGTCGCAGATTTCCCGCCGTCTATAGATTTGTCCTCCGTTAGGCGGGCTTATTATGAGCACGAGTGGGTCGTTTGGATAGGCAGTATGGGACTAATCTAGGCATGCCTTTTTTGGGTTCATGTTCGAGCATCCAACAGTCTCCAATTTTACATATTAAATAGAAAATCACTTTCTCCAACACTCCCTCTCAAGTTTGGCGTGTAAAGTCTGTCATGCTCAACTTGCACAATATTCTGTCAAACGAGCTCGGACTTAGGCCCTTGGCAAGAACATCTGCAAACTGTTGGTTTGATGAAACAAAAGGGGTACTCACAATCCCCCTAACTATGTTTTCCTTAATGAAGTGTTTGTCGATCTCCATGTGTTTGGTACAATCACGTTAGGCCAGATTGAAGGCAATGCTAATAGCGATCCGGATCATAGGATCTTATGATCATACGATCTAGATTTTGTAAATCGATCCAGATTTTGTAAAGCGATCCTCAATCCAATCCTACAATTCGATCTGATCCAACCTCGAAATGATCTCATCTAGGATCTCGATCCTGACAACCTTGGATGATACCAGCTTTATTATCACAATAGATTCTGATTGGACCAGCACACTCTACGCCAAGGTCCTTCATGACCGACTGAATCCACAACCATACACATATCCCCTGTGTCATAACACAGAACTCGGTCTCTGCGCTGGAGGTAGCTACGTGTTGTTTCTTGCTCCTCTAAGTCGCCAAATTTCCCCCAACAAGAGAGCAATACCCTAATGTTGACTTCTGGTCGTCAATTGAACCCGCCCAATCCGTATCAGTATAAGACTTCTACGGTCAATGCCTCGTTGGGTGAGAACAGTATTCCCTTGTTAGGAGAGGATTTGAGATACTTCAGGACTCTGTATGCAACATCCAGGTGATGTGATCTAGGTGAATGGTGTCAAGGCGTGCACCTAGGCGCGCCTAAGGCACCGACCGCAGCCCACCGCGCCTCAGCATGGCTGAGGCGGGCGATGTATTCCAGGCGCGCCCAGACGCGCCTCAGGCGCGCGCCTTACCAGCTACCAGGCACACCAAAGCCGTGTCTGGGCCTTTCAAGGTGTTTTATTCAACTTGTTTTTTAGGAGGTAGGCAAAAAAATGATCTTAGACATACCTGAGGCACCCCTAGGTGCATTTGGGCATCCAATTCACTGAAAATTAGTGAATTTGGCGCCCTTACCGCTAAAATTGAGCAAATTGGCCGTCCAATTCGCTCAATTTTGGCAAATTGGGCGCCCAATTCGCTCAATTTTCTTTTTTTTTCATTTCTGCGTCTAGCGTGCCTCAGGCGCATGTCGGTGCCTTACGCATAGGTTCCAGGCCACTTTGCGTCTCAGTACACCTTGCGCCTTTAATAACATGTACTAAGGACCCCCACAACATAAGATATGCCCGAACGAGTGTGAGAGAGATAGATAAGTTTACCCACCAGTCGTTGGAAACCTAGTATGTCATCAACTTCGTCATCCCTTCCTAGCTTGTGATTGACCTCAATTGGGATGTCTGCTAGCCTAGACCCGAGCATTCCATTTGTCTCAAGTAAATCCAGAACGTACTTTCTTTGAGATATAAAGATCTCATGTTTGGAATTGGCCAGCTCGATGCTAAGAGTTTAGGAGTTCAACCCCTTCTGTATCATCATTGATTATCACTATATCATCCACATAAATAATAAGAGCATCCACCATATCCTCCTTGTGTTTCACAAACAAGGTGTGATCATCATTGCTCTGTTTGTATCCAAAAGAAATCATTGCCCGGTGAAATCTCCCAAATCAAGCACGGAGAGATTGCTTCAAGCCATACAGGGCTTTCTTCAACCTAGAAACTTTCCCCACTGACCCTTTTTAAAGAACATTAGGAGGCAGGGACATGTAGACTTCCTCCTCAAGATCACCGTAGAGGAATGCGTTCTTCACGCCCAACTGAAGAAGACTTCATCATTTACACACAACACATGAAAGCAAAATCCTGATAGAGTTCATTTCAGCAATCAGAGCAAAGGTCTCTTGATAGTCGATACCAGTTGTTTGTGTATATCCTCTAGCCAACAACCTGTCTTTGCATCGTTCAACAAGGCCTTTAGAGTTTTGCTTCACAGAGAAGACTCACTTGCATCCCACAATCGTTTTCCCCTTAGGGAGATGAACAAGATCCCAAGTATGATTTTTGTCAAGGGCTCTAATTTTCTCCAACATGGTTGTCTTCCACTCATTGTGCTCAAGGGCTTCCTGTCAAGAGCGAAAAATAGAAATGGAGAACAAGGAGGTGACAAATGCTATATGTGAAGGAGACAGAGTCATAAGTCACAAAGTGAGAAAGAGGGTGTTGGGTAGAAGCAGAAGTACCTGTATTGGTACCTGAAGATGGATCAGATGATAACCCAGGTTGAGTAGCAAGAGCCAGAGTGTTTGTGCCCCTCCCATGTCGTGTGTAAACCTAAAATAGAGAAGGAATCACCGTGTTCCAAGAAGTAAATGGCACTGGAGGTATCACCGGGTCCCCAAAAGTAAGTGGGGGCACCGGATCAGTGGGGACAGGAGGAGGCAACATAGATGAAGGTGGAATAGGCAAAGAACAGAAGGAGGGGACCTCACTACTATAGTAATCGTCTCCCCCTGAAGAGAGGTTCCATAATAGGCTTCTGATTCTCGGAATGTGACATCCATAGTAACAAATATTTGCTTGGTAACAGGGTGGAATCACTTATAGCCTTTCTGGGTAGGAGAGTAGTCAATAAAGATACATTTCAGAGCGCAGAGATCAAGTTTGGTCTTAGGATGAGTGTGGACAAAAAATACACATCCAAAGACATGAGCAAAGAGGAAAGTGGGACGAACCCCTAGCGAGGTCAGAGGAGTGTGAAACTCAAGAACACGCGTAGCAATACGATTGATGAGGTAGACAGCGGTGAGAACAGCATCACCCCAATAATATTTCGGGAAATGCTTCCGAAGGATACTAGCCACCTCAAGGAGGTTCTGATCCTTGCGCGCAACCACCCCGTTCTGAGCAGGGGTGTAAACACAAGAGGATTGATGTATGATGTCAAGATCGCTCAGATATTTCTCAAAGCGGGCGTCAATATACTCGTGGTCATTGTCACTGCGCAAGATCTTAACGGTAACACCATATTGAGTAGTGATCATCTTATGAAAGTGTTGAAAAAGAGAAAACACGTCGTTTTTATGTTTCATTAAATAAATTCAGGTACAACGAGAGTAACAGTCAACAAAGTAAACAAACCAAAAGCAACCAAAAATAGAAGCAGTGGGACTATGGCCCCAAACATCAGTATGAATAACAACAAATAGAACTAAGTTACGAGGAGGCATAAGAGGAAGAGAACTAAAATGATATTTAGCAAGTTCACATACATCACAATGAAAAACATTAAATAAAGTAAAAGAAATAGCAGGAAGCAACAACTTCATTATAGCGATAGGAGGATGTACTAGTCGACAATGCCAGGAATTCAACTCAGAGGGACGAGTAGCATGAAAAACTTTGGGAGGCTAAGTGAGGCTGGATGAAGTGGAGGCAGAGGGATCGAACACATAGAGCCCGCTGCACAGTCTACCAGAGCCAATCACAATCCCCGTCTTCGGATCCTGAAAAACACAAAAGGTAGGAAAAAAAGTCACTGAGCAATTCATAGAGTTAGTCAGATGATTAATAAACGGAAGATTGTGAGTGAAAGCAGGAGCATGAAGAATAGAGGAGAGAGAAAGGGAGGAGCATGGAATAGATCCTTTCCCAACAATGAGAGTTAGCGATTCATCAACAATGCTCACTTTGTCTCTGCCAGACAGAGGGGTGTAGGACACAACCTGTGGCTGATCCAGTCATGTGATCTGTGGCTCCAGAATCAATTATCCACTGAGAGGATAGGCGGGAGGAAGCAGAGTGAGGACCTGTCGGACCCTAGTGAGCATAGGAAGAGGAGGCGGAACTTGACTGCTCAGCAGGAGATCCATGCATCATCCGACGAAAAGCCAGAATTTCTTCAGCTGAAAGAGTGGAGGGATTGGAATCCAAAAAATGATAGTCCTCCACAGCGTCGGACAAGTGAACTGATTTGGACAGAGAGAAACGGTGCTGGAAACGACCAGCTCCACGGCCACCACAGGGTGCAAGGCCACCTCAGGGAGAAGGAAAACCATGGAGCTTGAAGCAGGTATCTCTAGTATGGCGGGCCTTTCCGCAATAATCACAGACAAGATGATCTTTCTCCGCAGACTTCAATCTATGAGTCACGAGCAGGACGAGCCCCATGCTGAGAAAAAGTGACAAGAGCAGATCCATCAGTGGCCGAGACTGGAAGGAGAGTCCGGCGGCGGTCGAATTCCTGCTGGACAAGGTTGTACACCTCGGGCAAAGAAGGAAGAGAGTAGCGTCTAAGGATCTAAATATTGATCAAATCAAAATCCTGACGTAAGTCGTGAAGGAACTCGAAGATGCGATTGTGTTCTTCCAATGCTCGCACCAACACCTTATCTTCTAGAGACACGAGAGTCAGAGAATCAAAGTGATCATACTCCTGATAGAATTGGGTGAACTTCGAGTCATAGGCAGAGGGATGTCGATCACCCTATCGCAGGAGGAACAACCTGCGTCGAAGTTGGTAGATCTGAGCTGCATTTCCACGACATTAGTAGGTAGTCTTTGTGCGGTTCCAAATATCCGTTGTCATATCCAAGAATAGATAGTTCTGAACAATGGGCTCCGTCATCGAGTTAAGCAGCCAAGACATCATCAGGGAGTTCTCAGACTCCCACTGAAGCCACTCAAGAGAAGAAATAGAAGAAGACTTCATCGTGCCACTGAGATAACCAAATAGCCGACGACTTTTGAGGGCAAGAATGATAGAGCGAACACACAGGAGGTAGTTGCAACCATCCAATTTCATAGTGGTGATCTGAGGAATGCCATATTTTGAATTGACACGACAAGATCCAACGGTGGCCGGAGTAGAAGAAATTGCTCCACCGGAAGACATGGTTGTAGGGGAATCACTTCCAGCCATAGAGAAACCCCGAATAGAAATCGATGGCACACCAGCAATATCACAACGGATGTCGAAGAAGGGGGATGCCCTCATAGAAAGAGGGGAAAAACCCACATGTCTAAGAGGGGCAAGGAATGGCGAGAAAAGGGAAAGGGAACACTGGAAACAAGGAGATCAATACCCCATGTAACCGGCGCCCCTAGAGCACGAGAGAAAGAGAGGAAGAAGGGCAGAGGTGGGCGCTGGAGAGAGCGGGGGAAAAGGCAGAGTCGGGCGGGCGAGCGGGCGCTGGAGAGAACAAAGGTGAAGACGGGCGACCGGCGGGCGTGGGAAAGAGGGTGGTGGTGGAGAGGCGAGGGGCGGGAGAGCGACAGGCACTGGATCGGCGGCGGATCGGGCGCTGGAGACACGAACAAGGAGCGGCGGCCAAAAAACATGTGTGAACCTTAACCCTGCTCTTATACCATGTTGAGGGGAAAGAAATTTAATTGATTATCACAAAGAGCCAACCCATATACATATATATGGGATTACAACAAACACAAACTAAAATATAACATATTAAATATAAAAATCACTTTCTCCAACAATATCTTCTCTTGCATCTATTTCCAGTCCATCCTCATTGTACGAGTCACTTGGGCATCAAAATGGAACGAGGAAATGTCTGCTTTGGAAAAAAATCATACGTGGAATTTTAACACACCTTCCACGGATAAAGAAGAACGTTGGATGCAAGTAGGTGTTCACCATGAAGCAGAACTTTGAAGGCTCGGCGGACAGTTTCAAAGCAAGACTCGTGGCAAGGGGATATACTCAAACCCTGAGGATCAATTATCATAAAAAAACTTTCCCATGTAGAAAAAAATGAATTCTATAAGAATCTTACTATCTCGTACTGAGTGCAAGGGATGAGATCTTACCCAATTGAACGTAAATGATGCATTTCTTCATGGAAACTTAGAAGAAGAGGGATATATATATCACTCCCTCCTAATTTTTCTACTCGCAGATCTGAAGGGAAAGTGTACAAACTTAACAAAGCTCTTTACACTCTAAAGCAATCGTCTAGGGTATGGTTTGTTTGTTTTCACAATCACGATCTATTACCGATCGGGAGGAGGAGAAGGAGGTCTGGTATCGCCCAGCGATGTTGATGTCGCCCGGCGACGACAAGGTGGCTGGCGGCGCGAAAGAGAAAGAGAGGCAGGAAGAAAGAGAAGAGAAGAGGAGGGAAAGTTAGGGTTAGAGAGAATTAAGAGAGAGCAGCCCCCTTCCTTAGAAAAGTGATCCAAAGATAATCCAAAGTCCAACCACACCCCCTCTTATAGTGAGGGGTCGAATACAATAATTAAAATACTGAAAATAAAACTGAAATTAAAACTGATTAAAATATCATTCGGAGTGGTGCGGGTCCGGTGTGTTCTCCCGGCGAGTATCGCCCTCCGGCTCTTGTGCGTCGCGAGTATCCACCTCCGCGTCGTGCGTATCGCCCGCAGCCCACCGCATTCGTGTGTACACTTGCCATGCTGGCTCCTCCAGTTGCAGCTTGGTAACAATACCACCATCTGGAAAATTGGTCTTGTCCTCAAGGCAGTAGTCCGGAAACTGCCGTCGGAAGTCGTCTCGAAGGAGCCAAGTAGCTTCGTTTGTCGGGCGGTGCCTCCAAGCGATGCGGATCTCTTCCGGGCTAGCATCCCCAGGTAAGTGATGTCGACGGTCGAGAATGGCCTCGGGGTACACGGGCTCAGACCCGGAGTACTCGAGGTCGGCCGGAATGTGGTCCATAACGGGGTGGTCGCCTACCACTCATCGGAGCTGGGAGACGTGAAAAACCGGGTGGATGCGACTGTCACTGGGTAAGCGAAGCCAGTACGCCACGAGCGAGTAGGGCGGGTCCAAATATTACCGATCGGGAGGAGGAGAAGGCGGTCTGGTATCGCCCAACGATGTTGATGTCGCCCGGCGACAGCAAGGTGGCTGGCGGCGCGGAAGAGAAAGAGAGGCAGGGAGAAAGAGAAGAAAAGAGGAGGGAAAGTTAGGGTTAGAGAGAATTAAGAGGGAGCAGCCCCCTTCCTTAGAAAAGTGATCCAAAGATAATACAAAGTCCAACCAGACCCCCTCTTATAGTGAGGGGTCCAATACAATAATTAAAATAATGAAAATAAAACTGAAATTAAAACTAATTAAAATATCATTCGGAGTGGTGCGGGTCCGGTGTGTTCTCCCGGCGAGTATCGCCCCCCGGCTCTTGTGCGCCGTGAGTATCCACCTCTGCGTTGTGCGTATCGCCCGCAGCCTTCGTGTGTACACTTGCCATGTCGGCTCCTCCGGCTGCAGCTCGGTAACACGATCTCTCTTGGATACAGACAATCATGTCGGTCATACTTTGTTTATCAAACAGAGGGGCAACATGTTAATGACTCTCATTGTCTATGTCGGGCGGTGCCTCCAAGCGACGCGGATCTCTTCTGGGCTAGCGTCCCCGGGTAAGTGATGTCGACGGTCGAGAATGGCCCGGGGGCACAAGGGCTCGGACCCGGAGTACTCGAGGTCAGCCGGAATGTGGTCCACAACGGGGTGGTCGCCTACAACTCGTCGGAGCTGGGAGACGTGAAAAACCGGGTGGATGCGACTGCCACTGGGTAAGCGAAGTCGGTACGCCACGAGCGAGTAGGGCGGGTCCAAATATTACCGATCGTGAGGAGGAGAAGGCGGCCTGGTATCGCCCAGCGATGTTGATATCGCCCGGCGACGGCAAGGTGGCTGGCGGCACGGAAGAGAAAGAGAGGCAGGGAGAAAGAGAAGAGAAGAGGAGGGAAAGTTAGGGCTAGAGAGAATTAAGAGGGAGCATGATGTGATCCTGTCGCCGGAACGCTAGTGCCGCCTCATCGTCATTTACTTTAGATATTGTCGCAGTTATATTATTGTATTATCGTTTATTTATTTTCTGTCATGGACGTTATGTTTAAATTTCCTGTATGGTGACCCGGCGCGTGAGACTGAACACCTCACGTGACCCTGAGTGGATCGGTCCGGTTTGGAATGTGCGGACGGGTCGTATTGTTATTTGTTTATCATAAACTAACCTTGCTGAAATTACTTTTGTCTAATTGAGGGAAAAGGAGGAGGGGGCTTATAAATAGCTTCCTAATTGAAACCCTAAGCAGTGAGAAATATACCGAGAGATCGAGCAGATCTCTCTCTCGGTGAAATCCCGCTGCCAGCTTCTCCCGCATCGTCGAGCCGAGCGTCTCCTCCGCGCCTTTTCGACTACAGCAGCCCCGTTTTCCCCCACCATTACTCCCCGTCTCCTCCGCGCCTTTCGACCACAGCAGCCCCGTCTTCCCCCATTGCTACTCCCCGTCTCCTCAGCGCCTTTCGACTACAGCAGCCCCTTTTTCTTCCCCTCTGCTACTTCCCCGAGCTCCTAACCCCCGCATCCAACTTCGCCGACTGCGCCAACAACCCTCCAGCAGCCATTCCGGCCACCTTCCACCAACCAGCTACCCGTAGCCTCTCCTACAACCATCCAGCCACCATTCCCTTCCAGCAACCTTCCTCCAATTACCCGCGGCCTCCTCCCTCCACCGCTCCACTTGCCGGCTGTGGCCGAACCGTGAAGGATCGACAAAGTTATTGCGGGAAAGCTCTCGGTGAGATCTCTCCTTTCCCCTTCTCTCAATCTTCTTTACTAGCGTTTATTATGATAAATTTCAGCAAGATTGTTTCACCCTTGAGTAGCATGCGCTTGCCCTAATCATCCCTCGCCGTTTGTTCGTTTTTCTTTGTGTTAGAAGCGCTCTTTAAAATTTAATTTGTGCAAGTCTTAGTTTATTACTAGATTCAGGAATTTCGGAGCCATTGTTTGCATCAATTTGGTGTGGCTGTTGGGATATCTCACTTCTGCTGTGGGATAGCCGAGTGATTTGCGCTTCTAAATTTCTAAGTCTTAGTGTTTTCTCAAATTTGTCCATGGAGTCAGGCGTGGAGCGCCTAGAAGGAAATTTGGGAGATATGGTTAAGCGTATGGAGGAACTTATGACCGCTGTCACAACACTTACGCTATCGGTGAGAGACACAAATCAAGTCATGTTAGGATTGTGTACGTCCGTCAACCACTTAGAGGCTCATCGCCACTTGGGGGTCCTCCTGCACAACCCCCTACTCCGCCGATAGAACCACATGAACCTCCACCTCCGGAACCCCAACTAGCATATCAAGACAATAGGAATCTTCCTAGGTGGGATACCAGTATCAAACTCGATGTTGGGGATTTTGAAGGCACACTCGAACCGGAGGTTTGCCTATATTGGTGTGAACGATTAGAGCGATTCCTCAGTTTGAAACGCATTCCGACCCACCAACAGGTGAAATATGCCACCTTGAAACTGAAAGGCCCCGCACTCACTTGGTGGGGGCAAGTTGAGCGGATGCGGTACACTATGGGGCAACCTCCTGTCACCACATGGGTTGAGTTCAAAGCCCAACTCAAGAAGAGGTATGTCCCAGCCGATTTCATACAAACCTTGTATCGAAGGTATCACAACCTTCGACAGGATAAGCAAACCATCGATGAATACACGAACAAGTTCCTGATCCTCCAATCACGATTGGATCTGAAGGAGGAAGATCATATGGTCGTGGCCCGCTATCTGAATGGGTTGCGATACGCGATACGAGACCAGCTGGAGCTGCACAATTTCCGGGACTTGGGGGAGATCTCCAGTCGAGCCCGTCGAGTGGAAGCTCTCCAGAAGAGGACATCTGGGTCAAAGTTGACTGATAGAACTCATTACTCTTCCTCATCGACGTCGGCCACTCGGGCGGCTTTGTCGCCCACCCCTGGTCTACCTTCTAGTGTCAGCCCCGCATTGCCAGCCCCTTCCCATGCGGGCCCCTCCTCGAGTTCCGTAAAAGGGAAGGAGGTTGTCACCACTAAACCGATCTTCCGTTGTTTCAAATGTATGGAACCAGGACAAATCATCTGAGTGTCCGAGACGACAGTTTACCGTGGTTGTTGAGGCTGACGATGGACGAGGCCCGGAGTATGGTATCTGGGAGAGCGATTTAGTCAGAGAGACAGAGGACCCCCTTGCGGGAGCTTGTGAGGTCGAGGGTGAGCAGCCCAATCAGTTGGTTTGTGTCCTACAGCATAGCCTGCTTGCACCGAGAGCTACCACTGACGACGCTTGGGTGCGGCATAATATTTTTCGCACCACCGCACGCATTCAGGAGCATTACTGTTCTATTATCATTGATAGCGGGAGCATGGAGAATTTTGCCTCCCAACGCATGGTAGAGAAGTTAAGCCCCCAGATTCAGAAACTGGAGCGCCCTTATGAGTTACCCTGGGTGACTAGTGGCACCACGATGGTTGTATCACATCAATGCCTCGTGGCATTCACCATTGGGTCGTCCTATTCTGACTCGGTGTGGTGTGATGTTGCACCCCTCGATGTGTGCCACATTCTCTTGGGGCGTCTGTGGCAGTATGACTGAAGCACCGTCCATGACGGTCGACGGAACTCTTATTCCTTCGACCATCGCGGACGCAAGACAGTTCTTCTTCCCCAGAAGAACGGTCTTGTCCCACAGCGATTCACCCCCCCCCCCCCGATGGCTACCCCAGCCGAGGCCCCTATCTCCATGACCACGCTCACCACCATGGCATATCCGTCCGTCCGCATGCTTTTGATGGAGCGACAATTTAGTCATGAGTTGCGAGAGGGAACCGTCGCCTATGTATTAGTCGGTCTGGAGTCCCCTAATTACCTCTGTCGAGATTCTTGCGGCCGTTCGACCCCAGATCGCCGAATTTGACGACTTCACCCCGGATGAGTTACCCGACCAGCTCCCACCGCTGAGGGATATTCAGCACTGCATCGATTTAGTCCGAGGAGCAAGCCTGCCCCATCTACCACATTATCGTATGAGCCCGCGAGAGCACGAGGAGCTCAGGCGACAGGTATCTGAGCTTCTCCAGAGGGGACACGTAAGGGAAAGCCTCAGTCCCTGCGCCGTCCCTACCCTACTTGTTCCCAAGAAGGACGGTACTTGGCGTATGTGTGTTGACAGCCGCGCTATCAACAAGATTACCGTCAAGTATCGATTCCTGATTCCCCTATTAGACGACATGCTCGACATACTGAGTGGGGCAAAGATTTTCTCGAAGATTGACCTCCGGAGTGGCTACCATCAGATCCGGATCCGACCCGGAGATGAATGGAAGACGGCTTTCAAGACAAGGGAGGGACTGTATGAGTGGTTGGTCATGCATTTTGGTTTGTCCAACGCTCCGAGCACCTTTATGAGATTGATGACCCAAGTCCTTAGACCCCTGATGGGAACCTGCGTTGTTGTCTACTTTGACGACATCCTTATCTACAGCCTCGACCCTGCTCTGCACCTTACACATCTTCGGCAGGTCCTGCAGATCTTAAGATAACACCGCTTGATCATCAATTTAAAAAAATGCACTTTCCTCACTAGTAGTCTCACCTTTTTGGGATATATCGTCTCTTCTGAGGGCATCAAGGTGGACCCGAAAAAGATCCATGCGATTGAATCCTGGCCCACCCCCAAGAACTTCACCGAGGCATGTGGGTTTCATGGCCTCGCTTCGTTCTATCGTTGCTTTGTACGCAACTTCAGCACCCACATCGCACCCATCACAGATTGCCTCCGCAAGGGGCAATTCGTATGGACGGCCGAGGCGGAGCAGGCATTCCTCCTTATGAAAGAGAAAATGTCTAGTGCTCCTGTTCTGGCCTTACCCGATTTTGAAAAGGTCTTCGAAGTAGATTGTGACGCTTCACATGTGGGTATCGGGGCAGTACTGAGTCAAGAGGGCCGACCTGTAGCATTTTATAGTGAGAAGCTGAACGATGCAAAAACGAGATATTCGACCTACGATCTTGAGTTTTTCGCCATCGTACAGGCTCTCCGTCACTGGCGACATTACTTGATTCAGCGCGAGTTCGTGCTGAATACGGATCATGAGGCGTTGCGTTACCTGAACACCCAAAAGGAGGTCCGGCGTCACGCCAAATGGGCCGCCTTCCTGCAGGAATACACCTTTCACATCCGACATAAGCCGGGAGTCGCCAATAAAGTCGCTGATGCCCTTAGTCGACGAGCACATCTTTTAGGATCTCTATACCTTCGGTTGACAGACTTAGATTCCCAGAAGGAGTTGTACGCCACTGACCCCGACTTCAGTATTGTGTGGGCAGAATGTCAGCCGAATGGGGCAGACCCGACAGGACATTTCTGCACGAGCGAGGGGTATCTATTTAGAGGCACCAGATTATGTATCTTCCAGGGCCCTTTACGTGAGACCTTGCTCGCCGAGTTGCACTCGTCCGGACTAGGAGGACATGTCGGGCAGGCCAAGATGCTAGATCTAGCGACCTCACGTTATTATTGGCCTCGCATGAGGCAGGATGTTATCAGCCACGTTCGCACTTGCCATACGTGCCAGTTGTATAAGGGACAGTCCCAGAACACTGTACTGTACATTCCCCTACCGATTCCTGAGCGGCCATGGGACGAAGTCTCCATGGATTTTGTTAGTGGCTTCCCTACTGCGTCGCGAGGAAGTGACTCCGTTTTCGTAGTTGTTGATAGATTCTCCAAGATGGCTCATTTTATACCGTGCAGGAAAACCTCCGATGCGGCACACGTCGCTCTTCTCTTCTTTCGAGAGGTGGTTCGACTCCATGGGGTACCGCGCACTTTCACCTCCGACAGGGACACGCGATTCATGGGCTATTTTTTGGAAAACGTTATGGCGAAAACTGGGCACAAAATTACATTTTAGTAGCGCGTACCACCCCCAGTCGGATGGGCAGACTGAGGTGGTCAACCGAAGTCGGGTAATTTATTAAGATGCTTAGCCGGAGAGCAACCCAAGCAGTGGGACTTAGCGTTAGCCCAAGCCGAATTTGCATACAACAGCACCGTAAATCGTTCCACCGGCAAGTCTCCTTTTGAGATTGTGTATGGCTTCCCTATTCCCCATTACCTTGACTGCCACTCTTTACCTTCCTACGAGCGCACTTCTTTTGATGCTACTACTTGGGTTGAAAACTTACAATCTTTGCATGATGTTATTCATAATAAGCTGCAGGTGACATCTGAAGAATACAAGGTTAGCGCTGACAACCATCAGCGCGATTTGTCTTTTTCGGAAGGAGATTGGGTGTTGGTGCACTTTAGAAAGGAAAGATTTCCCAGTGGGACTTACCACAAGCTCCGACAGCGTCGTTTCGGTCCTTTTCTCGTAAGGAAGCGGTTGGGTGAGAATGCCTACCTTGTTGATCTACCCTTGGAGTTCGGCACATACCGATTTTCAATGTGGCGAACCTGTGCCCTTTCCATGGAACCCCACCCGCCGCGCCTGTGCCACCACCTACCTTGGACACGGGGCGACCGCAGGATTTCAACCGGCCTTCACGCCTACCACGGAGGAGATCGATCAGGTACTTGATGTGCGGGAGTTCCAGACTAGTGCAGGAGCTTACCAACGCTACTTGGTTACTTGGAGGGGCAGGGACATCTTGGACAGCAGTTGGATCAGCGCCCGAGAGCTTCAGCGTTGTCGCCCAGACCTCTCTGTTGCGGTAATTACCTCAGTCTCGCCGGAGTCGAGTTCTCTCAACCATGGGGGAACTGATGTGATCCTGTCGCCGGAACGCTAGTGCCGCCTCATCGTCATTTACTTTAGATATTGTCGCAGTTATATTATTGTATTATCGTTTATTTATTTCATGTCATGGACGTTATGTTTAAATTTCCTGTATGGTGACCCGGCGCGTGAGACTGACCACCTCACGTGACCCTGAGTGGATCGGTCCGGTTTGGAATGTGCGGGCGGGTCGTATTGTTATTTGTTTATCATAAACTAACCTTGCTGAAATTACTTTTGTCTAATTGAGGGAAAAGGAGGGGGCTTATAAATAGCTTCCTAATTGAAACCCTAAGCAGTGAGGAATATACCGAGAGATCGAGAAGATCTCTTTCTCGGTGAAATCCCACCGCCAACTTCTCCCGCATCGTCGAGCCGAGCGTCTCCTCCGCGCCTTTTCGACTACAGCAGCCCCGTTTTCCCCCACCGTTACTCCCCGTCTCCTCCGCGCCTTTCGACCACAGCAGCCCCGTCTTCCCCCACCGCTACTCCATGTCTCCTCCGCGCCTTTCGACTACAGCAGCCCCTTTTTCTTCCCCTCCGCTACTTCCCCGAGCTCCTAACCCACGCATCCAACTTCGCCGACTGCGTCGACAACCCTCCAGCAGCCATTCCGGCCACCTTCCACCAACCAGCTACCCCTAGCCTCTCCTACAACCATCCAGCCACCATTCCCTTCCAGCAACCTTCCTCCAATTACCCGCGGCCTCCTCCCTCCACCGCTCCACTTGCCGGCTGTGGCCGAACCGTGAAGGATCGACAAAGTTATTGCGGGAAAGCTTTCGGTGAGATCTCTCCTTTCCCCTTCTCTCAATCTTCTTTACTAGCGTTTATTATGATAAATTTTAGCAAGATTGTTTCACTCTTGAGTAGCATGCGCTCGCCCTAATCATCCCTCGTCGTTTGTTCATTTTTCTTTGTGTTAGAAGCGCTCTTTAAAATTTAATTTGTGCAAGTCTTAGTTTATTACTAGATTCAGGAATTTTGGAGCCATTGTTTACATCAGAGCAGCCCCCTTCCATAGAAAAGTGATCCAAAGATAATCCAAAGTCCAACCACACCCCCTCTTATAGTGAGGGGTCCAATACAATAATTAAAATATTGAAAATAAAACTGAAATTAAAACTGATTAAAATATCATTCGGAGTGGTGCGGGTCCGGTGTGTTCTCCCGGCGAGTATCGCCCTCCGGCTCTTGTGCGCCGTGAGTATCCACCTCCGCGTCGTGCGTATCGCCCGCAGCCTTCGTGTGTACACTTGCCATGTCGGCTCCTCCGGCTATAGCTCGATAACACGATCTCTCTTGGATACAGACAATCACGTCGGTCATACTTTGTTTATCAAACAGAGGGGCAACATGTTAACGACTCTCGTTGTCTATGTTGATGGCATCATCATAACATGTGATGATGTTGAAGAAGTGGAAGTTTTAAATGGGAAACTGGCTTTAGTGCTTAGTGTAAAAGATCCAGGAAACTTAAGTATTTTCTGGAAATTGAAGTTGATGGATCTAAACGTGGTATTTTCACATCTCAAAGGAATATATCTTAAATTTTCTGGAACAATCAGGTATAAGTGGGTGTAGACCTGTTGATACTCCTATGGAGGCAAACCACAATCTTAGAAGGGATGCTGGGGACCTAGTTGAAAACATTATCGGTCACCAACATCTTGTCAGGAACTTATGTTGTGAGTCACTAGCGAGTATATGCATTCCCCTAAGACAAGACATCTCGATGCTGCTCAAGAAGACAAGATCTAGTGTTGAATCCAAATTCAAAGCTATGGCACATGGCATATGCGAGGGATTGTGGTCGCGCTCCCTTATGTGTGATCTGGGGGAGCGAGGCTAGTCTCATCCGGTTATATTGTGACAACAAATCTGCAATCAGTATTGCCCAGAATCCCATTTAGCACGATCGCAATAAACATATTGAGATCAACATGCACTTCATCAAAGAGAATATTGAGAACAATTATTTGTACTTTATTTGTTCCTTCAGAGAGACAATTAGCTAATATTCTCACTAATAATCTGAGGGTGAATGTTTTTTGTGGTTTTATTGACAAGTTGAGAATGAAGAATATAACATGACCAACTAACTTGAGGGGACGTGTTAGAAGTAGTGTTACTGTTAATTATTATCTTTGTATTACTATCTTTATGTCATAGGAGTCCTCACATTATGAAATTTTAAAGGAGAATTAATTTCTTTCTTGAATAATGATAATAATCATGAAGTTGTTAATCATCAGAAATGGTATTGAAATGACTTCATTAACTTTAAAAATAGAATATGGATGCAAAACATAAGAAGCGCATTATTATGCACTTATTTCTCTAACCAATCTTGGACAAAAATACTGTAGCATGGAAATATAAATAAAGGGAGTAAAACTTTTCTATTTAATGTCCAATAAAATAATGCAGCATACCCACAAGCCCAATTGTAAACATTCTCCATTGAATTTCTCTTGGCAAGGACTTTCGCATACCAATCAACCCATTCACCGTTTTCCTGTAAAAACAAAACTAAATCACTTATTACATTTTAAAAAACATATCGTACGCCTATAAGCCGAAACTAACACGGTAAGAAATGTATCATATATGAAAAAGATTTCTTTGACAGATGAGGTTGTAATTCATTAGGAAATCTCAAACTTTAGAATTACAACTAAATATAGTGCACATCTGTAATGGACATGCAAGTGTCAGAGATTTGTAATAGAGATTTGAAAATTCAACTATCTAGGTAATGTTAGGAGAAGAGGTTAAAGGTCTGTTTGAGCCAGTAAAATCGATTTGAAAATTCAACTATCTAGGTAATGTGTGACTATTTGAATGCCAAGCTATTTGAATAATGGTGATGATGAAGCCTCTAATGATTAGCATATTTTAAACATTGATAATGATGCAAAAAAAATCTAAATATCTTCAACCTTATACCGTAAAAGAAAAATTGTGCAATTCTCTTATTTTTAATTTTTTTTTAAAATGGTTAAGGTAATGAGTTTGATTTTTTTTTTATATGCTAAGGAAAGAAAGGCAGCCCGGTGCACAAAGCATCCCTGCACAGCGAGGGTCCAGGGAAGGGTCCCACCACAAGGGTAAAATGTAGGCAAACCTTACCCTGCATTTTTGCAAGAAGCTATTTCCAGGACTTGAACCCATGACCTCCAGGTCACACGGCAACACCTCAACATGTGCGCCAAGGCTCCCCTCTTTTATTTAATGAGGAAAAATAAAAAAAAATCAAATATCATATTGTATGTAGTAACTTGTTTAAATTAGAAACACCATCCAAAAAAAGATGCTCACCATCCAATTTTTTAATTTAAAAGTTTAGGCACAAGAATCTTGATTATTATAAAAGATCGATGTCCATGAAAAACAATGTTGTCATTGCCCTAGGATGGTGCCGGAGAAGTTGGGTTAGGGGAACATGGAAGGAAATAGAGTATCTAACTATTTCTCGAGGATTCCCCTCTTTCTAACCCAAAGATCTCTCCCTTGGATTTTAGAGGTTGAATTCTGGATTAAATTTTGCATTAGAGCACAACATATTTTCAACAGAGAAAGATTCTATTATCCATACAAAAAGCTCAAACCTCTTTGTTTGTCATGTTTATTCTCAAAATCGATGGGTTGAAAGTAGCCTTAGAAGTTGAAAGGGATGTTACAAGAACTGTTATACCAAAGGGCTTCATAGCTTTAGAACAAGAAGAACGAGGGGAAGGAGAAAAATCCAAGAGGGAAACGCTCTTGGCCAAACCTAGGCTCTAATTTCACTTCAAGATAATCCCAAATACCATAATACAAGAGAGTTGGGGTAATAGAACCCATCATAATGGCAAGCATAAATACCCAAACTAAAATTAAAAATACAACTTGATGGGATAACACTCATCCCGGGTCATAATAAAATCACACCGGTCTCTCAGCCGCAGGCCCCTTGTTCCTGGAGTAGATGTAACATCTGAAATTATTAATGCTATATTAATCGTATAAAGCAGGGTCCGATTGCGAGCAATCATGATCCGAGCCAGCATCTCGGCGAGTTACGAATTTAGTATGGTTAATTTTTGTGCTTGTAATTAATGGATTAACTTGTCGTTGAAATTTAGTCGATGCATCTAGTGTTTTCGTGACGGCGTAGCGTATAAAAATGTTAAGTGAGGTTGATAAAGGGCAATTTGGTAATTATGAGTAATGTCAAATTTTCCTCATGCTAAATTACTCGATTTTCCTATCCTGCGGTTTTAGTAATCATGCCTCGCGCCTCTTCCGCTTAAGTAAAGCCTGTAACCCTATTCTTCCGCTAAAATTGTTGGCTTCTTCCCACAGATGTCAAAGCCCTCGTGAAATCTCGCCTCTCCCTCATCGTCCAGCCGGTGTCGAGGCCTCCTTTCACTTCCCCCTCCGCAGTCGGTGGTTCCTCCCTCCTGAGAAACCCTAGTCGAGCCCTTTCCTGTTGGGATTCATGACCGATCGTCGGCCCTTCCCCGTTTTTATGCGCAGGTAGTAGCGATCTACTTTTTGTTTTGTAAAGTCTTGCTATGTTGTTGATAAACAATATTCTCCTCCCTCTAGTGATAGTAATTTTTCATCTACCTTTTCCAGATTTCTTTAACCCTTAGTCGCTATTTTGGTTGGGACTTTCTGAATCCCTCATCGAGATTTTTCAATGGAGAGTTGCGGTCAATCAACCATTTTATTTAGTTTGCACAGGTATTATACAATCCCTTTTTTGGAACTCTAGTCAACATGTGTTTATCTCCTCATTCAGGATTCTGAAGTATGTCTTATGAAGTGTTGATTAGGCTTTTCTTACGTTAGTCTGTGGTGGGATCAGAAATTTCAAAGCTCCACTAATAGAGAAGTGGTAACCCTTTTTCCTCCTCTCTAAATGAATTAGTAATCCTAAAATTTAGTAAGCCTTGTGATGGATAAATTCTTGTTAGGGTTTTGGGGAAGTAATGAGGTAAAACCTCTTTATCAATCAGAGGTAAAATCAGGGATTCAGAATATTTTCACTAAGGAAGTTATGTTGCCGCGTCAGGTGTCAAGCGCCGCAACACCACTGTAAGAAACTCTTATTCTTTCTGGGTAGACATACCAATAGTTTGCATAAAGATGTTCGTATAGTTAAGAAAAATTATTATAAATGCTCAGAATTATTATTACCGTTATAGAGTGGTAATTCAGTTATCATACAATTGGTATATGTAGAAAATTATCAATTTCTAAATTCCTCAAGTAGTTAGATCACCAGAAATAGTGCATTTTACAGAACTTTTACACTCGTATAGATTTACGAACATGAAATATTAAATTCAAGAGTATGATTTCTAGTCGATTAAATCAACATGATGAACTGTCAATATCACGCACATATATTCGCAAGCAGAGTAATACTAGATAGAAGATGTTTAGTGGGCACGGTTAAGACCTCCTCCCGTGTTTGATAGAGGTGCAATATTTTTCTTATGGGTCGTAGTGTATCTTATGAGTCTCAGTGTTTGGGAGATGTTACCTCGTTTTAGAAAATTAGTAGATTCAAGTCTGTGTCTGTGAGACACTAGAACACCTGAGTTTGTCAATAGGACTCTGATCATTAGACTAGAATTTCATGATAGAAGTTACTCTGCTTAGAACTTAAAAGGACAAACATGAGTCACCTAGAGCTCAATTATAGACCGAACGTTAGAGAATATTTTAGACAACCAACTTTCGGAACTTGACTGAATATATTAGATATGTGTAAATTTATAACAGATATTCTACGTTGCCAGTAGTACTTTACCAGAGCATGCATAGCACGCTAGCATAAGATTTTTTTGTAGCATAAAAATTATTTTAAAAGCATGCATACACTTATTTTAAAAAAAATTAGTGTCACTAGCAAAAATAGTTTTTTTTACTCTTCCTTTGGGCTGACCCATGTTTGGGCATGTTTTTACAGGGGGCTCAGGTGGGAAGTTGCGTCTAGGATGAGCATGTTTATGGAGATGCTCTTACTCTTCCTTTGGGCTGACCCATGTTTGGGCATGTTTTTACAGGGGGCTCAGGTGGGAAGTTACGTCTAGGATGAGCATGTTTATGGAGATGCTCCTATAGTTTGTGATCCTTTCAGTTGTTCTTCTCCTTAGTACAATACTGTTTAGTTCATGGACACTTGTAATATTAATGTTTAAGAGTTTGTTTTGTATCAGACAGTTTGTAGTATTTCAAATGTTCAGTCGAATGAGTTCTTTATTTTTTCTAGTGAATCTGTGAATTCAGCCTGATGAGATACACTTTTACCCTTAGTAACATATTTTACTTCCGATGTAAGTTTGCATTTCAGTACTTTTCTTTTATGCCTGCTAAGTATCAATTTTAATATTGTTTCTTAGTTTACTGTTTATTGCTGGTCTCAACCGGACAGCTGATTTGCTGTTTGGGAGATGTTACCTCGTTTTAGAAAATTAGTAGATGCAAGTCTGTGTCTGTGAGACACTAGAACACCTGAGTTTGTCAATAGAACTCGGATCATTAGACTAGAATTTCATGATATAAGTTACTCTGCTTAGAACTTAAAAGGACAAACATGAGCCACCTAGAGCTCAATTATAGACCGAACGTTAGAGAATATTTTAGACAACCAACTTTCGGAACTTGACTGAATATATTAGATATGTGTAAATTTAGAACAGATATTCTACGTTGCCAGTAGTACTTTACCGGAGCATGCATAGCACGCTAGCATAAGATTTTTTTGTAGCATAAAAATTATTTTAAAAGCATGCATACACTTATTTTTAAAAAAAATTAGTGTCACTAGCAAAAATAATTTTTCTTACTCTTCCTTTGGGCTGACCCATGTTTGGGCATGTTTTTACATGGGGATCAGGTGGGAAGTTGCGTCTAGCATGAGCATGTTTATGGAGATGCTCCTATAGTTTGTGATCCTTTCAGTTGTTCTTCTCCTTAGTACAATACTGTTTAGTTCATGCACACTTGTAATATTAATGTTTAAGAGTTTGTTTTGTATCAGACAGTTTGTAGTATTTCAAATGTTCAGTCGAATGAGTTCTTTATTTTTTCTAGTGAATCTGTGAATTCAGCTTGATGAGATACACTTTTACCATTAGTAACATATTTTACTTCTGATGTAAGTTTGCATTTCAGTACTTTTCTTTTATGTCTGCTAAGTATCAATTTTAATATTGTTTCTTAGTTTAATGTTTATCGCTGGTCTCAACCGGACTGCTGATTTGTTGTTTAACTATGATGGGGTGTTACAATAGACTCGCCACGTTGTCGATGCCCATTTACGCTTCGAGCCGTCCGCGTTCATAACAATACCCATATTTGAAAAATTTGTCTGTCCTCAAGGCAATACTCAGGAAACTGGGTGTGGAAGTCATCGCGATCTCACCAAGCCGCGTTAGAATGAGAGCATTTTCGCAACTCCACCAACACCTGCTCGCGAACCGGACCATCCACCGTGACAGGTTTGCGGTCCAAAATTGCTTCTGGAAGACAAACAGTAGAGCCGTCTAATGCGATATTCGGAGATTAGGTCTCCCCGAGGGCGTGATCGCCTACTGCCTGCTTGAGCTGGGAGATGTGGAAGACATGATGAATCCAACTGTGGGCAGGAAGGTGAAGGCGGTAGACCATTTGTCGATGCGATCAATCATCGTAAATGGGTCGTATAAGTGGGTAGACAATTTGGGATGGAGATGGTTCGTCAATGAAGTTTGTGGTACATCTCGCGGACATAAGCAGATTTTTGTTGCATTGTCAGAAATAATTTTTTGCTAAAATATGCTATCGATTTACGTTGTTGAGTAATACAGCTCCTGTGCCTTTTCTGGAAGATTTCAAATGGTAATTTAAAATTATGTAATGTTAATACTGGTGGATTAATTGAACAATTTTTTTAACCCCATACAAGTGTTGTGTTTCTTCTGTCCATTCAAAAGGAATTTTTTAAGTAAATCGGTTAGAGGAAAGGCCTTCATTGCGTAATTTTGAATAAATTTTCTATAATAACCTGTTAATCCTAAAAAAGCTTTAATATCCTTTTGGTTTTGGGGAGTTTGAAAATTTTTAATTGCATCCAAATTAGTGTGTGTGGGGCCTACTTGGCCGTTGGAAATTGGTTGGCCTAAAAATTCAATTGAATCAATTAGAAAAGAAAATTTAGTTAATTTAATGTAAAGTTTATTTTGAGTTAAAATGTCTAATGTAAACTGAAGATGCTTAAAATGTTCGTTTTTTGAAGGGCTGTAAATAAGGATATCGGGTCGTAGATAAGGATATCATCGAAGAATACTACAATAAACTTAAGTAAATATGGTTGAAAATATTCATTAAAGCTTGTAAAGTAGAGAGTGCATTAGACAATCCAAATGACATGACGGTGAATTCGTAATGCCCCTGGTGGGCACGAAAAGCGGTTTTATGGATATCACGCTCAGCAATACGTATTTGATGATAACCAGAGCGCAGATCCAGTTTTAGAAAAAAGAAAGCCACATTAAGTTCGTTTAACAGTTCCTCTACAGTCGGAATAAGGAAACGGTTTTTAATGGTAGTTTTATTTAAAGCAGGGTAATCTGCGTAGAACTGCCACGTTCCATCCTTATTTTCTACTAAAATAACTGAAGAAGAAAATTGGAAGTGTTCGGTAGTATATGGTTTTTAGTTAGCAAGTCTGAAATAAGTCTTTCAATTTCATTTTTTTGATAGTATGGATAACGATAGGGTTTAATATTTGGTGGTTGTGTTCCTTGTTCTAAATTAATTTGATAATCAATATTCAGTTCGGGTGGGAGGGTCATTGGTTCAGCAAATAAGACTGAGTATCGTTGAAGTAGTGTTGTGAAGATTGGTGACAATTGCGTTTGAGAGTTTTGAAGTTCAGTATGTGGGAAATGAGGTATCAGTGGTAAATAAATAACAAGTGGCTAAGAGTTGTAAGGCTAACAATCGAGATAGTTGTATTGATAAAGCTTGGCCGACCGGGTTTATAGTGTCCCCGAATAATGTGATTCGTCCCTCAGAGCCTGGGTATGACAGTAAGGTTAGAGTAGTTAGTCGTTATAGGTCCGAGTGGTTGTAGCCAGTGTACTCCCAATACAATGTCTAACCCTTTAATGTCTAAGGCGTATAAATGAACATTATATGAATTGGTCTGAATGAGCAGCTGAATGTCCTTACAAAGACCCTTACAACTCACAATGACTTGTTTCCCATATATGTTGGAAATTCTGGAATTATGTGGATGGGTAGTCGAAGGAAATTGGCCATTTTCAGAGAGATAAAGTTGTACAACCTGTATTCTTCGAGAAGAGGTCCTACCATGACCATGTCCACAAAGGTCAAAGTCAACAGAAATCAAAGTCAGGCCACGGAGGCCATTACTACTTGACAGGCGAAGAAGACTTGCAAGTCGCCTACTAGGCGAGGAAAGCTTGTAAGTCGCCTACTAGGCGAGGAAGCCTTGCAAGTAGCCTACTATACGAGCAAATACTCAAAAGACACAAAATGCTAGGCTTTTACGGCCTGCATGACAGGTATGTCGCAGGTGGGAGCTCATTCTCACAAGGATGACACCCCCCCCCCCCCCCCCCGCCCCAGGATTTGTCTATAAATAAGACCCCAGGGGTACCAGGAAGGCAACTGAAAACTCTCAACTTTCCCCCTTAGATTTTCTACTCTTTTCTGTGTCTTCCTTGTACCTTGCTCAGTCTTCATTTGGTTGTGGAGGGGAAGTTTTTTTCAAGCTTCTGGGTGTGTGGCAAAACCTCCCTGCTGTAGCACATGGGGTGTGTTTATAGACATTTCTTACTTTATCATTGCTCTTTCCATCTTGTTCCGTTGCGCCATACCACAGACCCGGTAACCTTGGGTTGCCCCTTGGTCTGAACATTTGGAGTTAGGATTTTCCTGGCTTCAACACTTTGGTGCGTTGAGCGTGGACCGCGTTCAAAGGAAAAAAGATCTGTGAGACGGCCACATGATGCAAGAAGGCGAGAAAGAGGTGGTACTCAGCAACTCGTCGGGAGAGGGAGAGTACGTGACAAAGACGGATTTTGACGACTTTACTAGGAGGATTAAAGGCACTCTGTGAGCAATACTCATTCCTCGCACCGAGGTCACGGCGACCTTATCTCGTCGCGTCACTCCTTCAAAGGACGGCAAGCGGGAAAAGAATCGACATCTGAAGAGCAAGAGAGACTTGTGCAGTCGCGTTACCCCCTGCGAGTTTCTAGGGGATTCGATTTTGCGAAGCAGAGAATCTCGCGAACTACCATGAAACTCGCGCAGGCGAGTTAGCTCCAACTAACCATCAATTAACTCGCCATTCCGAAGGGAGGAGCCTGTTTTGTGACGAGGTTACGTTAGCCCCAGTTCCTGAAGGATTCAGGGAACCACCCCTAAGCTACTATATAAGGAAGGATGACCTCATCCAGCATCTGCAGTGGTTCGAGGACGTGGTGTCCATACGTAGCATGTCAGATGCTTTTAATTAGCAATCACTTTCATTACAAGACGCAATGATACCTATGTGTATTATGTTCATGTATCTTGGATTAATTATTTTATAAGATCATTTACTGGGACCCCCCACCCCACCCCTCCCTTCTATTTTGCAAATTACAGGAACCACCCCCACTATCTTTCAAAATTACCAAAACATCCTCGCTAAGTTACACCGGGTGATTGAAATAAAGAAGTGCAAGGAGAATTAATGTGAGAAGAGAAGGCCATCGATACGAAGGCAATTATTATAAATTGTAATCCAGCCAACAATTTTGAATTAGAAAAAGTCGATATCTAAGTTGAACGTGAAAAGAATGAGAAATGTTAAGATCCATGAGTTGAAGAATAACAGGGATATTAAGGTTAAAGGAAAAGAGCAAGTAACAAACATCAAAAATAAGGAAATTGATTTGCATAAATTGGGTATAAGTGTATACCACCATAAGTAGATTGACAAGAAGGAACCGAAAATAAAATCCATAAGGCCACCCCAAATATGTGAGAAAAGGATATAGATGATGGCAACAATTTATTCAATCGATAGGATGTCCTAATTTCGTATAAAGGAAGTGGGTATTTCAAACCATTTGCCCAATTTTTCACTGTTACAAAAGCCCATTTAATCTATACTCATTATGTAACATTTATTGTTTTTCTCTCTCATCTTTAGTCCCACATCATGTATAGGACCTTCTTCTCTCTTTCTCTCATCTATATATTTGTACTCTTTCTTTGTATTTGATACAAGTGAACATATATACAAGGTTGGCTTTTCCCTTCTCTACATGGTATCAGAGCCACCGATTCTACTTGAGCGGCTTCCCCTTTCTTACCCGCGCGGTCTGTCTTCTGTCCACTACCCGCTCGGCTTCTTGCGGTCTGCCTTCCTGTCCGCTCCGCTCCTCTTCTTTCGCTCCCTCTTCTTCTCCGTGGTTCCACCCCTCCCCCCAGGCATTTTATAGCCTTCCCCTTCTCTCTCTCTCTCGTCGGGTCCACCTTCCCTCTCTCTCCTCCAGACCGCTCTCTCTTGCGGCTTGTTCTCTCACTCTGCGGCATGTCTCTCTTACGGCCTGCTGCTCTATCTGCCAGATCTTGTTCGCTGCGGCCTGTCTCTCTTGCGTCCTGCTCCGGTTCGCTGCGGCCTGCTATAGCTCGCTGCGGCCTACCTCTCACCAGGCCTGCTTCAGCTCGCTACGGCTTGATCTAGCTCGTTGCGGCCTAATCCTCCTCGCTGCGGCCTACCTCTCTTACGGCCTGCTCCAGCTCGCAGGTCGTAGCGGCCTGCCTCTTCTGCGGCCTGCCTCTTCTGCGGCCTGCCTCTCCTGCAGTTTGGTCCTGGTCGTTATGGTCTCTTCTCTCTTTCCGCTTGAGTCTTCCCTACTCGTGGTCTCTCCACTCTGACCGCCGCAGGCCTCCTGTTTCTCGGACCGCTGCTATGCTCAGCCAGACCGTGCGGACTCTTGCCTTCCCGCATTTTGGTCGCGGTCTTCTCCTCTTTCCTTTCCTCGCGGCTTCTATCTGTCCGCTGCGGCCTGTTCTCTCACCCGACCTCCGCCTTTGGTCGCGGACTCCTCACGCAGTTGTTGTCTTCCCATCGTGACTGAGCAGTCTCTGCTCTGGTCGTGCGGTCTCCTTTGTTGACCGGTCTGTACTCCTAACCGCCTCTCTTCTCCATGACCTCCTCTGCTGATTCAGTTGGCACGGCGGTTCCTCCTGCTGACCGTCCGGCCTCTCTCCCGGAAGTCCGCGATGAGCTTCGTATTACTACAATCTCTCTGACCGGCAAGAAAAATTTTGTGAAATGGGCACACTCTGTTCGCCGTGTCCTGCAATCCAAGGGGTTCCTTCATCACTTGATTCAGGCCGTTACCGGTACTCCTACTTATGATTGTTACGCAATGATGGTCGGGTGCAGACTTGGCTTCTTAATTCTCTTGATGGCGAATCTTATCGCCTAGCCATGTACCATGAGACGGCCAAAGGCATGTGGGACGAGCTCCATACCCTTTACTCTGGCCAGGATAGTCTCCACCATCTGTATGACATTATCACTGCTCTCCAGGCCCATGATAGCAGTGACGCAACCGATCTGACGTCCTTTGTTGCTCAGGCTCGGTCTCTGGTCGAGGCTTGGATCCACCATCAGCCTCCTACTCTGGATCTTGCTGCCCAACGTGCCCAAAAGGAAGTTGTGGGTATAGCCATGATGATGGTCCGGGTCCCACATCATCTTCACAGTGTACGGGCTCACATCCTCTCCTCTACTGTTACCCCATCTTTCTCTGATGTGTGCTCGATGCTTCTCAAAGTATCCCCGCCTCCGGATGTGCCCGGGCCCCCTTCTCCGGCCCTTGTTCAGCAGGACCCTGCTCCCTTATTGCATCTTCCATCTTCTGCTCGTGGAGGCCGCTCTGATTCTCGCGGCTGGGGTCGCAGTGGCTGGTCTCGGCCTAAGTGCTCGTTCTGCGGCAAAGATGGGCATCTTGAAGCCACGTGTTATCGCAAACATAGTCGCCCTCCTCGTCCGCAGGCCTCTGTTGCTGCCACCGACTCCTCTTCCACTCGTACTGACCTCGACGAGGTTCGTCTTCAGCTCCAGCATCTTCATGGACTGCTTAGCCACCCACCTGCCTCAGTTGCCTCCGTTGCCTCCATCTCCAATGAAGGTATCGCCTGCCTCTCCTCTGGCCCGCGATGGATCCTCGATTCTGGTGCCACTCATCACATCACCTCTGTTCGGCCGCCTCAGTACTTGTTTTCACCTCACCCGAAGTACATTACTGTGGCCAATGGGGCATCTGTTCCTGTCTATGGATGTGTTGATATTCCCCTCACCTCTTCTCTCCTTCTGCGCTCGGCTCTTCACGTTCCGGGCTCTCCTTTCAATTTACTTTCTGTTGGTCGTCTTACTACTGATTCTAATTACTCCGTGACATTTACTTCCTCTTCTTTTCTAATACAGGATCAGCAGACGCGGACTATCATTGGTAGGGGGCGGCTGCATAATGGGCTCTACATTCTTGACGACTCTCCTACTATCCTCGCATCTATCTCCACTTCGGATTGGCATCGTCGTCTTGGTCATGCTCCTCTTCCAGTCCTCCGGAAGGCTCTTCCAGATGTCTCTCTTCCTGCATTTCAGTGTGACACATGTATTTTGGGCAAACAGCTCCGTTCATCTTTTTCTTCTCATTGTACTCGGAGCTCCGCTCCTTTTATTTTGGTACACTCTGATATATGGGGTCCGTACAAAATCACTAGTATTTCTGGCTACCGGTATTTTCTTACTTTTATTGATGATTACTCTCGCATGACGTGGTTGCATCTCCTCCGGGATCGCTTTGAGCTTCCCCGCGTCTTCCGGGATTTCATTCTTAAGACTCGCACTCAATTCTCTGCACTCATTCGTACTATTCGTACTGACAATGCGCGTGAGTACACCAGTCATACCTTCGCGACTCTTTGCTCTGAGTTCGGCATTCTTCACCAAACCTCGTGTCCGTATAATCCACAACAGAATGGTGTCGCCGAGCGCAAGAATCGTCAACTTCTTGATGTCGCATGTTCCCTTATGCTACAAATGCGGGTTCTCAAACCGTACTGGAACTACGCACTCTCCACGGCTTGTTTTCTCATCAACCGTCTCCCTTCTTCTATCCTCCAGTATGTTACTCCCTTCAGCCTCCTCTTTCCCTCCACTCCGACTTTTTTCGTTCCTCCCCGGATTTTTGGGTGTACCTGCTACGTTCACCAACTTGGTCCCTCCACAGACAAGTTGGATCCCCGTGCCGCCAAACATATCTTTGTGGGCTACTCGCGCACTCAAAAGGATTATGTGTGTTATTCGTCTGTTACCCGCAAGGTTACTGTCTCTGCGGATGTCACTTTCCGCGAAGATCTTCACTTCTTCTCTGATGTGGATATCGCTCTTGGTCCAGACCCCGTCGTTCGTCCTGTCATCTCTGCTCCCCGCTCCTCATCCTCTACTCCTCCTGCCATACCTCCGGTCCGTCCACCACCACCAGTTATCCAGGTCTATTCTCGTCGCTCTCCTCATCCCGTTGCCCCTCTGCAGTTGGCTTCGACCTCTGGTGCTCCGCTACCTGCTGCTCCGGCTCCTGCATCCACCGCTCATCCGATGGCGAATTACGACTCTATTCATCGCCTTTCTCCGCCTCTTCTTCACTTTGTCACATCATTATCCTTTGTTTTTGTCCCTAACTCTCTGTAGGAGGCACTTCAACATCCAGGCTGGCGGGCTGCCATGGACGAAGAAATGACGGTCCTTTGGGCCAACCAGACCTGGGTCCTGGTTCCCTTACCTCCCGTTCAGCACCATGTTGGGTGTAAATGGGTTTTCGTCATCAAGCATGCTCCAGATGGCACTATTGCCCGACTGAAGGCCCGCCTTGTGGTCCGTGGCTTCATGCAACAGGAGGGCCTCGATTATGAGGAAACCTTCTCTCCGGTGGCTAAGCTCAACACCGTCCGTGTTCTTCTCTCCGTGGCGGTGCACCGGCACTGGCCCCTTCATCAGCTCGATATCAAGAACGCCTTTTTGAATGGCGACCTTCAGGAAACCGTCTACATGCGCCAACCGCCCGGGTTTGAGACCACGGGGGAGTCTCGTGTGTGTCTTCTCAAGAAATCCATCTATGGTCTCAAACAGTCCCCTCGGGCGTGGTTTGACAAGTTCAGCAAGGTGGTTCGGGACATGGGGTTCACTCGGAGTTCTGCAGATTTCTCCCTATTCACCCGACACCGGGCCACTGGAACTGTCCTTTTGTTGGTTTATGTTGATGGCATACTACTCACTGGGGATGACTCAACAGGGATTCAAGAGGTCAAACAGCATATGAGCATTGTGTTTCAGACTAAAGACCCGGGGCATCTTCACTACTTCCTTAGTCTCGAGATCGCACGACGGCCGGACGGGCTTGTCCTCTCCCAACGGAAGTACTGTCTCGATCTTCTCAAAGACGCTGGTCAGTCTGGTTGCAAGTCAGCTTGTACCCCGATGGAGGCAAATCACAAACTATGTGCACATGCTTCTGATGACGATTTGCTTCTTCAGAACCCGGAATACTATCGACGCCTTGTGGTAAAGTTGATCTATCTAACGGTCATGAGGCCTGATATATCGTTTGCAGTTGGGGTTGTCAGTCGGTTCATGGATGCCGCCCGGGTTTCTCATCTCCAAGCGGTTGAACGGATTCTCTGATACCTTAAGGGAGCTCCGGGTCAAGGGCTGGTTTACAAAACCTCTGACTCGGCTCCCGCATTGGTCGCTTATTCTGATGCCGATTATGCCGGTTCCCTGGACGATCGGAGGTCAACAAGTGGGTTCTGTACTTATTTTGGTGGTCATCTCATTACATGGAAAAGTAAGAAACAAGCCGTGGTCGCTCGTTCCTCTGCGGAAGCTGAATACCGATCGATGGCCTCGGTTGTCTCAGAACTCACATGGCCTGAAAGTCTCCATACTGACCTGGGAGTAAAACTTCCTTCATCTGCTATTTTATTCTGTGATAGTCAAGCCGCCATACACATAGCAAAGAATTCGGTGTTTCACGAGCGCACAAAACAAATCGAAGTCGACTGTCACTTTATTCGAGAGAAAGTTCAATTGAAGAAACTTGAATTAAAGCATGTTCCGGGCACTGATCAAGTTGCTGACATTCTTACAAATGCTTTATCAAGTACCCTGTTCTACCAGTGTTTGTCCAAGATGGGTGCATATGACCTATACGCTCCAGCTTGCGGGGGAGTGTTAGAAAAGCCCATTTAATCTAGGCTCATTATGTAACATTTATTGTTTTTCTCTCCCCTCTTTAGTCTCACATCATGTATAGGACCTTCTTCTCTCTTTCTCTCATCTATATATTTGTACTCATTCTTTGTATTTGTTTAATACAAGTGAACATATATACAAGGTTGTCTTTTTCCTTCTCTACATTCACGGAGGAAAAATAGTGAAGCAGTGCGAGAAATGTAGCTATGATATAATAGCAGTAGCAACGGCTAAAGAAAAACTGTGAAATATTTCCCCAAACACATCCTAAGATTAACAAGAAGTCTCCCTTAATAAAGAATACATAAAACCACATAGCTTACTATAAAAGAAAATAAAGATGCAGATGGATAGGAAAAAAGGTGTACAAGGATCTCCTAGTCAAAACACCATGAAAGATAGTATAATCGAAAACATGGATGGCATATGGATATGGTACACTAGTTAGTGAAAATAAGCTTTTTCACACATTACATGAATGGCACTGGACGGTGTCCCTCCACAGTGTGCGGTCAAAATCTTACCTGGCGTATTTAAGCAAAAATGACCAAAAAATGCTCCAAATTGAAGACAAGTAATGCCAAATGCGAGCAAAATTATTTCATGCGTTAATTTTTTTTTCAAAATTTTACGACCAAAAATAAGATCTAATGAAATCTGGGTAAAAAGTAATCGTGAGTAGACAATGATACAACATTTTCTCACTTTTAACAAATAAAAGCTATGTATAGACCCATCCGATGCCAAATAGACCTTCCTGCCACCTCAATTTTAAAAAAAAAAACATATTGGTGCATTACCCCCAATATACCGGAATTCCTATAAGAAAGATAAATGTGGCTCATGTATTACTGAGAGTTCAAAGAAATTGCAGTAGAGAGGTAATTAACCTGCAAATGCGTTTGTATTATTCCACAACTGTTGGCTGCCTGAACAAGCTTGTTAGCTATACGTGTCATATGACCTATATTTCCAATCCTTGGAGGTGATCTTTCCTGTGCCAATACTGTTGACTACAAGCAAAGATTTGATAGCACAAAATATTAATCAGCCCAACAAGTTTTGATTCATCTATTCTATTGATATACAAGAAGCTACAAGTACTAAAGGAAAGCTACCTTGGTGCGCTCTAATGTTAGTGTAGGCTGTATTTCTGCTTCAAGAATTTTACCAACAATGTTACACTCATGCAGCACATGCTTCACAAGTGATGCTTTCTTAGTTTCTAAGCAGGACCCTATAATGCTCTCCACTTGGTGATGTAAAAAGTTATTATAAGGGTACCTACATACCATGAAACATTGAAAACAGACATACAGAAAGGAAAAAAAATGAATAAATGTGTTCCCTTTCAGGATTCATCCGCATCTTGCCCAAAGAGAGAGTCAGTAGAAGGTTAAAGACTTACTCAAAAAATAGATCTAAAACATTTCTTAAAGCTCCTAGACGAATAAGTTCCATCTCAGCATCTTCACTTCCTAATGTGAATAAAATAGAAATGAACTCCACAATCTGAAAGACAAGAGAAATGTTAAGCTGTGCTAGAAGAGGCATACAAGAATCCCATTTAAAGAGATTTGATAAGATGGAAGAAATTCCAAATTAATTATTCAAACTATTCTATAAAGATGGTCAAGATTTGTGGGGAAAACATGCCAACTAAAATCCATATATTTATAAGCATATCTCTCATGTGCTAACAGTAACAATTATAGGTATCAAGAAAGAAAGTAATCAGTGTACACTACAATGCAAAAACATGGGTCAAATAATAGGAATAACAGATATTTCATATAAAGACAGCCCAATAACACTTCGGTGCAAATCAAGAAAGACAAAAATAAGAAAATAGACGCAAACAAGACTGCACAGTTGGTGCATAATGGTGAAAATTTCTTGGGGGATAAAAAAATAGCGTTAAATGCTATTTTGCTCCAATAGAATTAGCTCCTTAGTCAATAGCACTTAAGCAAATTAAGTATAAGATGAACCGAAATATGCTTTTATTTTTGTATGCGTACTAATCCGCCAATATATGAACAAAAATTAACTTCAATAATTAAAATATAAAAAACAAAAAAATTGATAATTAAATGTGTCAAATGCGGATACAGCCATAGATAACCATAACTCGTGTTTAAGATCAACTCATATAATAAACTCAAATGGATTAAAAGATTATATAACATCCACTGCAAGAATTTCAAAACTTCTATATTTAATGAAAAGAGAAGACAAACTAACATTGACTTCAAATATTGTACCTTCAAACGATGTTTCCCAAGAGGAGGCTTTAAGCAGCCATACGTGGTAGGCAAAACCACATCTGAAGTGGAGCCATCCAAGAGCTTCAACAAATAGCCTTCAAGATAGCAATTGTCAGCAAGCGCATAGAAATGTATGAATAGCAGCAACAAAATTAAGGAACAAAAAGAGCTATACCCAAGCCCAATCAGCTTCTCATTACAATACATGAAACATGAATCAAGACAAATAATGGCAACAAAATTCACCTTTTAACAATATAGGAGGTCTCAATCCTAAAGAGTGTTAGAAATGGGAGTTCAAGAAATACCTCAATTCTAAAATCAAATAATAAAATTGTAAAATCCAAAATTTACGTGTCGCCTCTCGCAATTGTAGAATCCGACCGTGAAGGATTAGAATCGACGTCAGCAGCAAATCGAGGTGCCCTTTATGATTAATGTTACGCGCTAATCGGTAACTTAAGGAATGTCATTTAATAAGAGGTTGATGCGGAACAGGAGTGAGCACATGTCGGCCACCCTGGAGTCCCACCAGGGGCCCACCATGACGTCGCACCATGGCAGCTTTATCAGGTCCGCGGATCATACATCCCAACCCGTCTCTGGTCCCACCACAGGAATCTGAAAGGCTGTTGAGGCCGAGATTCGATCTCGAGACCTCCTTGATAAAGAGCTCTTGGGCGAGCTCTCATCACCAACAGATTCGCGGACCTGATAAAGCCGTCATGGTGCGACGTCATGGTGGCCCTCCTGGTGGGACTCCAGGGTGGCGGGCAGGTGTTGACTCATGTTCCGCATCAGAGGTATATTTTGACGCAAGTGTCTATGGTGCACGAGATAGAAACACACTTAAATGGCAAGCATTGGAGAGCAATGACATAATTGTAATTAAGGGAAACCCTTATTTCATTTCAGCTATAGCCTTCCCCCTTTAATAAAATCCGAGAGTCTCCACGACGCACGTATTTTCCCTCCGAGCAGCGTGCAAGAGAAGCCACAAATCAAACCCTGCCCTCGTTCCAGTAAGTCACGAAAATTCAAGTTTGATGGGCTCTCTCCTCGTAAAAATCAACGACAGCAAGCACAGACATTCTCCTCACTGGAGTCGTGAAGTGTAGGGCTCGCCGATTGCATTTCGTCGTCCATACACAGAAGCTGATCATCTCGTCCTTCAATCGTTTGGACAAGTAACTAGTATATGGAATCCTTCAATGAGTTTTCTCATGGTTTTCAAGTTTCCTCCTTAATCAACTTCAGGAAACGAGGATCCCTTCTTCTCTTCCACAACAACATCCTGTTGAGGACGATTTTCCCGGCAGTCCTATCTAGGTAACGTTGTTCCCCTCTTTCCAGTTGATGCCCTTATGTTACTCCAGTTCAAAGCTTCCATTTAAGCCATACGATGTTTAATCGGTGAATCTTCAGTGACAGTCGTGATTAGATCGACAACTTCCCGTTTAAGCGTTGTCATTTCCATTTCAGAAATTGCAACCCTCCACTGATTAGAGAAGTGATAAGTTTTCATGTGTTCTTGTCCTACAATTCACTTCCCCTTCCATCTAATTCTTTCATGTGAAGTTCATGGAGATTAAAATATTTTTCATGTTTTGTTTGGACAGATAAAGGGCCAACAACTCTTCCATCATCGGCAAACAATAATTACATCTTCCTTTGTGCTTAGGGCAAGATGAGGTTTCTCCTCTATCCCGAGTATTTCCTTTTAATAGTCATTCTCCTTCATTGTAGAATAGTATTCCTAAAATATTAGGAGAAATAAGTGTATGTTTAATCGGATGAGAAATATTTTTCTCTTATAGTTAGAAGAAGATATGTAAACAAAATGAAACCGCATGCATCGAACATCGATTGTAGATAAGAATAAGAAATTATAAATCTATCATTACGTTAAATAATATGTAATCATATGTAATCATGTACTTCTTTATAAACGTAAGAACAATATGAAAACACAAGAATATGTATAAAAGGGGTATAATTATTATGAGATACGATCTAAGATTCAAGGATAAATAAGTATGTAATTCAAAGATGTAAAATAACATAAGAGGAGTGTTTCTTTAAGATTAAACATGTCATCACTAATATTAAGTTAAAGGAGTAATGGAACACTAAATTTAAAATTATTGATTTTAAGCGGGTGTTCCTCGATGTGTTCATGTCAGACACTAATAGAAGATAATTAGGAGGCAAGATCGAAGTCTCACGTGATTGATAGAGACACACTACCTTACTCATAGGGCTTAGAAGACCATATGAGCCTCAAGTTGGGGTGTCGACATCTCATATAAAATTTAGATACAAGTCAGTGTCCGTGACCGAGAGACACTAGGCACCTATGCTCGCCATTAGGGACTCGAATCGCTAGAACGTGCATAAAAAACTACTTAACTAAAAATGAGAAGAAGAAAAAAAGACATCTCAATTTCAAATACATGGTGAAATCTAGAACCTCTTTAGTTTAATGATTTTGAAATTGGGAAGAAAATTTAGTTCATGATCACGTAATAGAAAAGACATTTATGTTCAAGTACTATTATAGAAAAGTATGCATAGAACCAGATCATACATTTTTAGTGTAAAATGTTGTTTTAAAAACATGCACGCATGTTTTTATTCAAGTTATTTTTAGTGTCACTATGAGAGATCGTTTTTTATACTCACCAATTGGGCTGCCCCGTCTTCGAACATTTTTTTCAGAGGTCACAGGTGAGGTGATATGCCTAGGATAAGCTATGGAGACTGATGATTGGCTGGTAAAGACCTAAGACTTGTTGAATGTGATGCAATGCCCGAAAAATAAGAAGGTAGCTCTAGCGGCCTTCCTTCTTGAGGCCAAAGTCAATCAATGGTGGAGTAGACACATAGTTGATGACCATGTTGGAAAGAAGTTTAGTTTGAATTTACTTCTTTTAAATACAATTTCTATTCTGAGATTATGATAATGTGATCTCCCTCTATGTCAGGTTGTTCGGTGGACATGTTTACTTAGGATGAATTTTTCACAGCATTCTCAAACTAGTCTGTGTCTCCTTAAGAGCATCGTACCCTTCAAGAGAAGTATCTCAAACCGATTCAAGGGGATAAGACTATCAGGAAATGTGGGCTTACTGCAAGGAAACGAGGACGATGAGTATTGTTGCTTCAGGGAAGGCCTTCGTGACTCTCTGAGACATACGTTGTTGATAATGGATAAAGTTGATTATAGAAGTCTAGTGGATACCGCTTGGAATTTGGAGGCGGATCAACTAAGGGTGCAGAGGCGAAGTAACTTCAGGAACAAGCGAACTCAAGATGCACCACAACAACCTCAGAATAAAAATCAAGGAAAAAATTGAAACAGGAAGCAGAAGACAGACGGTAAGAGAGGAAATCAGCCCGGGATAGGGTCAAGGATTTCCTTGTCAACCCTAAGTGCAACTGCCACCATCAGGGTGAATGTTTGGTTGCTTCAGAACATAGCTCGTTACTGCTAGAGACATTCTAATAGTCAAGTAACAAATCTTAAGTTTTGCAATCATCTTCGATTTAATCAATTCCTTCATGGTCTAATATACAAGAATGTGGCATTCTATAGCCAAAGTTTGAAGTTGGTGGTCATAGGAAAATTGACAAGGGAAAGACGGCGGTGGACTCTTATGTAAAGCCAGCCCCAGGACGAGGTCTGGTGCAACCCAGAGCTTATGAACTGGGCAAGCAGGAGGCCAAGTAGCAAGAGGACGTAGTTACATATATGAAATGTCGTAGATAGTTTTTACTTTTCCTCCTTAATGACACTGCATTACCCATGTTGCAATCGTACATGTAGGTATCTAAAGTTGTCACTTAAAACCGAAAATCACAAACCGAACCGGAATCGCAAAGAACCGGACCGAACCGTTCGAGAATTATTTGGGTTCTGGTTTGAATTTTGGAACCGTGAACAACATTGGTCTGTGTGTAGTTCTTTCATTTTATTATCTGGAACGGAACCACAACATAGAAGTCTTATGCGATTTCAGGATTTTTTACCTATCCAAACCGGACCGAAGCAGAACTGAACCGCAAACTATTTATTATTATTATTATTATATTTTTTTATTATTTATATTATTATAACATTGATTTTTTTTTATAATCTATCTATAATATCTATACTTATAATTAATGATGAAACTGGTGTGATTTAAACCCAAATCACAATTGCGTCGAAAGGTGTCGGATTTAGACTAAACAAAATGACATCACACCAAAATCGTGCGATGTGCTTTGACATTAGTGCGATTTGAAGTCATTTTTTGCTGTGCGGTTTTGATTTTTATAAAATTATATAATATATTTTTAGTTTTACTAGCATATTTCTCTGAAATATATTTTTTTAAAATATAGAGGGCGCGGTTTAAAATCGGTGGGGTCTGGTGCAATTTAAAATTTTACTCGCATATTTTTCTGAAATATTTTTTGCTCCACAACCAAACTGTTTGGTGTGGTTTAAAATCGGTGCGGTTTTGTGGTTTTGCGGATTCGGTTTTTAACTTTTGACCCTACTTACTATATTATACAAAAAAAGTACTCCCATTTAGTGTATCGCAAAATTATTGTGTCTGGTCTGCGGATTTCGAAGTCCCTCTTGCAAAAAAATCAAACGGGTTTACTTTTCCCCTCTGATTTTTTACTTTTGACCTCCCTCATTCATTCTGTGAAATTTGATTTTGATTTTGGTTGAAACTGATAGGAACCGAACCGAACCGCATAGAACCGTACTGAACCGTTAGTGACCGATTTGATTATGGTTTTTGTTGAATTGTAACCGGAACCATTGACACGACGGTTCCAAAAATTATGTTGAAACCGTAACCAAAACCGAAACTAGCCCAACGAAATAAGGTTTTGGTTCTAATTTGAAGAACTGTTACCACAGCGGTTTGGTTCGCGGTTTTAGTAGAAACGGAATCAAACCGGAACCGTGACAGCTCTATAGGTATCCTTGTGATTTGAAATGTGCCCTCCATGTGTCTATTTGATACGGGTGTTTCGCACTCGTTGGATACAGGCGTGTCTCACTCGTTTATAGCAAAATCTTTTGCGCTTGGGTTGGGCTTAGAGATCCTTTCAGAGTCCACCACTATAGGTCATGATGCTTAATGGTTTCCCTATGCATACTAGTCACAAATGTAGAGTCTCAGTGTGGTTTGGGGATGCTGAAATTATCCTAAAAGTGTCACTTCTTCCTATTGCAGAGTTCGAATTAATTTTGGGTATAAACTGATTGGCAGATGTAAATGCCAAATAAATTGAAAGAACAAGGAAATACAGTTAGAAGTACCTGACCAGTCCATCTTCATCAATCAGGGCATGAAGCGAGTTTCCAAATCAATTATCGCTTCAGTCAAGGTTGTCAAAAATATCAACAAGGGTTGTGTTATATTTCTAGTGTTGATGCATGTAGAAACCAAAAAATAATTTGCAAGAAATACTAGTAGTTCATGAATTTTTGGATGTCTTTCCATAAGAGCTATCAGGTCCCCCTCATGCCAGAGAAGTTGATTTCAAATCGACCTTATACCTATATCCACACCAGTAGCCAAGGCTCCTTACCGCATGACACCCAAAGAACAAGATGAATTAAAGATCCAGTTGTAAGAGTTACTCAAATTGGAATTTATCTGACCCAACACGTTGCTTTGGAATGCACAAGTTCTATTTATAAAGAAGATGGGCGGTAATCTGAGGTTGTGCATTGAATACCGGGAGCTGAACAAGCTGGCAATCAAGAATAAATATCTTCTTCCGAGGATAGATAATTTGTTTGATCAACTTGAGGAGCTTTGCACCTTCTCTAAGTTAGACTTGAGATCGGGATATCACCAATTGATAATTCATGATGGGGATGTTCAAAGACAGCTTTCAACACGAGGTACGGGCACTATGAGTTTGTAGTCATGTCATTCGGACTAACTAATCCCTCGTCTGCCTTTATGAACCTGATGAACAGAGTGTTTCAGGAATTCCTATATCTATTCATTATCGTCTTCATTGAGGATATCCTAGTTTATTCAAAGAAACAAGAACATGTCACAAACCTTAGAAAAGTTTTTAGTACTCCAAAGGAGAATCAGTTGTACGCAAAATTTTCTAAGTGTGAATTTTGGCTTTCAAAGGTCGCTTTTTTGGGACACATTATCAATCAGAGAGATCTCGCGATAGATTTAAAGAAAATAAAACAATCTAAGATTGGCCAAGGCCGAAGGCAGTCACTTAAGTTCGCCGCTTCCTGGGTCCAGCAAGTTACTACAGGAGGTTTATTAAGGACTTCTCAAACATAGCTCTACCAATGACTACACTCACCAGAAAAGGAAAAGACTTTAGTTGTACAGTTAAATGTGAGTTTGCTTTTGAGGAACAAAAAAAACAGACTGATGACTGCACCAATATTGTGTTTACCATCAGGTACTGATGGATTCCAGATTTATAATGATCCTTCGGGTCAATGACTGGGTTGTGTGCTTATGCAGTATGAAAAAGACAGCTTTCGCCTCAAGACAATTAAAGGACCACGAGAAGAATTATCATGTGCATGACTTGAAACTAGCAATCGTCATTCATGCACTGAAAATCCGGAGACACTATCTTTATAGAGCGCGTTGTGATGTTTTTTACAGATCATAAGAGTTTCAAGTATATCTTTGACCAACGAGAACTAAATATGAGACAGCGTGGATGATTGAAGCTTTTATCCTTATGATGTGGATATTCAGTATCATCCCGACAAAGCAAATGTGGTGGCAGATGTTCTTAGTAGAAGAGGTTGGAGTTATTCCCTCATTACTCATCGGAAGGATTTGATACGAGCAATAGAGAGACTGTAGATCAATGTGATACCACGTGTCAGTGGGAGTTCTATAAGTTTAAGATAGATAAAAATTACTTGTGACATTAAAGATAAAAACAGAAGGGTTTTACCCCTAGATTCGAAGATAGAAGAAATTTGGGAGTTGACTTAAGCAGGTCAGAAAGAGAATATTATAATTCAAGATGGTATAATGCTACACAACAGAAGAGTTTGCATTCTAGATGTCAGTCATCTTCGCGAGGACATACTATTCGAGGCTCATAGTTCTAGATAATACATTCTGGTAGTACGAAGATGTATGTGGATCTTAAGAGGTCAGTGTAGTGGCCAAGTATGAAGGGTGACGTTGCAAAGTATGTTGAAAAGTGTAACACGTGCAAATTATTCAAAGCTGAATGCCAGAGACCAAGGAGCAAGTTGCAGCCACTTCCTATCCCAGATTGGAATTTTGAAGACATATCGATGGATTTTGTGTATGGTCTTCCAAGATATCGCAGTGAAAATGATTCTTTGTGGATCATCGTGGATTGTCTATCTAACGTTGTCATTGTTTTAAATGTCCACCGAAATGTCATTTTTCAAAGTAAAACGATACGTTTTTCTAAAAAAATTAAATTACATCCTCTGGTAAAATATAGGCCGACATATCTGATTTTTCTAATATATCGGTCAATAGAACTTTTAAATATATCGTCGGCGATTTTATTTGTTATATTAGCAGACTAGCAGCCTATGTTTGAATCGTCTATATATATATTATATTATGTATGTTTAAATCAATTAAACTTATTGTTTTGATTTTTTTAACGTTTTAATTTTACAATCAATTTTGTATAATATTAAATATATTTTACAATATATCATTTTGTATTTGTTAAAATTATTTTATCTAAGATACAATTCGATTTTATTTTATAACATAAATGACTCATTTTAAATCTATTTGTTATATATTTTTCAACTTTTATAACACAAAATTGTAGTTGGTATACATAAAAATACAAATTTTATTTATAGGATATGGAGATTCGATTTTTTAAAATATCTCTGACATGTCTTCGACTTCCAACATCCGACATTTAAAACTCAATCTGATATGTCGCTGACATCTGATATTTACAATCTTGAAGGTTGCTCGTTTATTCCTAATAAGAGGATGGATTAGGGTCCGAGATTAGCTCAGTTATATGTAGATGAGTCTGGATGCATTTTGTTCTGAAGTTTATCATTTCAGATAGGGATATATTTATCTCTAAGGATTGGGAGTATGTTCAGAAAATGTTGACAATTGAGTTAAAGTTTAGTACTACATTTCACTCTCAAACGGATGGACAAACCGAGCGTCTTACTTATTAAAGTATCAAGGCATACCAAAGCGTAAAGGGCTCTTGTATCCTAAGCACAGGTGTGTGCCTAACGAGGGCAAGGCGCAACCAGATCTAATTTAAATAATCAGTATCAAATATCAGTTCATTTTCTTGATCAAATTCTTTATCTAATCTACCCATTAATCATTAATTATTATCATTTATATCTCCTAAAAAATCAAGGTGGTCACATGCATCATATCTAAGTAACAAATATTAAATTATGCAAATATTATTGAGTTATTACATTTTCTTCTTTATTTTGAAAAAAAATCATAGCAAAAATCTCACGCATGCGCGCCTTTTATACTCCAAAGGCTCCAAAAACGCACAAAGGCGCAAACCTTTGAGCCTGATGAGCCTTTAGTCATAGGCGCACCTTTAACAACATAGTTGAGCGTACTAATAAAATTATGGAAGAAATGTTTCGAATGTGTATTTTGGACTTTGGAGGTAAATGGGAGAAATATGTCGCATTGGTAAAATTTCCTACAACAACAATTTTCAGTTAAGTAATGGGATGGCCTCTTTCGAGGCTCTTTATGGCAGACATTGTTGGACACCTTTATCTTGGGCTGAGAATGAAAAGAGAATTAGGAATAAAGAATCATGGATTGATAAGATCACAAATCGAGTTAAGCTCATTCAGGAGCGCATGAAGATAGTTCGGGATCGACAAGCCAAATATTATGACCAGAGGCGCGGGACGATAGAGTTCAATGATGGAGATTTTATTTACCTCTAAGTAAGGCCAGTAAAGCGAGTGTTTAGACTAAAGTGGACGAAGAAATTGAGTCACGGGTTCGTTGGTCCATTCAAAGTGCTCGAACGCATTGGTGACATTGCATATAGGTTAGTCTTACCTGAAGAGATGAGCGTTCTACATTAATCGTGTAAAAAAATCCCGGGCCCGGAAAGCCCGCCCGGGCCCGGGCCGAGAAAATCCCGGTTGGGCCCGGCCCGGGCCAGGCTTGGGGGACTTACCGGGTCCCCATTTTAGTCGGTTGCCCGGGCCGAACAAAGCCCGAGCGCCGGGCTAGCCTGGGCCCAACACCCAGGCTGGCGGAATATCCAACTTAATCCAGGCGGGATTTTAATCCTGTCTCGAAATCGGGCTGGTTTGGGCTTGGCCCAGCCCGGACCGGCCTGGAGGGCCTTATCGGGCCCCCTCTTCTAGAGGGAGCCCGAGCCCGGCCAGGCCCGACTCAAGCTGGGCACGGGCCGGGCCCCGGGCCCGATAGAGAAAAACCACAGGCCCGACCGACCTGGTCCAAACCCGGCCTGGTCGGGCTTTTTTTGCATGACAAGTCTACATGATGTTTTCAGGTCTCCTATTTGAGAAGAGTAGTAAGAGACCCCAGTCAGGTGATTGGTACTGAGGATGTGCCAGTCGAATCAAGCCTTAATATCAATATAAAACTAATCAGGATTATGGACTCAAGGATTCAGAAGCTCGGGAACAAAGAGATATGTTTTCTTAAAGTCCTTTGGATGAATGGTGAATTTTGAAAAAGTACCAACACCAATTCTTTCTAATAAATTCAAAGGTGTTGGGTGTCAAAGGAACTGTACCCAAAATTGTTATAGAGGATTCAAGATCTCAATCAAGTAATTGAGTTCCAATAAGAAAAAAAAAAGATGATCTCCAATTGTTATTCCATGATCAGTGCTTACAAAAGTATCCAAAAGGTGAAAATAAAGGTCTAGGTATCATTGCTCTCACCACGAAACTTTAAATCATCACTTGGGATCACGGAGCTTGTCATGAAAAAAGAATCCCTTCACAAGATTACATGATATGGCAAGAATGGAGAACCTAGAGTTGTGTCGGACTATAATGAAGAAGGATAAACAATGAAAATAATAAAGAATGGGGTTAACAACAACTAAGTGGGGCAGAGAATGATATATGCATCAGCAAAAGCAGTGACGGATGCATGGAGGTATGGTAACTCCAAGCGTTTAGAAATATTGAGGAATAAGGAGGGTAAAAAGTAATAAGTGTGGAATTGTGAAAGAATTTAGGGTTATACCGAACATTTGGAAGTGGTAAATCAATTAAAAATTGTATAGCTTTACAAGGGCATTTGAATATATGAGTATTGATAATCATGACAGGCTCTAATTAGATTGTCTTTTCAAAAACAGAACTGAATCAGGTAAAAGACCAACCATTTACAGATCAATTAATGAAGACTCAAAAAGAAAGTCGCATCAGATATCTTACAGATTAACCAAAAGATAACTCTAGAGTGTACAGAAATACATCAGATAGACTTTCCGTAATGCCAAAGTAAACAATAATCTAAACAAATGGGTTCCAACTATCTCAATAAATGAAAAAAATGGTAGTACGAGTAGAAAAGGCAAGAAAATGATATATAGAAATAAAATAGGAGGTAATAACAGAATAGGATCCATTGTCATTAATCATTATCACCAGAAATTGAAAGCAGGATGCTTTTTACAAGGTGGATTTCAAGTGCAGTTCTCAGTCACAAGTATGCAACAACATAGTGATAAGTACCCAATAATTGATACAGATTTCACATAAATATCATTTTCATAAACACAACTAATGGTCTGCTTTACTTATTAATCTTCACCATTCATTTATCAAGATCTGCGATGAGTTCATTCTAGACACCTAAAATATCCTCAATCTATTTCAAATTAATTTAGCAGTTCCCTATTCTTCCATCCGAACTATGCATATACCCAAACATCTTAAATAAATTACATTAACTTATATATAATTATATATTCCAGGTGTCGGTCATATACTCCAAATATAGTCATTTGATGCATTCGCTATCTTGATTTGTGATGTAACAATCTTGAAATCAGAAGAATATACTATTCTTTTCACAAAACAAGCATCATACTGTAAGACAACACTTTAGCCCTGTTTCATGAATTTTTTGATGAATCAACATAAGGTTTTATAACTACAATATAGCTGCAGCCAATTTAGGCCATTCAGTTCCTACAATGCTCATTATGGCTATAAATATTCAATCATAGACACATGACATAAGAGTATCGAAACAGTGTCGCAGAAAATAACAGATTTACAAAATTATATCCAAATATAATAATTTTCATATAGCCACTACATGTGATAACTAATAAAAACAATCAACTAGTTAAAACAACCAATTACCTAGGCTCTCCAGCATGCGGCCAACTGTCTCTGGATCAGCAATTACAACTGTTCCATGGCTTAGCTGGCTTCTAAATGATTGGTAAGATGATTGCAGCAATCTCTTAGGATCCAAAAGGCATATGCATACAGACAGTGAGTTAACAAGAACGGACTTTGGCCTTGAATCTTCTAGTGCATGTTCAAATAATCTTCCCACAAAACTGAAATTTGAAGAAGGAATAGGTTGAGCTATGAACAAGTCAAAACTACTGGAACACGCACTAAATGGTTAAAAAGGTGGAACAGACACCTTGGGCTGCAAACTTTTGTTGCAAGTCCTGGAGGAGCATATCTAGTTATTGCGCAGAGGACTTCCGCTGCATTAGCATGAACTTCAGGCGAATCCTGCAAGGATAATCAACATATGAAAGGTTCATAGTAGCAATATATGTTACCACAAAATAGACACCGTTTAACCAAGCATAGTTGTAGAGATGAGAAGTTGTGCATAGCTATGAGTAATATATGCTACCAAAGTATCATCATTCATCAATATCATTAATCTAATCCAAACTACTCGAGGTCGGCTGCATTGATCTTCCTCCACCATTCATCTTGTCGAGTTTAGCAGGAGCGGTTGAATTGTACATAAAAAACTCACTACAAGGGCTCATTAGACGGCACGTAGTTTTCTATTTCACTTTCTTTAGTCTCACACCTCTAGTGGGGTTTTAATGTCACTCCTTTTTGTGTATATATAAAGGTGAAATGTAATATTTACCATCAGATTTGAATATACAAGTTATTTCATAGTTTCAACTTGGCATCAGAGCGATATTTTGCGTTGTTCTATCTCTCGTTCGCTCATTGCAACTCTCGCGATCGGAAGTATCGCATTCGCAGTTACCGCGCGGCTGGTTACGTTCTCTCGTGATATCCTCTCATCTTGCCAAACTCAGCTCTTGGTCTCGCGCATCCTCGTGTAGCTATCATCAACCTAAGAGGTGGCTATTGAGCTCGCTTCTCGCAACCTTGCAGGCATCCATCTGTGACCCTCGCGTCAACATCGTTGGTTCTAGTCTAATGAGTAGAGCTCATCAACCTCACGATCGTGCAAGTTCTCGCAACGGTTCCTAAGCTCTTCCTGATCTCGCAGTGGTTCCTAAGCTCTTCCTGATCTCGCAGTGGTTCCTGAGCCTGTGAACCTCCAGTCACGCAAGTTCTTACGTGTTTGATCTCAGCATGCGCGGTGTAAAAAGAGAACTCATAGTGCAGTAATCATGCAAGTTATTATTGATCTTCCAATCGTGTGAGTTCTTGCTTAGCATCCCTCTAACTCTCTCTGTGTGAGTTCTCATTGTGGTCTGAGTCATGTTGTCGTTCGAGTTCTACTCAAACCCACTTTTTTAATTATTTTTTTTACTCGAATCCGCTTAACACTTTATGTTTTCAAATTTCTCTGAGATCACATGAGTATCTAAATGGCAGGCTCCACAGATTCGAGTGTCAAGACCCCCTCCAGTATTCGTGTAAACATCGTTGGTGCTAGTCTAACGAGTAGAGCCCGCCAACCTCACGATCGTGCAAGTTCTCGCATCGGTTCTTAAGCTCTTCCAGATCTCGCAGTGATTCCTGAGCCCGTGAACCTCCAGTCACGCAAGTTCTTACGCTTTTGATATCAGCATGCGCGGTGTAAAAAGAGAACTTGTTGTGTGGTAATCATGCAAGTTATTCTAGATCTTCCAGTCGTGCGAGTTTTTGCTTACCATCCCTCTAACTCTCTTCGTGCGAGTTCTCACTGTGGTTTGAGTTCATGTTGTCGTTCGAGTTCTACTCAAACCCACTTTTTTAAAATTATTATTTTTTTCTCCTCGAATCCGCTTAACACTTTATGTTTTCAAATTTCTCTGAGATCACATGAGTATCTAAATGGCAGGCTCCACATATTCGAGTGTTAAAACCCCCTCCAGTATTCAGAAGTTTTCCGTCCATGACCATCAACAAACCCATGGTCCCTGCGGTTCCTTTTGGATTACTATCCTGCTTTTGGACGGACAAATTATCTTGAATGATCTTGGGTGGCACAACATGCCATTTGAAGCCATTAAATGTATAGGTACATTGATGAGACCATTTTTCAACAACTCAGTACAGATACTTCATGGCGAAAGTGGGAGGCTGGCCATTCTCTGGTGGTTTCATGGTTACTTTACTCCATGTCTCATTTAGTGTGCCACAACTACATCAACATGTTTATGGATTCCAATTTTGAGATCTGGACTCAAACATGAAAGAACTATTCTCAAATTGGCATTTTTACACAGGTGTATGAACTTATACATCAAGTTCTAGAATGGAAACAAGACTCCTCGAGTGTTGTGGCTTACTTTTCTTAGTTTGAATGTTTCTATCAACAACTTGGCTATTTTGAGGACTTCACTTCAACATGCATTGTTGATCACTACCGTCTTCATGTCTTCCTTATGGGTCTTAATATTGACTTTGACATGGTCAGCACTCATGCCTTGCACCGTCAACCTCTTCCTCTCTTCGGGTGATCTACAGGATGATCTTAGGAGATGAGGTATGTCTCTTCCCTTTTGTCGCGCCCTTGGTCGAGGTCATATTGTTGAGTGAAACTGCAAACCACAAGATGGGCTTTGAGGTGCGCAACCGCCCCATCATGGTGATGCTTCACAGTAAAGAACCAATTACATTCCACACGGAATTGTCCTGGAGAAATGGAGACAAGGTCAAAGTTTGATTGGCCCAAAGGACAGGCATTTCCTCATCCATCGCAGCCCGCCACCCTGGATATAGAAGAGTTTCCAACACAAAAGAGAGGGCAGAAATAGAAGATAAGGAAGTGGCAAACCTGTGAAGTTCTGGAGATAAGCGGTGAATGGAGACATAATGAGAGAGTGGGTGAGTGGTAGAAGGGACTGCATTCTGGGGGGAAGCCGTAGTTGGATCAACTGGTCGTGGAGCATCATCACTAAAGGGCAACTGTCCCGGGACATCAGACTGAGGGCGACGACGAGTGTACACACGAAAAGGAGGATGAGGCTGTGGTATTGGGAGCACTGAAGGGGGTGTTGAGTATGGTTGTTGATAGGAGCGTTAGTATGTGATGTAAAGCGGATTCAGGGTTCTCAAAAATAGATATATTTTTTAAGCAAAATAATATATTTGTTATGAAATAAAAATTGGGAGTTTTTTAAAAATGATTTTATTTTTACTTTTAAAAGAGAGGTCGAGTGGCCAGATTGGCTTCGCGCAAAATCACCTCCAGCGTTGATTTTGTAAAACCGTTAATAATTATTTGAGAGAAACTTTGTGAGTGTTTTATGAGTTGAATCGTCGAGAGTTGCATACATCCACAAGCATAATCACAAGCAACAATTTATGAAATAACGATAAATCAGGCGTTAGAACGCTCAAGACAAGCTCTTTAATTATTTAGGTTAGACGCATAAATTTTAAAGCTAAAATGAACGAGCAATAAATCGAGTGTTGATACCGCAAGGTGGCAGTCCAATCCCAATGTTCCTGGTGCAAATCCGATCCAAGCTGTGTTTGACCCAGGCCAACTGTACCCCTGAGTCGGCTTTTGAATTGGTTGTCGGAGTGGGACGACGTGGTCGACAGCAACCAACGAATAGAATGGACGTGGGAGGGTCACAGGAGAAGAGTGGCGATGTCGACGGCACCCTCGCGTTTGTCGGCGTTGATGGCCGGTGCTGAGTAGTTCTGTGACCCGTCGGAAAAATATCGTAGTTGACGACGGGTTTGTCGTGCATCTGCAACCGAGCAGGAGTGGCGCGGTGGTGGTCGCTGCGTGTTAGGGCGGCGGATGAGGGCAGCGTCGCTGGACGGGACGAAGAGGAGAACAGTGCAGCGGCCAGACGGCTTGGATGTCGCTGTCGAGGAGACTGGATCGGCTAGTTCGGGGGAATTATTGAAGATGTACAGTGCGGGGACAGTGCCGGCAATGTAGAGGATCGATTATTAAAATCGATCTCTACTGTCCGGGTTCCTTTATTCAGAGGTGTGGCTCCCTTTTAATAGTGGATGAATTTCCAAGGAGGGCCGGCCAATATACTCGATTGATTTTCATTCTCCTTTATGAATATTTTTTCCAAATAAGGGGGAAACCGACCGAGTTAAGAATGATCTCGTTTATTTATTTTTTTTATTATAATTATTATTTCTTAAACAGGAACCGGCTAGAATAAGGGAGGATTTTTCAAAGTTCTACATTTCCAAAAGAAAAAATATTTCAAGATTTCATCTTTTTGAATTTTAAATTTAAATGTATGTGTTTTAAATAATTTTGAGCTTGCCTTTACCATCCTACTACCAAAATTACCGAACCTTTTTATTTAAGATATCACCGGACAGTCAACCCGAAGAGCCAAACAATCTCAAATAAAAACGGATGCGCGAAAGAAATACACGATAATAAATAAATACTAAAAAATTAAAACGCGGGACTTAGGATGCGACGAAGGATGCATCAGTATGCAGGATAGCAAGAGGGAAGTTATCGCGAGGAGTCAAAGAGTAAAAGAGTTGATCCTCGAAGAAGGTGACATCAACGGATGTGGCCATTTTTCGATTAGTTGGAGAGTAATACACCTAACTCTTTTGTGTGTGAGTACCCAACAAACATATATTTGGTTGCGTGTGGAGCCACTTTGTCCATCGCAGGGCCAAGATGATGGACAAAACAAACACTCATGAAAATACGATGAGTCAATGAGAAAAGGAGGTATTGGAAGAAAGAGGATGGAGGATGTCTTCGCAAAGTTGAGAATTGACGGGTGCATGCGATTAATTAAATAGCATACGGTGGAGGCTATGAAATGCTAATAAATCTTGGGTTTGAAAAATAAGGGAGTGGGCCACCTCGAGGAGGTGGCGGTTCTTCTGCTCGGCCACACCATTTTATTGTGAAATATACGTACGGAATGTTTGGTGGATAATACCCAATGTATTACAAATTTCCTAAAATTCGTGACTAGTATATTCATGCACATTATCGGTTCGGAGTATTATAATTGAGCGCGAGAATTGAGTACGGATCTCGGTGATGGAGCAAAAGATACGTAATAATTCAGAGTGATTGCACGGCAAATACAAACATGTCATGCAAGAATGATTATCAATAAAGGCAAGAAAGTAGTGATATTCACATAAACTAGCAGTTTTATAAGGGCCCTAAATATCTGAATGAACTAAATCAAATAGAGCGGAGCTCTTAGTACAATGGGAGGAGAATGTAGAGCGATGTTGTTCCTATAGATAAAGGATTCATATGTAAATTCAGAGAAAGAAAAATCAGAAATGGCTTACTACATGATAGAAAGAGGAGCATGGCCAAGACGTTGGTGTCAATCAGCATGGGTGATAGAGGAGAGAACTATGGTGGGAAGGTCCAAAGTGGTGCATAGTCATGTGATATGGCTCACTTTCCAATGGAATATAAGATCCAGTACTGGACTAACCTATCATCCCGGAGCCATTATTAAGTAGTAGGCTCAACAGGTGGGTCGCGAGTCAAATGGTGAAGAAAACCCTTAGTCCGGAGTACACGCCTAGTTGTTAAAGGAGCGTTTCAGGCGCGCCTAAGACTCAAGGCTCGGCAGGCTCAGAGGTTTGCGCCTTCGTGAGCCTATTTTGCGCCTTTGGAGCATAAAAGACACGTCTATGTGCAATTTTTATTGTAAAATTTTTTTCAAAATAAGAAAAAAATTAATGTAAGAACTCAATATTTTTGCATAATTTAGTGTGTATGAAACATACTCGAGCTTTGAGATCTATATATGATACAAGTGATCACATTGATTTTATTTTTTAAGAGATATAAATGATAGTAATGAATCATTAATGAGTAGAATATATTGAAAATCTAATTAAGAAGATGAAATGATGTTTGATGCTGATTATTTAAACTGAATATGGTTGCGTCTTGCCTTCGTCAGGCGCACGCCTGCGCCTTGAGCCTTGCGTCTAGCCTCCAAGACTCCTTTGTGCCTTGGTGCGTCTTGCGTCTTTAATAACTAAGAGTTGTGCACGCAATGTTGTTAAAGACGTGTCTAAGGCTCAAGGCTCACACACTCAGAAGTTTGCGCCCGCGTGCATCTTTTTGCGCATTTGGACCATAAAAGGTGCGCCTGAATGTGATTTTTGTTGTAAACTTTTTTTCAAAATAAAGAAAAAATAATTGAAGAACTCAATAATTTTTACATGATTTTGAGTTTGTGAAACATAAACGAGCGTTGAGACTTACATATGATACAAGTGATCGCATTGATTCCATTTTTAAAAGATATAAAAGATAGTAATTAATGATTATTGAGTAGAATAGATGAAGAATCTGATCAAGAAGATGAAATTATGTTAGATGTTGATTATTTAAAATGATTGTGATTGCGTCTTGCCCTCGTTAGGCGCCCGTCTTGCCCTCGTCAGGCGCGTGCCCTACCCTCGCCAAATGCGCTCCTACGCGTAGGCTCCAAAACTCCTTTGCGCATTGATGTGTCTTGCACCTTTAATAACTAAAAGCACATGAAGCATGGATTGGACCCTCTCGACAAAATTGTTTTCCCAATAGGGAAGAAAGTGGTGATTCTGAGTTCGTCACGAACTTCATAGATGGGAGTCAACACAAGGGTTGCCAAAATAGTGGTCAAGGCGGATGCAATGTTCATCCTCATATTATCAACGTTCTTAAGCTAAGAGTTCAGCGAGTTCGTAATAGAGGGAGGTGGAGCACTGTTATGGAAGGACAAGATTACTAGTTGAGGAGTAACGGGGATTCCTATGGCGCAGCAGTAGCGAGACTAGGCAGGAATGGCGAGTCGTGGCCTTGTGGGGTATAAAGACTAAAGAAGGTAGCAAGTTCCACGATGTTGTGTCTCAATTCAACAATTTGGTATGTTAATCCTATGGAAAACGGATACCCTCGATGGCAAAAGAAGCAGCGAGTTCAACAGCAAAAGGAGTTGCGGGTCGCGCGAGGAAGGAATCGGTGAGTGTTGTGTGAAAATGGTGGCAGAGGGAGTTAGCGAGCTCTATATCGATAAGATGTAATAAGGGAGTGGCGAGTTCCAAAACCGAGGGGAGCGGCGATATTTGTTGTGGGTCTAGTCGGAGAGTTCTGGGGTTGCTCAACCAATCGACTGCGAGTCAAGACCTAGGGTACCAGCGAACAGGAGATTATAAAAGGGTGAGGAAGTCGGGGTTAAGGTGGGGCGAGGCTGAGAGCAGAAAATGATGAGCTCTGAAGGAAGATGCGCGAGTACATAGAAAAAGGAAGACAAATTCCAGCAGCAGGAAGATATCAATTGGCGAGAGCGGGATCCCAATCGTCGAGAGTTCAACGCTAGGAATCAAGTAACTCTAATATCATGTAGAAGAATTCAATATGTAGAGATGAAAAAAGGAACCTTGTATATATGTTCACGTGTGTCAAATACAAAGAATGAGTACATATTTATAGGATGGAGAAAGAGAGAAGGTCCAATACATGATGTGGGACTAAAGAGGAGAAAAATAACAATAAAAAATACATAATGGGTCTTTGTCAAATGGGCTTCTCTAACACTCCCCCGCAAGCTGGAGCGTACAAGTCATATGCACCCAGCTTGGACAAACACTGGTAAAATAAGGTACTTAATAAAGCCTTCGTGAGAATGTCAGCAACTTGATCAGTGCCCGGAATATGCTTTAATTCAAGTTTCTTCATTTGAACTTTCTCCCGAATAAAATGGCAGTCTACCTCAATATGTTTTGTGCGCTCGTGAAATACCGGATTCTTTGCAATGTGTATGGTCGCTTGACTGTCACAAAATAGAACAGCAGATGAAGGAAGTTTTACCCCCAGGTCAGCAAGGAGGCTTTCGAGACATGTGAGTTCTGAGACAACTGATGTCATCGATCGGTATTCAGCTTCCGCGGAGGATCGAGCAACCACGGCTTGTTTCTTACTTTTCCATGTAATGAGATGACCGCCAAAATATGTACAGAATCCACTGGTGGACCGCCAATCGTCCAGGGAGCCAGCATAATCGGCATCTGAAAATGCAACTAATGCTGGAGTAGGGTTGGAGGTTTTGTAAACCAGCCCTTGACCCGGAGCTGCCTTAAGGTATCGGAGAATCCGTTCAACAGCCTGGAGATGAGAAACCTGGGAAGCATGCATGAACCGACTGACAATCCCAACAACGAACGATATATCAGGCCTCGTGACTGTTAGATAGATCAATTTTCCCACAAGACGTCGATAGTATTCCGGGTTCTGGAGAGGCAGATCATCATCAGAGGCATGAGCACAAAGCTTGTGATTTGCCTCCATTGGAGTAGTAGCTGGCTTGCAACAAGACTGGCCAGCGTCTTTGAGGAGATCAAGACAATACTTCCGGTGGGAGAGGACAAGCTCATCCGGACGTCGTGCGACTTCAAGACCGAGGAAGTAGCGAAGATGTCCCAGGTCTTTGGTCTGAAACACAGTGCTAAGATGTTGTTTGACCGCGTGAATCCCCTTTGAATCATCCTCAGTGAGCAGAATGTCATCAACATAAACCAACAGAAGGACCGTTCTTGTTGCCCGGTGTCGAGTGAATAGGTAGAAGTCTGCGGAACTTCGAGTGAAGCTCATGTCCCGAACAACCTTGCTGAACTTGTCAAACCACGCCTGAGGGGATTGTTTGAGATCATAGATGGATTTATTCAGAAGACACACGAGACTCCCTCGTGGTCTCAAACCCGGGCGGTTGGCGCATGTAGACAGTTTCCTGAAGATCACCATTCAAGAACGCATTCTTGATATCCAGTTGATGAAGGGGCCAGTGGCGATGCACAACCACGGAGAGCAGGACACGAACGGTGTTGAGCTTGGCCACCGGAGAGAAGGTTTCCTCATAATCAAGGCCCTGCTATTGAGTGAAGCCACGGGCCACCAGGCGGGCCTTTCGACGGCCAACGGTGTCATCAGGAACATGTTTGATGACGAAAACTCATTTACACCCAACAGGTTGCTGACCGGGAGGTAAAGGGACAAGGACCAAGGTCTGGTTGGCCCAAAGGGCCGTCATTTCCTCGTCCATGGCAGCCAGCCAGCCTGGATGTTGAAGCGCCTCCTGCACAGAGTTTGAGATAGAAACAGAGGATAACGATGTGGCAAAGTGAAGAAGTGGCGGTGAAAGGCTATGAAGAGAGACATAATTCGCCATAGGATGAGCGGTGGAGGCTGGAGCCGGAGCAGCAGGCTGCAGAGCGTCAGAGGTCGAAGCCAACTGCAGTGGGGCAACGGGACGGGGAGAGCGACGAGAATATACCCGGATGACAGGTGGTTGGGGAAGGACCGGAGGCTGTGCAGGAAGGGGGTAAGGTGGAGACCGGGGAACAGAGATGACAGGGCGCACAACGGGCTCCGGAAGAGGAGCGAGATCCAGAGCAGAGAAGAAGGGAAGATCTTCCCGGAAAGTGACATCCGCAGAAACGGTCACCTTGCGGGTAGTGGACGAATAGCACATGTAGCCCTTTTGAGTGTGCGAGTAGCCCACAAAGACATATTTGGCCGCACGGGGATCCAACTTGTCGGTAGATGGGCCGAGGTGGTGAACGTAGCATGTACACCCAAAAATGCGGGGAGTAAGAGGGAAGGCCGGAGTGGAGGGAAATAGGAGGCTGAAGGGAGTAGCATTCTAGAGGACGGAGGACAGTAGACGGTTGATAAGAAAACAGGCCGTGCAGAGCGCAAAGTTCCAGTATGGTTTGGGAACCCGCATTTGAAACATAAGAGAGCTAGCCACATCAAGGAGATGATGATTCTTGCTTTCGGCGACACCATTCTGCTGTGGGGTATATGCACAAGACGTTTGGTGAATAACCTCAAACTCGGAGCAGAGGGTCGTGAAGTCATGGTCAGTGTACTCGCGCGCATTATCAGTGCGAATAGTTTGAATGAGCGCAGAGAATTGAGTGTGAGTCTCAAGAATGAAGGCCCGAAATACGTGGGGAAGCTCAGAACGATCACGAACGAGATACAACCATGTCATGCGAGAATAATCATCGATGAATGTAAGAAAAAAACGGTAGCCAGAAATACTAATAATCTTGTACGGTCTCCATATATCGGAGTGTACCAAAACAAAAGTAGCAGAGCTCCGAGTACAATGAGAAGGAAACGATGAACGTGGCTGCTTGCCAAAAATACAGGTTTCACACTGAAAAGCAGGAATAGATATATCCGGGAGAGCCTTTTGGAGGACGGGAAGAGGAGCATGACCAAGACGCTGATGTCAATCCGAAGAGGAGACAGATGCGAGGAGAGTAGGAGAGTCGTCAAGAAGGTAGATCCCGTTCTGCAGTCGCCCTCTACCAATGATAGTCCGCGTCTGCTGATCCTGTATCAGAAAAGAAGAAGTAAAGGTCACGGAGCAATTTAAGTCAGTAGTAAGGCGACCAACAGAAAGTAAATTGAAAGAAGATTCCGGAACATGAAGAGTCGAGCGCAAGAGAAGAGAGGAGGCGAGAGGAATATCAGCACAGCCAGAGACAGGGACAGCTGCCCCATTGGCCACAGTAATATACTTCGGGTGAGTAGAAGACAAGTACTGAGGCGGTCGAACAGAGGTGATGTGATGAGTGGCACCAGAATCGAGGATCCATCGCGAGCCAGTGGAGAGGCAGGCGATACCTTCATTGGATATGGAGGAAGCGGAGGCAACCGAGGTCGGCGGGCGGCTGAGCAGGCCATGAAGATGCTGGAGCTGAAGGTGAACCTCGTCGAGGTCAGTACGAGTTGGAGAGGAGTCGGCGGCAGCAACAGAGGCATGTGGACGAGGAGGACGACCATGCTTGCGATAGCACATGGCTTCAAGATGCCTGTCTTTGCCGCAGAAAGAGCACTTAGGCTGCAGCCGGCCACCCCGACCACGTCCCCGAGAATCAGAACGGCCCCCACGAGCTGAAGAAGGGAGAGGTAGTAAAGGTGCAGGGGCCTGCTGGACAAGGGCCGGAGAAGGAGGTCCAGAAAAATTCGGAGGCGGGGAGACCTTGAGAAGCATCGAGCACACATCCGAGAAGGACGAGGTAACTGTAGAGGAGAGGATCTGAGCCCGCACACTGTGAAGGTGATGCGGGACTTGAGCCATTATCATGGCGATACCAACAGCTTCCTTTTAGGCACGTTGGGCGGCAAGGTCCACAGTAGGAGGCTGATGTTGGATCCAAGCTTCGACCAAAGACCGAGCCTGGGCAACAAAGGAGGTCAGATCGGTTGCCACACCACTATCAAGGGCCTGAAGTGCAGTGATAATGTCATACAAATGATGGAGACTATCTTTGCCGGAGTAGAGGGTATGGAGCTCGTCCCACATGCCCTTGGCCGTCTCATGGTACATGGTCAGGCGATAAGACTCGTCATCAAGAGAGTTAAGGATCCATGTCTGCACATGACCATCGTTGTGTAACCAGTCGTCAGTAGGAGTACCGGTAACGACCCGGGTCAAGTGATGAAGAAACTCCTTCGATTGCAGCACCTGGCGAACAGAGTGTGCCCATTCCACAAAATTCTTCTTACCGATCAGAGAGATAGTATTAATCCGGAGCTCATCACGTACTTCCGGAAGAGAGGCCGGGCGGTCTGCAGGAGAAACCGTCGTGCCGGTAGAGTCAGCAGAAGAGGCCATGAAGACGAACTGCGGCTAGGAGAAAAGACCGTCAAGAGAGGAGGCCGCACAGGTAGGGAAGTCGCCCGACTAGAGGGGAGACCGCCCGATCACGGTGTGAAGACACCAGCGGCAAGGAGGAGGTCGCGACCAAAGGCGGAGCACGGAAACCACGCATTGCAGGGAGGGAAGGAGAAGACCGCGACCTAAATACGGACAGGCAACAGTCCGCACGGTCTGGCTGAGCACAGCAGCGGTCAGAGCAAAAGAGGCCGCAAGAGGAAGGCGAGCGGACAGGGAGAAGAAACCGCGACCTAAATGCGGACAAGCAACAGTCCGCACGATTTGGCTGAGCACAGCAGCGGTCAGAGCAAAAGAGACCGCAAGAGGAAAGAGAAGGCAGCGGGATGGAGAAGCAGATCACGGCGATCTGAACCAGGCCGTGGCGAGTAAGAGGTCGCGAGTAGGACTCCAGCGACAAGAAGGCAGCAGATAAGCAGAGCGCGTTGGACAAGAAGAGCCCGCGAGTAAGACAAGAGGCAGATCGCGGCGAGCTGAAACAGGTCGCGGCGAGTAAGAGGTCGCGAGTAGGACTCCAGCGACAAGAAGGCGGTGGATAGCAGAGCGCGGCGGACAAGAAGAGCCCGCAAAGGATAAGAGGAGCCCGCAGCGGGCTGAGCGAGAACAGTGGGGAGAACATGGCCCGGCGGACTGGAGCAGTCCGCAAGAGGGAAAACGCAACGACCGTGAGCAGTCCGCGAGCAGGGAGCCCGCAGCAGATATTAACAGCCCGCAAGGAGAAGAGAGCGGACTGGAAGAAAGCCCGCAGGGAGAAGAGCAGGAGGTCGCAGCGGACTGCAGAGAGGCAGCGGACTGAATGAGAATTGTAGAGAGAAGTGGGCCCCACTGTACAAGGAGAGAAGTGGCTATAAGAAGCCTGGGGGGGGGACCACGGTGAACAAGAGGAAGCGGATGCAGAAGAGCAGGCCGCTGAACAAACGGAGGTCGCAGCAGGCCGCAGGCCGCAGCGGGTAAACGAGCAGGCCGCAGGAGATCAAAAGAGGCGGACAGAGTTCGGGAGTCCGCAACCTGGCTCTGATATCATGTAGAAATGAAAAAAAGGAACCTTGAATATATGTTCACTTGTGTCAAATACAAAGAATGAGTACATATTTATAGGATGGAGAAAGAGAAAAGGTCTTATACATGATGTGGGACTAAAGAGAAGAGAGAAATAACAATAAAAAATACATAATGGGTCTTTGTCAAATGGGCTTCTCTAACACAATACAAAGCTCAAAGTTTTTTACGAGTTCATATATCAACTCATAATACAAGTATTTATACACAAATTTATAGGATGGAGGAGTGAAATCTCAACTCCATACCAAGATGTGGGACAAATCTATACATGAGAAAAATCACCTAATGGGCAAAGAAAGAGGGTCTTACATGGGCTTATTATAGTTTTGCACGCTTTTTATGCATCTCTTACCACAGGACAACATTCCCCTTCTACGGTTTTTCCTACCACTGCTTATTTGATAGATCTAAGGCTTTGTTTGGCGCCGCATTTTACGGGCTGCACGTCGCTGCTTACTGAGAAGCAACGCCAAACAATTTATTACTGCAACTTTTGCAGTCGCCCCAGCGCAAGAATCGCACAAATCCCGTGATCTGGAGTCGTGAAGTTTTACCACAACTCCAGATCATGGAAAGTCGCAATTCCGCTCCCCTAACCCGCGATTCCAACGGCGCTCTTCTCTTCCCGATTCCAACGACGCTCTTCTCTTCCTGATCGTGCCCTAAACCCGTGATTCCAGCGGCGTACTTTTTCCAGCGGCCGGCGGATTTCAGGGGCACATTTCTTCCTCCTCTTCCAGCGGCCTCCTTTTTCAGTGACCTCCTCTTCCAGCCATGAAGTTTTGATCGCTCTCTCCTCTTCCAGCCGTGAAGTTACCGACCCTCCTCTTCCAGCCATGAAGTTCCCGACCCTCCTCTTCCAGCGTCGGAATATACTCCCTTTCAGCGGTCATTGCCGGCGAAAAAACTCAGGCGATTTCCTGTACTTCACCTTGCTAATTATTTTGGACAGTTTTTCGTGAATCATTGTAAATTTCAGTTGTTGCAAAATGTGTTTGAGTTCACATCACATTTATACAAAGTTTACTTATTGGTGTTTTGCTTGAGTTACTTGATAATTAAAAATTCTTATCTAATCTCAAGTGAAAGTGAATACAAAAAAAATCTGTAGTTTGTCACGATTTCTTCATTATTGTTGAATGAGTAGTGCTTGATTTGTGTACAAATTCACAAATACTAATTGATGGTTTGTCGTAATTAATGTTGAATGAGTAGTGCTTGATTTGCCAAACAGCTTAACGGCTCCGTTTGAAACAACACTGCAACAATTGTTCTTCCAAACAGATTAACAGATTTTGTCACCACTCGCCGAAACAGCTGATTATTCCACCACTACTTCCCACCCCCTGCTTCTTCAGTCGCTGCAGTAGCGCCAAACAGATCCTAAGGCTCTATTTGGCTCGGTTGTAGCGATGAGAGAAGCAGTGGTGGGAAGCAGCGGTAAGAAAATTTAATTTTATGCAGAATGGTGGGAAAATCATGAAACTGTTTGGAAGAGCAGACCTCTGAGCGTTGTTTAGAAATAGAAAATTGTTTCAACTTTTGAAAAGAAACAGTGGTGGGATAATCTATGAAAAAAATTGTATCATGAAGCGGATAAAATCATATTAAAAATGATAATATTGCAGTGTTTGGCATACAAAATTAAAACCAAATAGCATAGTTGAATACATTTTTCCTCCGACATCGACGTACGTCACAACCTTCTATGAGTTTTGGATTTGATCGTCTATGAAATCTCTTAACGTTGTCATAGCAGTTGACCCAGACCCTTTAATGTTAACGGGATTTATGTTACGATCTGCATTACTTAGATTTTCCCATGTTTTATGCTCGTAAGCCTCTGGGTAAACCATGGTTTCATTTTCATCGCATGCACCGAACTCTAGATCAACGTGCGTGGGATGTCGTCGAATATAGTTGTGTAGAGTCATTGTTGCAACCACAATTACACATTGTTTGGAGAATTTGTATTGTGTCATTCCTCGAAGGATACTCTATCTTTTTTCCACACCCTAATATACTTTCAATAACGCTTTGAAGCGAAGAGTGAGCTTTATTGAACATTTCAAGCCGCCCTCGAATATAGTTGTGTAGAGCCATTGTTGCAACCACAATTACACATTGTTTGGAGAATTTGTATTGTGTCATTCCTCGAAGGATACTCTATCTTTTTTCCACACCCTAATATACTTTCAATAACGCTTTGAAGCGAAGAGTGAGCTTTATTGAACATTTCAAGCCGCCCTTCAACTGGCCTTTCACCTCTTGCAAAGTCCGGCCAATGATATCTCGTTTCGGAATGGAACTAGATAATATTTTCCTACAAAAAAACAGAGAGGATCTACAAATTTGAAGATGAGTTATATGAAAAATCAGCTACATGGAAAAAATCAACTACAAATAACTGAATAGAGCTTTCCCTAAAATCATCTAGATGGAACATAACTGAAAATCAGCTACATGGAACAAATAACTGAACAGAGTTTTCCTTAAAATCAGTTACATGGAAAAAATTGCCATAAAAATGGATCTACAAAAAATGCATCTGAACAGAGTATGGAGGATCTACAAAAATGGCGTGCTTTCGTCGGCCAGAGAATGGAGGATCTACGAAAATAATGGGGAGGAGGAAAGTATTCAAAAAAAGAGCTCTAAAACAAAAAAAATGGGGAGGAAGGTATACCAGGGAGGATCTACAAAAACGGCGTAAAAGCCTGTTGCGTCGAAGATGGAGGAGAAGGTTGTGAGCTTTCGTCGGCGAGAGAGAAGATGGTGGCGTGCTTCGTCGGGGAGGGAGGAGAATGCCCTATGCTTTGTCGGCGAGACAGTAGAAGGCCACCTGCTTATTAGGCGGTGGGGGAGAAGACATAATGAAAGAGGAATGTCGCGCGGGGCGGAATATCGTGGAAGCCAAAAGGTGATAAGCGATTTTGAATCGTGGGGGGTTATGGTTGGATAAGAACCAAAAAATGGTTATTTATCCAAATCTATTTCGCCACCGCCCTCTAAAATCTGTGTTTGGCGCGGCTTTTCGAAAAAGGCCAGTCCACAGCACCTAAAACGTGGAGCCAAACAGAGCATAATTTCATCATTGGTTTCCCACCACCATTTTCCTAACGTCACAAACGTCCCAAACAAAGCCATAATCTGAGCATTGGAATATGTGCTTGGGGATATCAGTATTGTGACAGGAGATCTCCTTCATTCTGCATCAAGGTACCAATTTATTACGCCTCATATCTACCAATATCACAAAAACTTGCAAATAAATGTTTTATACTTAATCAGCATTGTAATTACTAATTATTTTAAAAACTAAGAAAAACTTCCTCAAAGTGAGGCTAAGCATGAAATAATTACAGTAAAATTTGCATATAAATGAAAAGCAGGTGCCGCAACAACACATACCGATGAGCAGAACTTATCAACGATCAAGTCGAGCACGTCGGTAGCATCTACCCATTGTAATATATCGGTATAGCTAGAATACATATTTTCATCCGCTCCAATCAGACGAATCAGTACCTGTTTCATTATTCATATGTATAACTAATATAGATTGCAAGGTCATAATGTACGAAGGATTTTCTGAAATAATGCATATTCTTGAAAATAAGGCACAGTTTTGAATGCTAACCTCCATCATGGATGTGATACCAATTAAATTAATGAGTTGACGGAAAATCTCTGGGTGGCACTATTTGATAAAAGAACATGAAGAATTTCATCTAAGTATACACACAGTAACAAATCAAAATTTTGATTGATTTTTTGAAATTGAATTCATTACGAGGATAAGTTGAAGATAATAAAAACATGTAGTTGTTGAAAACATGAGAGTGAAGTAAGATCCAAAATGAATCTGTAAGAAAATAATAAAATTATGTACTAACCTGAACATGACTCATGAGTTGGGCAGGCTTTCGGGCCATCAAGCATAAAACAACCTTCAAGGGAAAAATGTGAACATCCCTTAATTAACATATTACTTGGAGTGCATGACAAGATTACACGGGGAAAAGAAGATAGAAACCTTGCCGAAGTAACCTGCCAACAATTTGCTATGTGTATGATCAGGTCTCAAGAAGGAAAACAACAAATTCATCAGCTGTGGAAAAAATAAAAGCAAAGAAAATAACATATAAACTTAGCAAATCTTGTTAAGCTAATTAAACATACTTACATCAATACAAAGGAAATTTAAAATAGATATGATCAAGTTTCCTCTAACCTCCTCATCCTCTAGCAAAATACGTGATAATATATCAACTTCACATGTAAAAATTTCGCAGGCCACAAATGGAAACCTGCAGTTATGGTAACATGAATCCATCAAAAAAGCAAGTATGATATTTCATAGAAGAATCAAAATGAACTCCAAAAATGTTACTTGAAAGTGCAGTTCTTCTCGGCTTCGTCAGGAGATGGTTCAATAATATAGCGTAGCAACTGCTCTACTCGAGTTCTCTCTCGAAGACTAAATTTAGGAAAGGGGAGAAAATAACAGTAAGATGAGTAGTGCATAAAATAAAACAAATTGAAATGGAACTGTAATCAATATTGACTTTATCCCATCAAAGTTTCAAAAAGAGTTCATAAAGATAATCTTTGCCTTCAGCACTTTCCCTCCAGCTTCAGAAGGAAAATATGATAGAACAAGTACCTCATCTTGTTTATCATATTCATCCAATTCAATAACCTATAAGGAGAACCTCTATGGATACACACAAAAATCGATCACAATTGCATGAACAAAGAAACTCGATTCTGACGTATTCATGCAAAAAATAAAATCAACAGAACCTACAAACACTACAAATCTACAATGATCCTTAAGAACATAAATTTGATTTTTGAACGATATGGTGAGAGGTAGACGGCCAGCGTAAAATTGATTTTTGAACAATATGGTGAGAGGTATTTTTTAAACCAGCCTAATGCCGGTCTTAAGCCCGGATGAAAAATGGTGAGGGTTGTGTTAGGTAGACGGTCAGCGTAAAATTTAGTCACTCTTATGAATATGGATCATTTGAGAATGTGCAAAAGCTAGGTGGTTCCCCTTAAAGAACGTGTTGTATGGTCCGAATGCGGCATCTTGGCAAGGACCGCTGCATCTTCAGGACTTGGGTGTAGTGTTAAATATGCAAGAGTCCTCGTTGTATGGTCTGAATGTGGCTTCTTGGCAAGGACCGCTGCACCTACAAGAGAACTTGTGGATAGTGTTAAATAGTCAAAAGTTCTCACATATTAAACGCCCTAGGGAAGTATGTCGTAGAAATTGTGATCGACTTAGATTTGGAAGTTAGAATATAGGTACGCTAACGGAAAAACGATGGAAATAGTGGATACGATGATTAGGAGAAGGATAAATATTTTATGTCTGCAAGAGACTAGATGGTTTGGTGAAAAAGCTAAATTTTTAGATAATTCAGGTTTTAAATTATGGTACACAAGAAAAAATAAAACAAGCAGTGTACTAGGTATTATTGTGGATACTACTTAAAAGGATGAAGTTGTTGGGGTAAATAGAAAATGTGATAGAATCTTAGCTCTTAAATTGGTCATGGGAAAGGAAACTATTAATGTGATCAGTGCTTACGCGCCACAAGTAAGATTAAGTGAAGCTATTAAAGTGCAATTTTGGGAAGACTTAAATGATTTAGTAAGAGAAATCCTACAAAAAGAAAAGATTTTCATAGGAGGAGACTTAAATGGGCATATGAGGAAGGAAAATGTAGATTACACAGCCGTTCATGGAGGATATGAATATGGAGAAAGAAATGAAAAAGGACGAATCATTTTAAACTTTGCCGTAGCACATGAGCTAATTGTATCAAATACGTTTTTCATAAAGATGGAAAAACATTTAATTACATTTAAAAGAGGATCAAATAAGTCACAAATTGATTATTTTATGACACGCAAAATAGATAAAATGATTTGTAAGGATTGCAAAGTCATACCAGGAGAAAGTTTGACAACGCAACAAAGGTTAGTGGTGTTAGTTGTACAATTTAAATATAATAAATTTAAGACGAGAACAAAAATATTGCAAAAAATTCGATAATGGAACTTGAAGATGAAAAAACAGGTTGTTTTTAAGAAGACAGTTATGGAACTAGTTGAGGACCCTTATGTTGATCATAATACCTCATGTGAAGTTATGTATTTACATTTAAGGATAAGTGTAAAGAACAGACTTGGAGTATCGAAAGATCGTGTGCTCCAAAATAAAGAATCTTGGTGGTGGAAATAACAAGTGCAAGACAAAGTGAGGGCAAAGAGGATCAGCTATAAATCACTCTACGCTTGTAGGAATAATGAAAACTTAGTCAGGTATAAAATTGTCAAAAAAGAAGGTAAACAGACAGTAAGCAAAGTAAGAAGTCAAGCTTATGAAGAATTTTATAAGCGACTAGATATCAAAGATGGAGAGTGTGACATATATAAAATTGTTCGACGTAGAGAAAGAAAGACAAGAGATTTAAGTCAAGTAAAATGCATAAAGGATAAGACAGATACAGTTTTGACGGATGATGTGTATATTAAAGAGTGATGAAAAAGATACTTTTATCAACTCTATAATAAAACAAAGGACAATCAATTGAACATGAAAGAGCTACGTAAATCAGAGAAGTATAAGAAAATAACGTTTTATCGTAAAATTCAAGTATCAGAGGTAAAAGATGTTTTAAATAAGATGAAAAATGAAAATGCGGTTGGGTCAGATGATATACTCATCGAAGTATGTAAATGTCTAAGAAATGAAGTAATTTTGTGTCTTACATATTTTTTCAAAAAAATACCGAAGTCAAAGAGGATGTCAGACCAATGGCGAGAAAGTATTTAGTACCTTTGCATAAGAATAAAGGAGATATACAAAATTGTGTTAATTACAAAAAAATTAAATTGATGAGTCATACCATGAAACTATAGAAATGAGTAATCGAAAGAAGATTAAGACGAGAGACTAACATCTCGAATAATCAATTTGGATTCATGCCAGGGAGGTCGACCGTGAAAGTTATTTATCTCTTGAGGAGACACAATGACAACTGTCGAGAGAAAAAAAAAGATTTGCATATGCTGTTTATTGATCTTGAGAAGGCTTATGATTGAGTTCCAAGAGAGATCTTATGGAGAGTCTTAGAAAAGAAAGGTGTAAATGTATCATATATTGACATAATCAAAGATATGTATACAAATTCAGTGACAAGGGTGACGACATTTGGAGGATTAACACAGGAATTCCTTATCACTACCGGATTACATCAAGGTTCAACTTTAAGCCCATATCTATTTACCCTTATCTTAGATGAGCTCATCAGACATATCCAACAAGCAATACCTTGGTGTTTATTGTATGCGGATGATATCGTTTTAATTGATTAGATGCGCGAGAGTAAACGCAAAACTTGAATCTTGATGAGATACTTTAGAAAAGAAGGGTTTTAGGTTGAGCAGGGCAAAGACTGAGTATATGGAGCTTAAATTTAGCAGTACAAGAAGGACAGATGACTTCATTATTAAGTTGGGTGATCAAGATATTTCCCGTAGTGAGTGTTTTAAATATCTTGGATCGATAGTTCAAAATGATGGAGGTATTGATAAAGATGTGACACATAAAATCCAAGCGGGTTGGTTGAAGTGGAGAGGCGCGTCGGGGATTTTATGTGATCGTAAAGTATCACTAAAACTTAAGGGCAAATTTTACCGTACTGCAATTAGACCCGCGATGCTCTATGGTTCTGAGTGTTGGGCAGTGAATAGTGTGCATGAGCAAAAAATGGGAGTTGCGGACATGAGAATGCTTAGGTGGATGTGTGGACACACGAGATTGGATAAAATTATGAATGAAAGTATCAGGGATAAGACAGGAGTAGCGCCAATTTCAGAGAAGATGCGAGAAGCTCGTCTAAGATAGTTTGGCCACGTACAAAAGAGACCATTAGAGGCACCTATTAGGTGTTGTGAGAGTCTAGTCACTGACTCACTATGCATGTTAGACGAGGGAGGGGTAGACCAATAAAGAGTTGGAATGAAACTATAAAGAAAGACATGATGTACTTAGACATTAGTGAGATTATGACAAAAGATAGGGCACAATGGCGACAAAGGATCCATATAGCCGACCCCACTATAGTGCAATAAAGGCTTGAGTGTAGTTGTTGTATGGTGAGAGGTACGCAGGAAACAACTCAAATACTCCTTGACACAGTGATAAATAATTTACTTCAAAACTGCGATAAGTAATTTATTCAAAACAAAAGCAATTAGAATAGGATTAAGAGGACTAGTTCAAGGCCAAGAGATTTCATAGAAAATTTCTTGATGCCTAGACTCATCAAGTCATGAAGAGGATGCCAATGATGACTGATAAGAATCAAATGGAAGATGCCCCTATCATGTCGAAGAGATTTTTACACTTTCAGGTCGAAAATTGACGGAGCGTACTGGGAACACCACAGAGCATTCTAATCAAGCTGTCCCAAGCAAAAGATCAACTGAAAGACGCTCAATCAGATCACCAAGATTTTTAGATGACAACTTGGCCCAATATAAATTCTAAAGAGACCCCCTTCATTCCTTTCAATTCAATTCAAAAAATATATTTGATTTTTGATGGATTTTACAATCTTCCAATACAAATCTTATTACAACATGTGTTAATGCATTCACAGAACCCAAACATAATAAAAACTTTTGTTAAAATGGGAATGAGACACTATGTTGCGCGGGACAAATATATAGGTGGCGGACAACGATGTCCTAACCCTACATGCAATGCAAATATTCATGTGACGGATGTAATGAACCTAAACACCGACTGCTGTAGGCTAGTCTGCGGTTGGATGAATTTTAAAATGCAACCCTAATATGACGAGAGTGAAGATAACTCTACTCAACTTAACGACTATATGTAAAATGCAAGATTCGTTGGCGAATTCAAAACATAATAATAAATGATTAAATTGCACGCATCTAATTTTAGCAAAAAAACAAAAATATTTCAACTTAGGCGTTCCTCCACGTGGAGGGCCAAAACGAGAGTGCGCGGTGAATAATTTCTGCAAATCACAAAATATCCCATGAGCAAATGACCACGATTTTTTCAATCCATGCAAGTATGAAATCACATCAATATATATTAAAATTGAAGAAATAGTTCCATACAATGACAAAACAATACTCACGAAATCGGGGAAGGCCGTAGCGTGGATATTTGATGTTCCCGGATATAGGGAATGTTGTCCGGAGGCAGAAATAGGGTTGTGCTACGATTGGAGTCGTGATACGGTGGCTGCAGGGGGGAGTGACTTCAATAGAGGAGGGAATAATGGGGTTTTGAGAAGGGGGTTCTAATGCGAGCCCTAGATTGTGACCTCGTGCACGGGGGATGGAGAGGGAAGTCCTGGAGGAGGGAGGCGGATCCCCTCTTCGAACCCTTGGGAGTTATGGTGAGAAAGGAAGGAGGGAGAGCGAGGTCGGCGATGATCGCTGGTTGTAGCAGCGATGGCGGAGTGGCGGGGATAGATCGGGTTGCACGTCGGGTAGGGTTACGGAAAGGGAAAAGAGAGAGAGAGAGAGAAGATTGATTTAATTTCTTGCATACTTCATTCTTAGTCCAAATTATAACATAAATGAGAAGTCCAACCAAAAGACCCAAATGCCCCCTCACAAGGCTTAACAATAAGTGAGGTATAAAATAACAAAACATGCATAAATTATTAATACGAGATAGAAAGTGGTTCAGGCAAGCACCACTCGCGACGTTTGTACGTGATCCCCCAACGAGGATCTATATCATCTCCACCCTGCTCGACATCAAGCTTCTCCTCAAGCTTGTCCGGTGGCGGCGATGGAAGTGGAACCAAAGGAGCAGTGGGAGGTTCGCCGACGAAGGGCTTCAGCCGCGACACGTGGAAGACATCATGAATTTGAGCCTCGGCGGGGAAGCAGGGGCGGTAAGCCACGTCCCCGATGTGATGCAGGATATCGAACAAGTCGAAGAACTTGGGCCCCAGCTTCTGGTAGGTCCCCTTGGAGACGGTAGACTGACGGTATGGACGGCGTTTAAGCCAGACAACCCAGACTCAATCCCCAGGAGCAAAGAATAAGTCACGATGGGTTCGGTTGTGAGCGGTCTCCATTCGTGCCTGGTCCTGGATGAGGCGGTCACGCGCAAGGCGCAGGATCACATCGTGTGTGCAGAGCTCGGTGTCGACAACGGCGGAGCGGGCGGAGGCGCTGGCATAGGTGAGGAGGCGGGGAGGATCCCGGTCGTAGATGAGGTGGAAGAGAGTAGTCTGGAGTGCAGTGTGGTACGACGTATTGTAGCAATACTCCACCCACGGCAGTCATCGGACCCAGTCCTTGGGGCGGTCCCCGGTAAGGCAACGGAGGTAGATCTCGAGAGTGCGATTGATCACTTCGGCTTGTCCCCGGTATCTTATGTGACATGTCGACATGATCTATGATTTGTCGTATGATGTACAAAGAATTCAAGATTTACACTAGAGAGCATCATAGATAAAGGATGGCAAAGTCATGATTTTATCAATAATCACTTTTGCCTCTAAAATATTAGGAGAAACCAAAGAATTAAACATCAACTAAATTTTTGTGCTGAACTTAGTAATGGAAAACATCTAGTATTGTCAACACATAGATTTATAGATAATGGTTTAACTCTAACGTCCAAAAATGACTCAGATGAAATCCTAAAACTCTGTGCATTTTCTGGGTCATGGGATCCTAAATCTGGCTCTAATACCAATTGAAACACCCCAACCTAGTTCAACATCAAATCAGCAGTCTGGTCGAGCTCCGCAATAAGAAGTAAACTAAGTAACGGTATTAAAATTGGTACATAGCAGACATAATTAAAAGTTCTAAAAGAAAACTTACAGCGGAAGTAGAGTAAGAAAAACTAAAGATATGAGTGTACCTCAGCATCCGAACTCACAGAGACATCTAGAACTGAAAATATACTATGAAACTGAAATAATGAAAATCTGAAATAGGCTGGTACAACCGAAAGGAATTAACGACGATGAAGACCGCACCGCCGATCCTATGCGAACCCCTTGACCTGAAACCTCTGTAAAAATAAATTCCAACTGGGTCAGGTCCACTGGAGAGTAAGAAAGACTATTTCTCCCAACAACACTAAAAAGAAAAATAAAACTTTTTCTTGTATAGAAAATACGTAATATTGAGTACTATTAATCTTGTCATTTTGTATTTTGATCTGATCCTGTAATTGACTAATTATGAGTTCTGTCTCATTTTTTGGTTTCTGCAGCATAATGATTTCTAGAGTTTTTGAATTATATCTATTGTAGGCTCTAGTAGATTTCGTGATTGTCTTATTAAACCTTGTTTTCAATGGTGATCGCACAAACTGAAACCTGAAGTCTGCGTGACAAACCTGATGGTGCCTGAACTGAGATAGATTTCATGATTTGTCTTATTAAACTTTTTTATTAATGGCGATCGCACAAACTGAAACTTGAAGTCTGGGTGGCAAACTTGATGGTGCCCTAAACTGAATGTCTTTTGAGAGAAACACAGACTCCCATCTGAGGAGTTTCATATCTGGAATCAAGGGTCATCGACCCTAAGTCTGAAACTCGTATAGCGGGCTGCTGACTCTACGAGTAAGGTGGTGTGCCTACACCAAAAGAATAAAGGTGAACTCTCGCCATTGACTTTTTTTGGAGTTAACTACTCTAGTGATTGGTACGACCATTGTTATAGATATCGGCTGACATGTCCGATATGTCGGCCGATATAAAGATTTAGGGGGTCAACCGCAACGAAATCGATTTATTTGAGCCAGATAACGTTTTGTAAAATATTGACGTTATCTCAGTGATATAGCGATATATCCTGTGTCATTATAACGCCGTTTTTATTTTTATATTAAAAAAATCGGCTCTTATATTTGATTTCACGGATCGACACTCGACAGCTGCCCTAATTTCTCTCTAGCGCCGGGAGACCGCTCTGCGGAATCGGCGACGAAACGGCGACGAATCCTCTTCTCCGACAACGAATCGGTGACGCCATCGGGCTTTCTCGCTCCACTGTAAGCCCCCTTCTTCTATTTTCTTCTTCTTCTTTCTTCACGGGCTCTATACTTCACTTTACTACTTCACGGGACTACTTCTTCACTCGACTACTTCTGCTTCTTCTTTCTACTACTTCACGGGCTTTAGGGTTTCTATACTTCACAGGCTTTAGGGTTTCTTCTTCTTTTTCTTTCCTCACGGGCATATGGGTCTAGAATGTTGGATCACTATCTCTGTAGGTACACAAAATTTAATTGCTTGGAGATAGTTTGTATGCCCGAGTACAGAAACTTTATATGTCATTTTATATTTGTGGATATATATCCTTTATTTTTTCTTTCTTCATCATCTTTCTAAATGCAATTTAACTTGCAAGAAATTTTATATGTCATTTTATATTTGTGGACTTCTTCCTTTCTCACAGCTGTTATAATCCTTTGAGATATATGCATCACCCTGCACTTGGAGATATATTGCTTGGAGATATATTGCATCACCTTGCATATATATGCATCAGTTTGTTGATAGTTTGTTATATGCATCATCCTGCATATATATGCATATATATGCTCTACTCAAACCCTGGAGATATATTGCATCACCCTGCATATATACTACATCACCCAGCATATATACTGCATCACCCTGCGTATATACTGCATCACCCTGCATATATACTGCATCACCCTGCAGATATATTTCACGGGCTCTATATATGCATCACCCTGCATAATCCTTTGAGATATAATCCTTTGAGATATATTGCTTGGAGATAGTTTGTTAATTTAAAAACTTTGTTTTCTACTACTAATTCTTATCTTTTTTTACATTTGTTCAAACTAAAGACTATCCGAGCTGCTCTTTGATTGCTTGAGTAAGTTGCTCTTGGATTGCTATGTACAATTTGGTTGAACTTGGTTTCATTCCTTCCCTTTGTATTACTTCATGTTATCCAGAACATTAACTACTTGTTATGTATCATGTACCGATTTTGCTCCATTTTGGTGGTAAAGGGAGCCCAGTTGCAATATGCAAATGGAGCACAGTTTCCACTCATGCATTGATATACTCTTATTACTTTGTTCATTCACATTATTTTATTGACGTTGTAGAATGGATTCCTCTCAGTCCTCTACGAAATACGTAAGTGCGTCAGTTTCCGGCGGTAGAGATGCTTTTTGGGCATTTGGAGAGAAAGTGGTTACAACGGATACCGGTAGAATTCGTTGCAATTATTGCAAGCAAGTCATAAATGGGGTCATCACACGGTTCAAACATCATTTGGCTGGGATTAAGGGCAATGTAAAGTCATGTCATCATGTGTCGACTGATGTCAGAGCAAAAGCCGAAGCAACCCTTGCAGCAGCACAAACTAGTGAGCTGTTTAGAAGTAGTAGGTTACAGAGTAGCTTGGATGAGGTCGTTGTCGGAGAAGATGCAAATACAGAAAGTTCACAAAGGATTTTGTTTACCAGTATTGGAAATAAAGGTCCAATGGACCAATTTATTGAGTCAGAAAAAAGTTCACAAAGCACGATTGAGAGCAAGTTTAAGAAGAAAGCAAGAGATGACGCAGCTCTATATATTGTTAGGTGGGCATACGAGATGGGCATTCCTTTCAATGCTCTATATATCATATCCTTCCAACAAATGTTGCATGTTGTAGGTCTATGTGGCCCTGGGATGAAAGGGCCAATGTCGTATGAGATGAGGGAGAAGTTCTTACAGATGGAAGTTCAACGGACCAAGGAAATGCTAAGCAGCTTCACTTAAACATGTAGGTTGCATGGGTGTAGTATTTTGACTGACGCTTGGACAGATCGCAAGGGAAAAGCGTCATGAATATTGTTGTGCACACAGTTCCAGGAAAAGAGAAGACATTTGAGGGAATTGTTCACGTCTGCTAAATGGGAGGCAACAAAGTTGTCAAGTACCGCACATGGAAAACAAGTAATGTTTTCATCTAATATGTTTAACATTATTTTTTGCAAATACAATGCATCATTTTAATATTTTTTGTTGTATCATTGTATGTAGGCCACAACAATTACATTGAGTGTCACATTTTGGCGTAATGTTGAGCTGGCACTCCTTATATTTACCTCACTGGTTAAAGTTCTACGAAGAGCAAATGGAGGCATACCGTCAAAGGGGTGGTTGTATGGAGATATGAAGAAGGTCAAGGAGGAAGTTGCTGTAGCACTCGAAAATAAAGAAAACAGGTATCTTCCTATATCGAAGTTGACTGATAATAGAGTGGATAACAAGATGAGCAACCATTTACATTTATCTAGATTTTTTGTAAATCCTTTCTTCTATTACCCCAATAAGGAGGAGGTGGAGGGGGATACTAAGTTTATGCATGGATTTCTTGATTGCCTTACAAGAATGTATTCAAATGACCGTGATATGCAAGATCATATCACTAGTGAGCTTGATATATATCAGTTCGGGCAAGGACTATTTGGAAAGGATCCTGCAAAGAGGCAATTGCTAGTTCCTTCTTTTAATCCAAGTAAATTATTCAAATTCTAAGTTCACAAAGAATTATGTATATTGCTAAATTATGTTTTTTTTAATTAGCACACCAGTAGAAATTACATGGAGTTGAGACTCCGAATTTGAGGGAGATGTCCATGAGAATATTGATCTTGATCACAAGTTCATCTGGATACGAAAAAAATTGGAGCACGTTTGAAATGGTAGTATATTAGTTCTCATGCATGCAATTTATTTTAAGTAATAAAGATATGCTAAATATTTTAAATGTTTCAATTTGTAGATCCACTCGAAAAAGCGGAATAGACTTGAGAGCAAACGTTTAAATGATCATGTCTTCGTGAAGTTTAATGTTATGCTCAAGTCTAAACATGTTGATCTCTCGAGATCCAATATCTGCAAAAAGTTTGGATGAAGGAAAAGCGGTAGAGTGGCTCGTTGGTTAAAGTGAAGGTGATAATGAAAATGAGGAGGAAGTGTTTCCTGGAGAATGATTAACTTGGCAACAACTCGGAGACATTGTGGATGATGATTTGGGATCAAGAAGGAGCACCAGACCTACTAACCAACAATCACAAAATAAAAAATTAAAGCGAAAGCACATTGTAACACAGACATTAGAGAAAAATGATGAAGATGCGGAGCTATCGGATGAGGAAATGCAACCTCCACTATTAGACATAATGTTAGAAGACTACGAAACAGAAGAGGAGATATGAAATTTAAGTCTTTACTATAAAATAAATTATAAATCAATTTATTTAATAGGATTTTACGCATTAATAATTAATCTATACACGTTTCTTTTGATGCAGTCATGCAGGCATACATATGGAAGTTATGCATTAGGAACTTTTGATCTTCAATGTGATTGATGATGTTTCCACTTATTTTTTCATGTCTTCCTTTCTGACACTTGTATTATTATTCTCTTACTATTGTATAAATCGCTTGATATTTTGTGTGTTAGTTTAGTTACTATTTGGGTCTGATTTCAACTACTGCTAAGAGTTAGTTTCGGGTTTAATCTCTTACTATTGTATAAATCGATTGCTATTTTGTTTGTATGAAATACAGTTTGGCGAGCTGGCAGAAAATATTTCTAAGATCATTGAATCTCAATTTGCTGATAAGGTGGATGTGTGAAGTTCAGGTACTTAAAAGACTTCATGTCATGGAACTATTAAATGACGAATTGGTGAATCACTGATCCAGAAACAATCATAACAATAAAGGCAAATTACTTTATTCAATCTTTACCATTTATTAGTATGCAAAAAAAAAATTATTTTTGTTTAACACTTCATTATAATCATATTATTACATGTTTAATGAAAAGTTTATAAACATATATTGTATGTACATTTTTACTTATTTGCAAAAAATGTGTTTATAAACATTGTTATCTTTATTTAAATATTAAAATTCAATATTTTAAAATATCCCCGATATATCCCGCGCAATCCGACATACGACATTTCAAACTCAAACCGACATGAATCCGACATCCGATATCTACAACCTTGGGTACGACACGCATGGGTTACCGTTCAACACATGTACACTAGCTTTAAATTTTCTGTGTATTACCTTGCACTTTAACACTAATGACTTTAACATTTAAATTGATTTCTTCGAGTGCGGGACTGCTAATTTTATGGTCTGACTGAAAGTCCTGCTATATTAACTTGAAGGACATCTGGTTCATAATTTTAGGTTAAACGTGATCTAATACATAATTAATATATATCTTACTTATTTATTGTTAGCATGTTTGTAACAATAAGAACTTATATCATCGTATACATGTACAAACGTAATTTATTTCATGAATTATCCAAAATGATATGTCTAACTGAAAAGAGTCGAATTTCATACCACGGCATTGCGACGCTCATAAATGCGATGAGGTGAGATGATTTCACAGTTTTGCTGAAGTTTACACAATTGTATCCTTCCTCACACCTGGAGTTTAGATGGGCACACATTTAAGATATTTGGGCGGAGGAAAAAGGATAATTAACACATGATTACATAGTAATTTCTTGCTTACCCTAAGCAAGAACAGTTACCCAATGAAGAAGTTGAGTCGGAAGGAGCGAGCCTCCGATTATTTCTCGATCCTCCTTCCCACCGATAGGGCTTCTCCAAACCTAAAAGAAGTCAACCCGTTAAAATTAGAGAGATCTATAGATCCCTTATATTAGGGCTTAGAATCCAAGACGAATATTAGTGAGAACAAAGAGAGAAAGTACTTACCCCTTTGCCAAGGTGGACTTAAAATGCAAGGGAATCGCTTTTGATGAAATCAATCATTGAAGAAAGTCTTTGATCTCACAAGTGGGCTGCCGAAATATCTTGTGAGGGAAAACAAAACCATAATATAACTCAAAACTACCAAGAAACAAAGGAGAAGCAATAAAACTAAGAGGGTAACCACTGGAATGAGAAGAAAAGGCTTCCCGCCAAACCGACGCTAGAAAGGGTTGTACGGGATCTGCAAGTACAACATGAAGGGCAGTCGGCCTTCAAGACTGCAAGGGGAAACCAACCAGCCTTCTCAAGAAGGAAAGAGATGGCGTTGAGGGCTAGGGAAGGCTAAGCGATAGTCGGAATAGCTTACGGAAGAGTCAATCGATCTCCTCAAGAAGAAAGGAGGGAGCGCTTAGAGTTTTGACAAAAGAAAAGGCAACTGCTGCTGCTGTCGACGATGGGAAGCGATGTGTCATCGTTTCGCTGGAATGAGATACCAGAAGCCCTAAAATTTATCTCGTCTGGGTCATGCGAGAAAAATAAGGGAGAAATAGTCACGCGATTTAGTAATACGGGAAAATTAATCCCTCCCCTTAACAAACTTTACTAAATAAAGTTTTTTACAGATTATCTTTAAACAAAGCAACGCTGTCGCAAAATACGATCCATTACCTTGGTTTAAAGACAACGCATGGATTTTCACTCTCACTTAAGTCCTGCAACCAAGATCATCTTCATAAATAAATCTACGGGCATTACACAGCAGAGGGTGAATAGTTCCTGCCAGAACTGAGAGGTGAAGATCTTGTCCCTGACGGACATAATGCTCTCTAGTACGTCGTAGAGGCGAAACACCTGGTCTAATAATGCACGGGAAACGGTGGGGCCGGTGATAGGGCGGCTCAGGGCAATGAAATGGATTATGGATGTAACACCTCCCCTGTAATGAACGTATAATATGGGTCCGGCCGGGGCCCCACAACATACGGACGCCACAGCTTTAGTATTAAAAGTTGATATAGCTACCCACACTCAAAACTTTTTGCACAACACAGCGGAAACAGAACAGAACTAGAAGTTATCCACCACTAAAGAGTAAAACAAACGGCCTTAAGGCCCTACATCAAGTGTCCAAAAGAAAATAATACATCAATCATGAATGTGCTCAGCACTCCTAGTCTATCTCGGCGTGCAAGCCGGACAACAAGAGTCTCAAACATAACAACTCATAAGAAGGGCTACAAAAAGAGAAAAACACTTCATGAGGCTTAGGCCTTTCTGGTCGGCGAGCTAGCTCCAGCATGCGATCCTTGCCCTGAAAAATTTATTAGTAACGTGGGTCAGCAAAGGCTGACCTCAAACTGTGCAACAACACATCTCCTCCCGGCCGCCCCTAACGGACCCCGGGGTACCCCTCCAACCTGCAAGTTAGCACTTCGTAGGCAATAACCATAAGCAAGAAAAGCAACTATGGAAAACAGGCTTGGATGTCACATACATCATACATGTTCTCTACTGGTTGAGCATAATATAAAAAGGGCCTACTTATGCAATCTTGTATGCAATAACCTGGGTTTCACCCAAGGCACCCTATCTCGTATGCATCTAGCACATCATCACAACATATGGGTACTCATCGATTCCCCATTGGCATAAAGCCGCAAACAAAGGGGTCATCATTTCCCCCCAACGGCTCACAGGCCGCTTCATGGAATTCTTGTCAAGGCCCCACCCGCTCAAGGTCTCAAACCCCGGGCTTGCCTACAAGCTCTGACGTCTCATATCAGGATTCCAACAACACAAAACTGACCGATTCTAAGAAGCCTTGCCGGACCCCACCCGCTCATGGCCTCATTGCCCGGGTTTGTCCCCATGCTTGGCATTCTCGTCAGTCACACAAAAGGGGACTAGTCTCGCCGGGACACTCTCCACACATGACGTGAACGTCACGGGATAGCTAGCCGACCACGGAGACCTAGCCACGCCTTGGCACAACACAAACCAAGACAAATCCACCCTAGTCCCTCATTTGTACTGCAGCGTTTCCGCGCACCAAGGAAAACATCTCCAACTCGCGCGGAGCTAACCTTGTCCACCAAGGAAAACATCTACCGCCGCGAGGAGCTAACCTTGTCCGGTCCCGACTACACGTACTCACTCGATAAAAAGGGGGAAACATCACCACATCACAAACGGCATCTTGCCGCAACGGAATCTCTACGAATCCTTAGCGTTTTTATGCAACATCACCGAGTCGGACTAACGGTCGCGACAACGGCTTCACCCACCATGCCTAATCCACTAACGGAGCGGATCTCTAATGCAAAATATGCCGGGGACGGACTCAATCAACCCGGAGGTTCCTCTTGAACCTTGGCAAACCAAAACCCCTCTCATTTGAGAGTTTGGTGCCCAAAAACTAGAAAGAAGGAAAATAAATGATGTTAAGGCATGCATCCTAAGACTGAGAGGAGAGGTGTCGTTACCTTCCGACTTCTCTTCCTTGCCATGGCAAAATGGCCGGATGAAAATCTTCGCAACGATCTAAGCTTCACGGATCCGGACTCGGCTCGCGATTTGGAGCAGTGAAACTCCTCCTACAGCCCAAACTCTCCTTCTCCTTCTTCCTTGTTCTCACTTCTCTCTAGATCTTTACTAAGAGAAAGCTTGGAGAAGAATGAGGGTTTTCAACCCTATTCTCGGACTTAATTCCCCAAGAACAGTCCTGAACCGTCAGATCCTGAAATCTGGGAAAGAATGGCCACGATCCGCCTGGAAAATAAAAGACCTGGGCCGAACACGGCCTGGCACACGCCCGTGTCCAGGGCCGTGTGCCTCATTCGCCGTCTCAAATCGACGCGCCTGGAACAGCACACGGGCATCCGACACGCCCGTGTTCCATCCGACACGCCCGTGTCCCCAGTGACACGGCCGTGTGGCCAGCCGTGTGCCTCCATCGACACGGCCCCGAAACCAACCCGAGAGGTGACACGGCCTGGGACACGCCCGTGTCCCAAGCCGTGTGCCAAGTCTCGACACCCGTCGACAGGCTTTGTGTCGACACCGCGGAAAAACGTCAAGCGAAGATCGTCGACCAAGCGGGACACGCCCTGTGACACGCCCGTGTCACAGGCCGTGTACCCCAGTCTCGACACTCGTCGAGCGAAAGTGTCGACACTTGGGCCGAGTGTCGACACGGCCTCGACACGCCCTGCGACACGCCCGTGTCGCAGGCCGTGTGCTCTACTCTCGACACATTGTCGAGCGAAAGTTTCGACACTTGGGCCGAGTGTCGACACGGCCCCGACACGCCCTGCGACACGCCCGTGTCGCAGGCCGTGTGCCCTACTCTCGACACATTGTCGAGCGAAAGTGTCGACACTTGGGCCGAGTGTCGACACGGCCTCGACACGCCCTGCGACACGCCCGTGTCGCAGGCCGTGTGCCTCCTGCCAGAAACCCAAAAATTTTCCAGAACTGCAGACTGACCCTGTTGCAAAACTGGGGTGTTATAATGGACCCCTTTGGAGAAACGATCAACGACCACAAAAATGACGGTGTGGCCCCGAGAAGGGTGTAGCCCCTCAATGAAATCCATCGAGATATCATCTAAAATCTGTGTCGGAACCGGGAGGGGTAGCATGAGTCTAGTGGGAGAGAGAGACTCCGTCTTGCTACGCTGGCAAATCAGGCGGGCGGCAACATAAGTCTGGACATTCTGTTTGAGCCCCGGCCATAAGAACTCGGCGCGCAGGCGCTGAAGGAACTTGTGGACCCCTTTGTGTGTGTGATCGTGGACGGCCGCCGGAATATCTGGAATCAGCAAAGACGTAGTTGGCAAGTAGAAACAGTCCTTGTACAGAATGAGGCCATCACGGACTATCCAATGTGGGGGAAGGCTCCCCTCCTGAATGCGGCGCAGCAGCTCGCTGAGAGCGGGTGTAGTGTGGATCTCCTGACGGAGGTGGGAAAGAACCAAAGATGACGGCGCAGACACGGCATAGAGGAGAGCATCTGAAGAGTCGCGGCGGGACAGAGCGTCGTCCGCGCAGTTCAGGTGGCCCGCCATGAACTCCGCCTGAAAATCGTAGCCCAAGAGACGACTCACCCAACGTTGTTGTGGTATTATTGTCAAGCGTTGCTCTAGTAAGTACTTGATCTTGAAGTGGTCTGTGTGGATCATAAAAGAACTTCCCCACAAGAAGGGCCGACAGTGGTTTATCGCTTTAGCTAGGCCGATGAGCTCCTGCTCGTAAGTTGGAAGCTTCCGATGAAGGAGGGTCGTCAAGCGGCTAAAATATACAATCGGGTGGGCCTCCTGCTGAAGCACCGCCCCGCATCCATGCTCGGAGGCATCGCATTCCACCTGGAATTCCATCTCGAAATCTGAAGCTAGAAGACGGGGGCTGATACTAAGGCCTACTGCAATGTTCGAAAGGTTGTCATGGCAGGGTCGTCCCGGGCAAAACACAGACGACGCAAGAGGGGCAGCAAGGGGGCTACGATCACCGTGTATCCCTGAATAAATCTGCGGTAGTAGCTGATCAGCCCAAGAAATCCGCGAAGATCCCGCTGAGTCTGGGGAAGGGGCCAATCGAGAACCCCCTGAATCTCTGTTGGATCAGTCGAGACGCCTGAGTGGTCAACAATATTCCCCAAGTAGGCCACCCTGTCAGTGTCGAAGGAGCACTTGGCCTCCTTGAAGAGCCAGTGAGGGTGCTAACTGGAGAACCTGGTCGAGGTGGTCGAGGTGTGCTTCCCACATCTTGCTGTACACCAAAATATCATTGAATAAAACAAGGACAGCGGTGAAGGAGAGTATGAAATACCTAGTTCATGAGCGTTTGGAAAGTAGAAGGGGCATTCGTGAGCCCGAAGGCATCACAAGGAACTCAAAGTGACTGTGATGAGTGCGGAAAGCCGACTTCTCCACGTCGGTCGGGAACATGCAGACCTGGTGGTACCCCGAACAAAGATCCAACTTGGAAAAGTAGCGGACCCCGTGCAACTCACCCAATAACTCTTTGATCACTGGAATGGGAAATTTATCTTTTATCGTTTGCATGTTCAAAGCGCGGTAATCCACACAGAAGCATCCGGATTCATCCTTCTTGTGCACCAAAAGGACCGGGGAGGAGAATGGGGAGCTAGTGGCGGATGATGCCCTGACAAAGCATATCATCGCACTGCAGCTCGATTTCATCCTTCTGTAGAAATGGATAGCGGTAAGGACGGACGACCACCGGGGCGGTGTTCGGGAGGAGGCAAATGCAGTGGTCCTGGCGGCGCGAGGGGGAAGCCCCATAGGCATGGCCATGGTGTCATTGTACTCGTGAAGAAGGGTCGAGAGATTTGGCTGTACGGAAAGATCAGGCTGAAGGGAGAAGAAGCAGCCCGTAGTCGGCGTCGAATGGTTGTGCCAAACCGTCAAGTGGGGTACCTGGCCCTAAGACATCGTCAGGTCCTCCAAATCCCACAAGATGGGGTCGAGGGTATGCAACCAACGCGTCCCTAAGACGACCATGAATCCACGCAAGGTAATGACGAAGAAGTCAACCTGAGAATGGTAGCCCTCCACAATGAAAGGAACATCTATGTAGACCCCGGTGCAGGCCATGGTTGCGCCATTTGGCACATCTACACGCAAAAGACTATGACCGGTAATGTGAAGGTGGAGCCGTTGAGCAGTGAGGTCGCTGATGAAACTGTGCGCAGTGCCTGTGTCCATGAGGGAGAGGAGTTGATGGCCCGCCACGGTGATGGGCAGCTGCAGTGTGTCTCCCGAGTGGGGGCCCGACATGGCATGCAAAGAGAACGCGGGGTCCCCCGGCTCGTCATCCCGGCTTCCCCATCCGAAGGATCGTCGACCTCGAGCCAGAAAAGACGCTTACACCGGTGCCCACGAGTGAAAGCCACATCACAATTAAAGCAAAGGCCCTTTGCCCATCGTTCGACGATCTCCGGGGTCGATAGACGGCGGATGGGGGTGGGATGTTCCCCATCCTTGTTCCTGGCCGAGCCACCGCTCGCGGGCGGTTGGGGCTGACTGAAATGCTGGAATGAGATATCATTGTTGCGGCGCCCCAAGTGGGGGCGGTCCATCAAGATGCGCTTCACGTAAAGGCGCGACAGACTCATGGTAGAAGTAATATCCGAAGGATTCTGGAACTTAACGTCCATGCGGAGATGCACATGTAGCCACGCAGTGAAAAAAGCCACCCGGTGAGCCGCCGGGACCGACGGAGCGCGGACAAAGAGCACCTGGAATTGCTCTAAGTAGTCGTCGATCGAGCCCGACTGCTTCAAGGAAATCAAGGCGTCGATGGGGTTGCGGAGCGGTGGGCCAAAACGGAGGTTGCACGGGGTCTTGAAGTCGTCCCAAGTAAAGTGGGGCTTCTCCCGTTAAAGTTGGGAAAACCAGAGTTGGGTCGAACACATGAGGTGAAAAGAGGCTACTTCTAGTCAATCCTCCCACAGAGTGCGTTGTCCGGCAAAGAACTATTTACAACGAGTCAACCATGTTAGAGGATCTTCGCTGCCCTCAAAGATTGGAAAATTCAACTTCACGAAGTGGGGCACGGTGGAATATTCGGAACGTGCCGAAAAATCGAGTGGCTGGTTGGGGTATTGCGGCTCAGGAACGGACTGGGAGGAGGCGGAGGCGATACGTGGGGCTGGCGGGTTGCCGTCCGGGCGGAGCGCGGCAAGAGGAGACTGATGGTTGTCTGCCATCATTGTTTGAACGATTCCAAAATCTAGGCCAAGGTTGGGCCGCCCAAAGTTTCGTCTGCCATTACGTGAGGAACCAGGAAGGGAGGGAAATCCGGCGGAGGTAGAAGACCAGTGGAGTCGGCAAGCAAAGAGCCACATGCGAGTGAAAATCCAAGAAGAACGGCCCGCTGGGCCGTAACAGGGCGGTGCGGAAAGGGTTCCGCCTGGAGCGGAAGGGGCTGGACGGTTCGGGGCGGCTACTGTCACGTCCGGCTAGTATTCCGTCGCGGTCGGCCACGGAGGGGGACGACGGTGCAGAAGGTGGCTTGTCGGCGAATGGAAGGACCATTGGCCGTGATACCAAGTTGATGCGAGCCCTAGATTGTGACCCCGTGCACGGGGGATGGAGAGGGAAGTCCTGGAGGAGGGAGGTGGATCCCTTCTTTGAACCCTTAGGACCTATGATGAGAAAGGAGGGCGAGAGAGGAGAAGTCAGTGGTGATCGCTGGTTGGAGCAACGATGGCGGAGCGGTGGGGATGGATCAGGTCGCAAGTCGGGTAGGGTTACGGAAAGGGAATAGAGAGAGAGAGAGAGAGAGATAATTAGAGATAAAAGATTGATTTAATTTCCTATATACTTCATTCTTAGTCCAAACCATAACATAAAGGAGAAGTCCAACAAAAAGACTCAAATGCCCCCTCACAAGGCTTAACAAGAAGTGAGATTTAAAATAACAAAACATGCATAAAATATTAATACGAGATAGAAAATGGTTCAGGCTCGCGCCAAGGTTGTTAGGATCGCGATCTAGATCATAGGATCTTACGATCCTACGATCCAGATTTTATAAATCGATCCTGATTTTGTAAAGCGATTCTCGATCTGACCCTATTATTGATCTGATCCTACCTCGAAACGATTTCATCTAGGATCTCGATCCTGACAACCTTGGCTCGCGCCACTCGCGACTCTCGTCGCTTGTACGTGATCCCCCAACGAGGATCCGCATCAGGTTCCTAGACGAAACGGTTACAGTGAAGGATTGTTGTTGGGAGAAGCCTTCAGGTGGGAGGTTGGAGTGGATGTTTTGGGATGGAAGAGAAGGGTTCTGTGGGGGCTTGAATATGGGTTTTTCTGAGAGCTGAAGACGAATTTTGGGAAAATGGAGGGTGCAGTTTATGAAGTTAATGAGGGCTATAGTTGACCGTCAACTATAGGTGTCAAAAGGTGTTTGGTGGAGTTTTGTAAAGGGAAAGGTGTTACGGGCTTACTTCCGTAATAGTGGTAACTTGTCGGAATGATGGTCGGAGGTGGAGATGATGATGGCGGAGATATCGTGGAGCCGGAACCGCGGCTGCCTAGGCGGGATTGCACGTTAGAGGAAAGAGCCACCAAGATCTCACATTCAAAGATGGGAACTAGAATTATTTCTTGCTTAATTCCTACAACACATCCAATGCCTTTATATATGCTACAACACATAAGAAGACAAAATATTAATGATGACACCTAATACTAGACTCGGGGCTCGAGTCTCCCACATAATGACACCATCATAACTCATAGCTCAAAACACATAACTCATAACTCATAACAAACTCATAACATCTCACCCTTCCTCAAAAAAAGTTTGTCCTCAAGCTTTATTTGATGCCCTCGTCGTTAGAATCCTCAACGTGCAAGTAGAAAAGTCGGTTGTATTTGTGGCCGCGAGTGTACTGTTCGTCGCAATTGAAACATAATCCATGAGCGCGGCGGTGTAGCATCTCAGCCCGAGATAATCGGCGGACCGGTGGGGCTGGGGGACCCTCGATACGGCCTTGTTGAATAATGTTGGTGGCAGGTGGATAGTCTTCCTGGGCCAGCTGGAGGCGACGGTCGCAGAGCCGGGACAGACTCGTAGCGGTCACTAAGTCTGGAGGAGCCATGACGGTTTGCAGCATGGTCATAATCTGATTTAGTTGGTCCGACGAGTCCCCATAGTTCGGGATGAGCGAGAAGAGGAGCGGGTGACCGGGCGGTCGGAGTGCGCCGATTCGGATGACTGAGGGTGGCCGCAAGAACCGCTCTGATACCAAGTTGTTACGGGTCTACTTCCGTAACAGTGGTAATTTGTCGGAATGGTGGTCGGAGATGGAGATGACGATGGCGGAGATACCGTGGAGCCGGAACCGCGGCTGCCTGGGTGGGTTGCTCGTTAGAGGAGAGAGCCACCAAGATCTCACATTCAAAGATGGGAACTAGAATTCTTTCTTGCTTAATTCATACAACACACCCAATGCCTTTATATAGGCTACAACATATAAAAAGACAAAATACTAATGATGACACTTAATACTAGACTAGGGGCTTGAGGCTCCCACATAATGACACCATCATAACTCATAGCTCATAACACAACTCATAATTCATAACAAACTCATAACTCATAACAGAAGGTTGTCAACCATGAGGCACAATAGGGCTTTGGATGCGGATTTGGAGGTGTTTGGAGGTTGCGGCAAGGGTTTTGGGCGGGGAAAGTGAAGGTTAGGGATAGAGAATATCTTAGGGATGCATAAAATCACCTAGAAGTCGTCACCTAACGCCACATGGAGTCGTCACCATGAGGTAATTGCCGGATTCTGCAAATACTCTCCAAAATCTACAATATGTATGATGGCTGTCCCTACCACTTATTTATAATAAAAATGACTTAGGGTGATCATCTTTGACGGATATGATTGGCCGTACACGATGGCTGTCCGATCTCACTAAATAAAACACAAGAAAATAAAAAAATACATGAAAATATCGAAACGTCGATCCGGACACATCCACGGAGTTAAATTGTCGATCCGGAGACGCCATATATGCGAGTAGACAATCGGCCTCGAGCGGGCCCAAAATTCGTCCTCCATCACGGGCTCGCGCCATTGTTCCGCATCAGTATATAGATAAAACATCACCTCCAAACAAATGTGATAATGCTTCTAATGATGTCTTGGAGTCACGGGGATGACGGCTGGAATTTCGAAGAATGGGGAGGGTTATAACATCTTCTCTAGTGACATGGTGATGCTAGTCAAAAATCTTTTTTTTACTATTTTTAGTACAATTACGAGATGCTTACTTTGAAGATCTGGCTTCAACACAGACACAATGACCATCCACCCAACCTTCTTAAGTCTATGTTTCCACATTTGTTTCTTAGAGAGTCTCGTGATTCCTTTCATTGTGATGTTGTGAACTTGCAAAACAATATTGTGTATCTTTTTATCTTACTGCAAGTAATGAACAATTTGCTCAAATACATACTAATGTTTGGGGTCTTGCCTCTGGTACTAATGTTTCTGGTGTGAAATGGTTTTTCAGTCATTGATCATTATACTAGGGTTGCGTGGGTGTTTCTATTGAAAGAAAAAACTGAGGAAAACTGAATTGTTTATCCATTTTACCGCATGGTTCAGATGCAATTTGACAAATCTATTAAGTGTTTGCGCTTTGATAATGGCATGTAGTATGTTAATCAACACCTTTCAAAATTCATCAAAGAATGTGGCATTGTTCATGAACTTACCCATATTGATACCCTCGAAAAAAGTTGGGGCCAAACATTAAAATCGGCACCTCCATGAAGTCAATCGAGCATTGCTCTTCCAAATGTTTTAACTGAACCTATATTGGAGGAAAGTTGTTCTAACTGCAGCCAACCTAATAAACTGGTTACCTTACCATATTCTCAGTCGTGTCAGTCATGTTCAACTGATGCTGTCTTACTTTCCTTTAGCCACATTATGTTGTATGCAGAAGTTGCAGTCCCGGGTCTTTGGCTATATTGTGTTTGTTCACGGTCATTGTCAACATTGTTCCAAAATTGACCCTTGTATGGTCGAATATATTTGTATGGGTTATGCTGCTAATAAGAAGTCTACAAATTTCACCGCCCTTTAAATCATCGTATGTTGATTTCCATGAATTCCAGCCACCCTCTGCTTCGAAGGGATCGTATTCTGGAAGAGACGAAGAGTCATATGCTTGTGAGACATTTATTCCTTTACCGCAGAGGTACAGCTCCAACTTACATGAAGGAGAATCTATTGATTATACATCTGAACATTATGGCTAAAACCAACGCAAGCCACCTTACATTGGTGTATCAGAGGAGGGTGCAACCCAATCAAATCCCTCAACAGCCTCAATAGTCTGGAATCGTGATTAATACCGAGTAGACAGGTAATACTCTTGACCCAAACACTTTAAACATGCATTTGAATAATTGTGACACTAACTCTGATAATGTACAAATTGCCTTGAGAAAAGAATATGATAGCATGCCACACGGCTCATTTTATAATTTGCTTTCATTACAGGCCTAGCCATAATATGTCGAAAGCTTCGGCGAGGTGATCACAGATAGATAAACCGGCGAAGATATAACAAAGTTGAAACTACGGACGGCTAGCAGGGAGCTGGGGGTAGGAGAGCTACCAATGCCTAACCCTATGAGAAAAGGAGAGAACCAATGAGTGAAAAGTCGAATAACTTCTTGATATTATATGGCCCGGCATGGTCTTTAAATAGAGAGTTGATTGAGACAATTGCAAATAAGTTCATTGTTACCGAGCTGTAGCCGGAGGAGCCGGCATGGCAAGCGTACACACGAAGGCGACGGGCTGCGGGCGATACGCACGACGCGGAGGTGGATACTCGCAGCGCACAAGAGTCGAGTGATATGCACGACGCGAAGACCGCGTTCCAGACGCATGACGGCCACTTCAAGTTCTTGGTCGTGTTGTTCGACCTCACCAACGCGCCGGTGACGTTTCAAGCAACCATGACTGAGATCTTCCACCCAGTTCTCCGTAAGCATGTACTCGTTTTCTTTGATGACATCTTGGTGTTTGGTCGTTCTTGGCAGGAACACGTTATCACGTGCGGCGCACCTTCTTGACGCTCTGGCAACACCAGCTCGTCCTCAACCGCAAAAAGTGCTCGTTCGGGGCGACGATCGTGAGCTACTTGGGTCACACTATTTCGGCCGCCGGCGTGGCCATGGACGCGGATAAGATCCAGGCGGTCCTGCAGTGGCCGACACCCGCGTCCCTGCGGGAAGTCCGCGGATTTCTCGGACTCACCAACTACTATCGGCGGTTCATCAAGGACTACGGCGCGTTAGCTCGCCCCCTCACCTAGCTGCTCAAGCTCTCAGAGGAAGGCCCCTTCTCCTGGACACCCGCCGCCATGGCGGCTTTCTCCGCTCTCCAAACCGCCCTCGTGCAAGGGCCGGTTTTGGCTATGCCAAATTTCCAGCAAACCTTCGTCATTCAATGTGACGCCTCCGGCACCGGCATAGGAGCGGTTCTCATGCAAGGCGGACGGCCCATCGCCTACTACAGTCGCGCGTTCTCGTCAACAATCTGAAGTCGCTCATGAAAACGAACTCATGGCCCTTGTGCTCACGGTTCAACACTGGCGGCCTTACCTCTTGGGTCGCCCCTTCGCGGTCCGGACCGACCACCACAGCCTCCGGTACTTACTGCAACGGAAAATCGCCACTCCGGCACCTTGCGGCCATTCGGACGGCCCTCATGTCAAACCCGGAAGCTCATCCGCCCTACTCGCTCGTGGGAGGCAGTTTATTCCACCGGGGCCATCTTGTCCTTTGCGTTTCCTCTCCGAGCATACCCCGGCTACTCGACGAGTTCCATGCCACCCCGGCCGGCGGTCACGCGGGGGCGTTCCGCACTTACAGGCGGTTGGCGGCATCCTTGTACTGGCCACAGATGTTCCGCCAGGTGAAGGACAATGTGGTCGCGTGTCTCCAGTGCCAGAAAGCGAAGTATGAGACGATGTTTCCCAGTGGCCTGCTACAGCCCCTTCCGATTCCGGAACAAATTTGGGAAGACACCGCTATGGATTTCATCACTCGGCTTTCTCGTTCAAACACTTTTGACTGCATCTGGTGGTGGTAGACCGCCTATCAAAGTACGCGCACTTCATTCCTCTGCGCCATCCATACACGGCCGCCACGGTGGCCAACGCCATCATCGCAGAGATTGTGCGACTACATGGGTTCCCTCGCTCCATCGTCAGTGGCCGCGACCCCTTGTTCCTCAGCAGCTTTTGGACCTCCCTTTTCCGCCTATAGGGGACTCATCTCCGTATGAGCACGGCCTATCACCCGCATTCTGACGGGCAATCGAAGATTCTCAACCGATGCTTAGAGACATATATCCGCTGCTTCATTGGAGAACGGCCGGGCACATGGGCCAAATGGCTGGGGTGGGCGGAATACTCGTACAACACAGCGTATCATCATGCGGCGAACACCTCCCCATTCGAGGCAGTGTATGGCTGACACCGCCGTCTGTGACCCGCCACCTTCCCGGGGAGTGCCTCGTAGCCAGCCTGGCCGACCATCTGCAGGATCGGGACGTCATCCTCGACAGCTTAAAAATCCACCTTCGGCGAGCCCAGGCGAATATGGTCTCCTTCGCCAACCGGAAGTGTCGGGATCTCTCTTTCCAAGTTGGAGAGAAGGTCTTCCTCAAACTTCAGTCCGCCTCCTTCGTGTGTACACTTGCCATGTCGGCTCCTCCGGCTGCAGCTCGGTAACATTCATATACTAGGTCTAAACCAAATAATACGCATACTTAAAAATTAAAAAGGACATAAAAAGTTTATTTAATTACTCGCTAATTAATGGAACCTATGTGTGATATTGAACAAGACACCTCATAATGTCATAAGCACAATACTAAAAAACAACATAATAATGGATCATGTGGTGGGTCGTCTAAACTGCGACTATAACAACTCACCCTTTCTTCAATTCAAGTCTGTCCTCAAGCCGGAAGGGGATTCAGATTTTATGATTCTTTTATTTTCCGGCAAAAGAGCTCTTTATAGAAGTCATTGAAGTAAGGACGTCACCCCAAAGTAAGTTTGTTTCTAGTGCACAAATGGAGTAAATTGGTTTCTCGTCGCTTGCACCTTGATGGAATCGATGAAACATGTGGCTAGTATCGGCAGACTTGACAACTCGATGACTGATGTCGAGAACGCGAAAGCCCTTGTATGTGGACATCGGGGGTCAACAGGGGGACGCGTTGGAAGACAGTAGTCAACAAAATTAGGGAGCTACACGCTAAAGGATAGCTTGGAAGTGGTTTTCTGCATCAAAGTCGTCAGAATCTGTGGTTGGAGGTGTTTAATGGAGACGGTGGGGACTGATGGTGGTGTAGTGGCTATCAGGAGGGCATAATGACCTATAAGGGCTTGTAGGCTGTAGAGTGCTCTGGATACTGTTGTTGGGCTCATGTGTTTCAGTTTTTAGTTGACGCACCATGAACTCTAGTAGTTGTGCCACCATAATGTCTAGTCGTTGTGCCATGGCAACCTTGAAATGTTCTGCGTGCATCTCTAAAAGCACCATTAATTGTGTGCAATCTAATTGGAAGTTAGCGTAAGCGTCCATGATGGCGGTGAGGGACGGAGGCAATGAAAATAATTAAGCAATTGTTTTAGTAATAAATTAAAAGATTTATGCTCTCTTCTAATTATATATCAATAAATATAACTTATCAAGTAATTACTCAAAGAAGTATATAATCAATTAAGTTTGCCGCCATGATCAGTGGCGTTGGACTCGAAGAAGGAAAAAAGGGTAGGTGGCTACTACAGTTGTTGGCTCGAAGAAAAGAACAAGATTTGTTGTGCTGAAGAGGAGACATGATGCAATATGCAAGGATAAGACATAGGTGGTGTCCTTCGACTCTCGTGCAGGTGCCAACAAGGTATGGGGGTGAAGTAGACAAGCTCACAGGAACGCAGGAGAGGTGGAGGGTAGTGGATGAATTGGAAGACGTTGATTTTGAATAAACGACTTCAAGCATGTGTGGATTCCCGCTCAAAAAAGCTCGTTTTTTTTAGAAGCTGGCACTGAATAGGACAAGCACTAACACATCAGAATGACTGGGAGTCTGGGAGGGATCTGGGGAAGGAAACAGGATTGATGTCCTCTGTCGTCAAAATCCTGATTGATTGTGGGATCTAGGGAAGGCGACGGGCTCAACGATTGTTGCCGTCAAAAACCTAGTTGATTGCAACAAACGGGGAGAGGAAAGAGAGTTGATATCAACAAGAGGGCGAGATCTAGTGGACAACAAAACATAAAAGAGGTTCGACTTGCTCTAATATCAAATTGTTCCAGGCCTAGCAGTAACGTATCGAAAGCTTTCATTAGGTGGTCGGAGGTAAAGAGGATGATGAAGATACAACTGAGCTCAAAACCACTGTTGTCTAACGGGAAGCTCGAGGGAGGAGAGTTGGCAATCCCAAACCCTAAGAGGGGAGAAGAGAACTAAAGAAAGGATGGTAGAATAACTTGTTATTTATCATTCTATAACCCAAGGTGGGTTTTAAAAAGAGAGTACGCATGACGCAGTTGTGAATATTACTTACACTATGTAAAACAATACTCGTACATAAAAAATAAAAGAAACATCGCATGGATATTTAATTACTCGCTAATTAACGACACCTAAGCACAACACTAAACATGACACTTAATCACGATGCTAAAAAGCGGGACATAATAATGGATCCTGCGGCAGGTCATCTAGATATTAACCATAACAATTTCCTATTAGAATCCCTCTATATGTCACATAAATTATATTACATCCATTGATGCTATAGTAATCTCAATGTCAATACATGGGGCGTTAAATGACAAGAACTTGGTTAAACCCATGAATTTATTGGCGATGTAGCCAACTCCACCTCCCAAGCTAAAGTCGGGTAAACACTCACAAGGTAAATTAACTATGTTGCTTCTATATGTTGACAGCATCATTATTTCATGAGATGACTTGTTTGAAAAATAACTGCTAAAGGAGAAGTTAGGAGAAGAAAGTTCTTGGAAGACTGGAATATTTCCTTGGAATTAAAGTTGCATACTCAAAAATGAGGATTCTTATTTTTCAATGGAAGTAGGTTACTGATCAGCTCAAGTAGGAAAATTGGGGTGCATGAGCTAAACTATTCATAACATACGCAGTTAGTATTGTCAATCACTTTATGCATGACCCAACAGTTAGACACTTACAAGTAGTGGACATAATTCTACAGTATCTTAAAAGTACGCCTAGAAGGGGATTGTTATTCAAGAAAGGTAGAAATCAATCAATGGAGGCATACATATATGCATATGGAGGCTCTCTTGTGACAGAAGTCAATCTCTAGTTACTGCATTTTCTTAGGTGACAATTTAGTGACATGGAGCAAGAAGCAAAATGTGGTAGCACGGTCAAGTGCGGAAGCCGAATTGAGAACTCTTGCTAAAAGAATTTGAGTTACTATGGATGAAGATTTTATTAGATGATTTTAAGATAAAGTATGAAACCCCTATGAAGGTGGCGTTTGGTTCAGCTAATGGGCATCGGTGCGGTTGGAACAAAACGCAGTTTAGGTTATAAGTTGTGATTGGGTTGGCTGATAGGATAAACTTCATTTATTAATAAACGATCCTTATACCTATCCCCTCAACCGTGGGTTGAAGCTCCGTCTCACCGCAGCTGCAACGGTTTCCCCCTCCCGATTCTGAGTATAGGAGCGGTCACTTTCCCGGTGAATCGCGACGACACCACCTCTCCATTATTCGTCGGTGACATTGCCGGAGGAGGTGATTAAGATGCTCATCGCCCTTTCTCCCACACCCGAGATCGAAATCGCGATCGGGATCGGGATCGCTACAAAGATTCCCGCCGCTCCTTCCTTCACCTCCCACATTCTCTTTGCTCTCTTCTCTCGCCCGAAAATTACAAGGTTTCTTCTCTTCTCTCTTCCCACCGAATTCACCTCGCTTTCCTTGCTTTCCTTGCTTTCCTTCTCATAGGGCTCGTGCGCATTATTATTATTGTATTTTGTATTTTTTCCTTGTTTTTCCTAGTCCGCCTCCACTTTTTTTTCCCTTTGTTTGACTCAGGAAATATGAACCTGATGTTATTTTTGGTGTGTTCTTATTGGAGGTTTCTTCGAGCTCTTGGGTTTGTCACTTCTTCTATGAGCCAACCCTAGTTTCTATCTAGGTGTTTGTCGGGCTTCATGTGCTTGTTCTCTCATCATGTCTGGGAATGATGGATCCTCTACTCTCTCTTTTGGTGTCGGGATTTCCTCCACTACCTTGTTGTCCGGTGGTGTGGCTCGGTCCAGTAATGACCACAATACCCCTCAACTCACCACTATTCGATTGGATGGTTCCAATTTCCTTCCGTGGTCTCGGGCTATTACCCTTGCCCTGAAGAGCAGACGCTTGTTTGGGTATGTTCAGGGGACTATTCTGACACCGGCCAAAGATTCTCCGGACTGGCTGCAGTGGGAGTCTGAGAACTCTCTAGTGATGTCTTGGTTGACAAACTCTATGGTTGACTCAATTGCTCGGAATTATCTGTTTTTGGAGACTGCATCGGATATTTGGAAAAGGGTTGAGGCTACTTACTCCTGTCGGGGAAATGCTGCCTAGATTTTTCAGCTGCGACGGAAGATCTTCCTCCTTCGTCGGGGTGCTCGCCCTCCGTCTGCCTACTACTTGGAGTTCACTCAACTTTATCAAGAGTACGATCACTTTGACTCCCTCACTCTTGTGTCTCCTGAAGATGAGCTGCGCGTTCGAGCTCGAGAAGATAGGAACATAGTTTTTGAGTTCCTTCATGGCCTCCACCGCGACTTTGATCCGATCAGTGTGCAGATTCTTGGGCGCTCACCTCTGTCATCCCTTCCCGAGGTTTTCAGTCTTGTTCAACGGGAATTTGATCGGCGACAGACATGGACCCTTGATATTGCTCTCGAAGGTTCTGCCCTGGCCGTTCAGTTTGGCAGTAGATCTCCTTGTGATTCCAGGCCCAAGTCCACCGACAAGGATCACTTACTCTGTGATTACTGCGGCAGTCCCGCCATACTCGGGACACCTATTTTCGTCTTCATGGCTTTCCTACACCTCGTGGGGACTCCGCATCACGTGGAGGTCGTGGTTCTGGTCGTTCTCCAGGTCGCTCTACTCTGCCCCGCTCTACTCACCTATCTGATGCTTCTTAGGAGATGCTTCCTCCTACTACCCAGTCTACTCCTCTTGCTTTGTCTGTCGCTGAGATTTCTGCCTTCCGGCGTCTGATGCAGCAACAACCTCTGGAGTCTTATGTTCCCTCGTCTTTCTATGCTCATCAAGGACCCTCAGATGCTCATAATGCGTCCTCTCGTTTCTCTACTCACTTAATTATAGATTCTGGAGCAACGGATTATATGATCGACTCTGCTACAGGTTTTGTATCTTACCTTCCTTTGTCTAGTCAAAACAAAGTGAGCATTGCGGGTGGTTCCTTCTCTCCCATTGCTGGAAAAGGAAAAATTTTTTGCTCCTCTCTTACTCTTTCTTTTGTCCTTCATGTACCCAAGTTTACTCGCAATCTACTCTCAATTAGTCATCTAACAAACTCTATGAACTGTTCTGTGACGTTTTTTCCCTCTTCTTGTGTATTTCAGGACCTGAAGACGGGGATGGTGATTGGCTCTGGTAGTCTGGTGGATGGGCTCTATGTGTTTGATTCTTCCACCCCTGCACCTGCACCTCATGCCTTTCATGTTGATCTGGCTATCACTTTACAATCCTGGCATTGCCGCCTTGGACATCCTTCTATTCTATTTATGAAACATTTATTTCCTACTTTATCAGTTGTATTAGTTGATAATTTTCATTGTAATGCTTGTGAATTTGGCAGACACCACTGTGTTTCATTTAATCATGTTTCATCTCCTAGTTTTGCTCCTTTTCATGTTATTCTCAGTGATGTTTGGGGGTCTTACCCTGTTTCTTCTATTTTTGGGTGTCGTTGGTTTGTCACTTTCATTGATTGCTTCTCTCGTACTGCATGGATTTACTTAATGAAGGCTAAAGATGAGGTTTTCCCTTTATTTCAGCGCTTTCACAAAATGATTTCTACTTAATTTGATACCCTTATCAAAATCCTTCGCACTGACAATGGTCGCGAGTACATGGACTCTCACTTTGAGCGCTACCTTGCTCACCGTGGAATTATCTATCAAACATCTTGTGTTTACTCTCCTGCTCAAAATGGGGGTGGTTGAATGCAAGAATCGTCACCTTTTGGAAGTTGTCCGGTGTCTTCTTCTCCATATGCACCTTCCAAAGTACTATTGGGGGGATGCGGTTCTCACTGCCACCTATCTTATTAATTGTATGCTCTCTCGTGTTCTGGAATATAACACTCCCCTTCACACTCTTGGGGTGCCTCCTACTACTCTCCAACCTCATATATTCGGTTGTGTTTGTTCTGTCTATATTCACCAAAGGACTAAATTTGATCCTCAAGCTGATAAGTGTGTTTTTATTGGCTATGATCATCCTCAAAAGGATTATAAATGTTTTGACCCGGTTCTTAAGAAAGTCTTTGTTACCATGGATGTCACATTCCGTGAATCCGAGAGCTACTACGGGCCCTCACTTTAGGGGGGGCCTCTTTTATGTTAGAGGTGAGTTCCTTAACTCCTTTACTCATTCCTCCTTTACCCATTCCTCCTTTATATCACTATCACTCGACTCTGTCTCTTATTGCTCCTGCGCCAACTCTTGCTGCTCCTATTGCCAAACCCCTGCAGGTTTACTCTCGTCGTAGCAAGGGAACGAACACATCGGCCCCTATCGGAGACCCAGAGCAGACATTTGATTCGTCGTCAGGTTCCCTTACTCCAATGGAAGGTACTTCTACTCAACATCCGTTATCTCACTTCGTCTCCTATTCGTCCCTAACTGCTTCACATAGAGCTTTTGTCTCTTCTTTGGATGCTACTTCAATCCTTACTTCGTGGGAGAATGCTCTCTTTGATGACAGGTGGAAGGCGGCTATGCTTGAAGAAATGCATGCCCTGGATAAGAATCACACATGGGACCTTGTACATCTGCCTAAAGGAAAGATTGTTGTGGTATGCAAGTGGGTGTTCTCTGTCAAACAGAACACTCAAGGAGTTATGGAAAGGTACAAGTCTAGGCTGGTTGCTAGAGGGTACACACAGACGGCTGGTATTGATTACCAGGAAACCTTTGCACCTGTTGCTAAGATGAACTCTATAAGGATTCTCCTGTCGTGTGCGGCCTGCAAGAGGTGGAGTCTCAGCCAACTTGATGTAAAAAATGTGTTCCTTCATGGCGATCTGGAGGAAGAGGTATACATGGCTCTACCTCCTGGTCTCTCTCCTAGAGGATCTGAAGGCAAAGTTTGCAAGCTGAAGAAGGCCTTGTATGGTCTGAAACAATCACCTGTAGCTTAGTTTGGAAGATTTCACAAGGCAATGACCTGCTTTGGATTCTCCCAGATCAATGGGGATCATACTCTTTTCATCAAAAATAATGAAGGAAAACTAACTGTTCTGATAGTTTATGTAGATAACATCATTATAACAGGTGATGATCAGAATGAGATTCAGGCATTGAAAGTGAGACTGGCGAAAGAATTTACAGTAAAAGACTTGGGAAATCTCAAATACTTTTTGGGTATTGAGGTTGCAAGGTCCAAACACCGGATATTAAAATCATATCACAAAGAAAGTATACTCTAGACCTTCTTGAAGCTTCAGGAATGAGGGGGTGCAGACCGGCTGACACTCCAATCGAAGTCAACCACAGACTTGGAAAAGATGACGGTGACATAATTGAGAACATTCCCAGCTTTCAGAGGTTGGTTGGAAAACTGATCTACCTGTCGCATACTCGCCCAAATATCTCCTATGTTGTAGGAGTGCTCAGTCAATATATGCATTTCCCGAGGACTCGTCATTTAGATGTTGCTCATCGTGTCCTCAGATATCTCAAGTCCTCTCCTAGGAAAGGCGTCTTATTTTCATCAAATAAAGAGTTGACTATTGAGGTATACACAGATGCTGAATGGGCTGGATCGATTGAAGATCGGCGATCCACGTCTGGGTATTGCACTATGGTGGGTGGAAATTTAGTCACTTGGAGAAGTAAAAAACAACATGTGTTTGCCAGATCGAGTGCTGAGGCGGAGTTCAGGGTTATGGCTTACGGAATCTGTGAAGGGCTATGGATACGTACCATTTTGACCGATCTTGGTTTTAAAAGTAGTGAGCCTATCAGGCTATACTGCGATAACAAGATTGCGATCAATATTGCTCAAAACCCTGTGCAACATGACCGTACAAAACATATTGAAATCGACAGACACTTCATTAAAGAAAATATAGATAAAGGCATTGTTGTCACTCCATTTGTGCCCTCTGAGCAACAATTGGCAGACTTACTCAGGAAGGGATTATGCAGTGGTTTCTTTAAAGAACTTATTGGCAAGTTGGGAATATTCGACATCACACACCCAACTTGAGGGGGGTGTTGAGATGCGCATTATTATTATTGTATTTTGTATATTTTCCTTGTTTTTCCTAGTCCGCCTCCACATATAGAGGGGATTAGGGTTTCTTCCTTGAATTCAAATCATTTTTACTTTTCTCTCGACACTTTGACTTCGTCTGATACAACTTGGGTTTTACATGAATTTATCTGGGTAATACGGTACCATATATCACCTGGTTTTTTTCTCTGAGTTGTGTATCGGTTGTATTGCTTTTGTTGTATTCAGATATACGAACTATGAGAAAACAATATTGGTAGAAAGATTCTTTGCTTTTTTTGAAGGATACTGATTTTCCATGATTATTCTCTATTCTATGGGCATAGCAAATTAAAATCTAACTTCTTCCTGAAAATCTGTGATTTTTGTGTTGGATAATTAGAAAGTGGTCAACATTTAGGAGTAGTTGGGAATGAGAAGTGTAAGAAGCTTATGAATAGGAGAAAGAGACAACATAAAGAAGAATCTTGCCAAGAAATGTTTCAGTAACACTTCATGGAAGTTTGATGTGTTGTAAAGATGATGAAAGTCACTCCTATTACACAATTTTGTTCAGTATGATAGAACAAACTATATTGAGATAGATCGATACTTCGTCAAGGAGAAATTGAATTGTGGGTTAAATCACAAATTACAGTTATTTTAACTAAAGGATTGCCCACAAAGAGGCTTCATAGTCTTACTTGCAAGCGAGGAATGATGGATATACATTCTGATGGGAGTTCATCGGATCGTGCGCATGATGGAGCGGGACCCACGTTCATTTATTCCCGCCGGAAGGCGTGATCGGATCGCCGATCCGACGCCGCGGTTGCGTCCGGCACGTCGCCGCGAATCTAAATTATATATTTATGTATTTTTTTTGGACATGTGTTTGGTTTATTTAAGGGCGCACCCACCGGCCAATCATAGCCGTTCGATAGGATGCCCTAATGCTTGTTTCTTATAAATAGGATTAGGAGGCTGATTTTAGATTTTCTTATTGCTGAAGTTGGAGAGTTCATCTTCCCTACTTCCGGTGGTCTTCCCGCGGTGCCGACGCCGTGGACCCTTGGTGCCGACGCCTTGGGGTAAGTCTTCCTCCTCCTCTCCCTCTCTTCCTCCACCCTACTACAACCCGCCAGCCTCTCCCGTTTTCCGCCCAGGTTCGGCCGACCGAACCCCCTCCTCCTCCTCCCCGTCCAACCCGCCAGCCCCCAACTGCTCTCCGCCTGAAACCAGCCAGCCGCCGGCCCGTTCCCGCCCAGATCTGGGCGGTCGACTCACCTCCCGCCTCCGCCTGACTCCGGCCAGCCACCCAGCCCCCTTTCCGCCTCCTACCAGCCCGCCAAACCCCTTCCCCTATCCTAAATCTGTGGATCCACCGCCCGTTAACCCCCTCTACCATTAATCCCTACGATCCGGGTTCTAGTGACCCCGATCTACCCTCCCGTCACCCGATCCACTCTCCCTAAACCGGATCCGGCCATCTATTACCGGATCCGCCCACCCGAGTCCGGATCCGCGTGTATTCATCCGGATCCACCCGTTTTTCTTCCCGATCCCTTCACCCACCACAAAAACAGCCCCAACCGCTATCTCCACCTCCGGTTCCACCACCCGGCACCCGATCTACGCCACCTGAACCTTCCACTTCCATTGCCCGAAATCAGCCCCTAGTCTCGAGTTATTTTGTGATTGGGTTGTACTATTTTCTTGATATTAATATTGGATAATCTCGTATTTGCTTGGAGCTTGTTTGGGGTATTTTGGTATCGATTGATTATTAACCTGCAGGTGGATCTCTTCGCCGCGCGCTTCGTTTTTGGCCCTCCGAGCGGAGGAAAGCCAACTAAGAAATTCGCCCAATATTAAAATTAATTCTTGTTGCAGTTATTTGCTTGGGGCGTTATTAATCTCCATTGCTCTAATAATTTCTCGCGTGAACCGATTGTTGTGTTGCATATAGAGTCTAGGTGGTGCACTCCATAGCCTACCCTACATCAGTTGGTATCAGAGCCCAAGGTTGGGCCGTTGTGCATGCTCCGTAGTGGTAGGACATTTAGAAGCATGGTAGATCCACCAGCCACCAATGACCGGGCAGCGGGCTCGAACTCGAGCACTGCTACCACAGACTTCCAGCGTCTTATCCTAGAGCGTTTTGATGCAATGGGTAACCAATTCGAGACTGTGCGTCACGACATCGCCGCGGTGACTCGTCGTTTAGATCTGATAGAGCACGCTAGAGATACTCCCTCCCTTCATGACCATGAGATCGCAGGTGACCCGGGCGACTCCCCGTCGCGGGCAGCGGGTCAGAGATGATCCGCCACCGGCAGACCGCTACCGCCGTGAGGCCCCCGTGAGAGCCCCCACCCCGCCAGCATGGCGGAACCCAGAGCCACCTCGTGGCCGACCCCCACCCCCGTGGGAGGATTACCGTATGCCGCGACAGCCTGGCCCTAGGAACCGCGTGCCCCCGCTTGATCGCCAAGACCAGCGTCGTGACGAGTATTATCCGCCAGGTCGACGTGAGCGCGGGCCCCCGTCCGCTCGACACGATTATGACCGTGACGATGACCCTGATGATTATCCTGACCCGCGGAGGGGCAACCGCGCCTTTGACATCACCCGTCGGATTCGCCTCGACGCCCCGACGTTCGATGGCCGCTTGGATCCGAAGGCCTTTAGTGATTGGCTCCTTGACATGGACCACTATTTTGATTGGTACGACATGAGTGATGAACGTTGTGTCCGGTTTGCCACGATGAAGTTAGTCGGGCAGGCCAAGGTATATTGGATTAGTGTCGAGAGATCTTTAGAGCGTGACGGCTATTACCTTATCACCAGATGGGGAGAGATGAAGCAGAGGCTGAGCGAGAAGTACCTCCCTGCGTCCTACCGGGATCAGCTATTCGAGCAATTACAGAACTTGCGTCAGGGAACGCTCACGGTGGCCGAGTATATGGCTCGATTCGACGAGTTAGTGGTTAGGAGCGATATTTTGGAGGAGCCCATCGCCACTGCCTCTCGATTCAAGGCAGGCCTCCGTTCGGACCTCCGGAGAGAGCTGATTCCCCATCGTTTAGAGACGGTAGACCAGATATTCCAGCTCGCTCTGGAATATGAGCAGTACCTTCGCACCGCTAGTACGAGGCAGTTTCCTTCCCGAACGGAGTCGTCGATGTTTAGGAAGCCCGCTCCGACCCAGACTGCTACAGCCACCCCACCCCCTCGAGTCACTCCTGACATGAAGGGGAAGGCTATTGCTACTGAGGGCCAGAGGCCTGGGGGTATTCAGTGTTTTAGGTGCTCAGGCAGAGGGCACGTAGCGGCCCACTGCCCTACGTGGAATCTGTTGATTGAGGATGAGGAGCACGATTTAGAGGAGGATGTAGAGGCCACGGAAGAGATTAGAGCCACTGTCGAAGAAGGTTGGGAGAGCGATGCCGAGAGGTCCTTAGAGATGGGAGTGATTAGGCGCCTCCTACACACCCCACGTGCAGATGAGGATTTGCGCCGCACTACCATCTTCTACACCTATTTCCCTAGCGCAGGCGGACCCTGCAAGCTAGCCATCGACAGTGGGAGCTGCGTGAACATCATAGCCCAGAAGGGGCTTGAGCGTATGCAGGTGAAGGCAGAGCCTCACCCCCACCCCTATCGTGTCGTCTGGGTCGACAAGACCGCGATTCAGGTGACCCAGCGTTGCTTAGTACCGATCAGCATCGCGTCCTTCCAGGATCGGGTGTGGTGTGACGTCATTCCCATGGACGTTGCACATGTGCTGCTTGGACGCCCCTGGTTGTTTGATCGTGACGTCACGTGTTTCGGCCGCTCGAACACGTGTGTCTTCTATGACAAGGGGCGGAAGATTACTTTGACACCCACCCAGCCCAGGGAGAGATCGAAGGGTGTGGTTGAGCCTTCCGTGAGCACGGGTGCTTCTAGACCATTACACATCCTGAGACGTGGCGAGTTTCTCCGCGACAACATTGAGGCTGATATTATGTATGTTGTCGCCGCCACTCAGGTATCCGAGGCCCCCTCTGTTGACCACCCGCTAGCGGTGCGTCCCCTTCTGGATGAGTTCGCGGATATTATGCCTGACGAGCTCCCTGACGAGCTGCCCCCGCAGCGAGATATCCAGCACGCCATAGATCTGATTCCGGGAGCCTCCCTACCGAACCTTCTCCACTATCGTATGCATCCAGATGAGCACGCCGAGCTCAAACGGCAAGTCGACGAGCTTCTACGGAAGCAATTTATTCGTGAGAGTATGAGTCCGTGTGCTATTCCCGCCCTTCTTACCCCTAAGAAGGACGGCAGTTGGCGTATGTGCGTCGATAGCCGCACCATAAACAAGATCACGGTCAAGTACCGCTTTCCCATTCCTCGATTAGATGATCTATTGGACACTATGTCTGGTGCTCAGATCTTTACCAAGATTGATCTGCGTAGTGGGTACCACCAGATCAGAGTGCGTGAAGGAGACGAATGGAAGACCGCCTTCAAGACTAAGGATGGTCTCTATGAGTGGCTAGTCATGTCATTCGGGCTTTCGAACGCCCCTAGTACTTTTATGAGAGTTATGACGCAGGTGTTGCGGCCCTACATGGGCAAGTTTCTGGTTGTATACTTTGATGACATATTGGTCTACAACCAGACACAGGCCGCCCACCTCGATCATTTGCGGCTTCTCTTCAGCACCCTCCGCAGGGAGAAGTTGTATGTGAACCTGAAGAAGTGCGCATTTCTTTCTGAGTCCGTCCACTTCCTTGGGTTCATTATATCTTCGACTGGCGTATTTGTTGACCCCGAAAAGGTCCAATGTATTCGAGACTGGCCTGTGCCTACGACTATCCACGAGGCTCGCAGCTTTCACGGGCTTGCCACCTTCTACAGGAGGTTTGTCCCGGGGTTCAGCACGATCATGGCCCCCTTCACGAGCTGCCTCAAGAAGGGAGAGTTTCAGTGGACCCCCGCTGCCACTAGAGCCTTCGAGGAGATAAAAGCGAAGCTGACGACGGCCCCAGTCCTGAGGCTTCCTGACTTTAGTCGTGCCTTTGAGGTCGCTTGCGACGCATCTGGAGTTGGTATCGGTGGTGTATTGAGCCAAGAGGGACACCCGGTCTCCTACTTTAGTGAGAAGTTAAACGAGGCGAAACAGAAGTATTCGAACTACGATCGAGAGTTTTATGCGGTTGTCCAGTCCTTACGCTACTGGAGGCACTACCTCCTCCCCCGGGAGTTCGTGCTTTACTCCGACCACCAGGCATTACGCTACTTGGATTCTCAGCGCAAGCTGGGGCATCGCCATGCCAAGTGGGTTGAGTATCTGCAGGACTTTCACTACGTTCTCAAACACCGAGCTGGTGTTGAGAACAAGCCTGCGGACGCCCTGAGTCGTCGTGTCTCTTTGCTTCAGACTATGACCGCCCGTGTCGACGGGCTTGAGCGCGTGATCTTAGAGTATCCGACGTGCCCTGACTTTAGTGAGATTTACACCGCCCTATCCCGAGATTCCCCAGACCCCGTTGAGGGATATCAGATCTTCGAGGGATACCTATACCATGGATCCCGCCTATGCATTCCCCGAACATCGTATCATGACTTCCTGATTTGGGAGTTGCATGCGGGCGGAGCCGCCGGACATTTTGGGCGCGACAAATCTATAGCCATCGTGGAAGACCGTCTCTACTGGCCCACGCTTAGGAAGGATGTGACTAGAGTCGTCCGCCACTGCCGCATCTGCCAGACGGCCAAGGGCACGAAGCAGAACGCAGGCCTATATACGCCATTACCGGTCCCACGTCGACCTTGGGAGGACCTTAGCATGGATTTCGTTCTTGGACTTCCCCGCACTCTTCGGAAGCACGATTCCATCTTCGTGGTGGTTGATCGATTTTCAAAGATGGCACATTTTATCGCATGCCGCAAGACGGCGGATGCAACCCACGTTGCATCCATTTTTATGAGGAACGTTTTCCGATTACATGGCATTCCCAAGTCCATCGTATCGGACCGCGACGTAAGGTTTGTGAGCTACTTTTGGAAGACCCTGTGGCTCAAGACCGGCACCACCCTTAAGTTCTCGACTGCCTACCACCCACAGACGGATGGTCAGACAGAGGTAGTAAATAGGAGTTTAGGGAACTTATTGAGGTGTCTGGTGGGAGAGCGAGTGAGTAGTTGGGACTTAGACCTCCCGGTCGCCGAGTTTGCATATAATAGCTCCGTCAATAGGACTACTGGGTTGAGTCCATTTCATATAGTGTCAGGTTACGACCCCAGGAAACCCATTGACCTTATTCCGAGCCCATTAGAGTCCCGTCCTAGTGAGTCTGCCGAATCATTTGCACAGCACCTGCATGAGTTGCATGAGTCGGTTTGCCGACGTATTAATATGAGCAATGAGAATTATAAAACCCACGCAGATCCACGAAGACGAGAGCGTATTTTTAATATTGGCGAACGGGTGATGGTACGAGTCCGCCCGGAGAGGCTCCCTTCGGGGTCTGCCAACAAGCTAAGCGTCAGGCGAATGTGTCCTTTCTCAGTTATTAGTCGGATCGGGACAAACGCCTACAGGCTAGATATCCCGGCGAGTATGGGGATCCATCAAGTTTTTAATATCGAGGATCTAACACCCTATTATGAGCCTCATGACTATGGGGACCCGGGCAGTGGAGGTGATCCACCTTCTTCCCCCTTGCCTGCCGTCTCCACCGCCCCACCCACGCCAGTTTGCCACCACAGCCCGCCCACTACTGATATCCTTTCCCCTGGGAGTTCGTCGCTTATGGTATCACCGCCGGCATCACCACTCGCACTGGATCCCACCATGAGAGATGAGAGCATTACTGAGATCAGATCCCACCAGATTGTTCCCACCACGGGCGGGCCGCGCCTTCGCTACTTGGTTCATTGGCGGGGCCGTACAGACGCTGACGACGCTTGGATACTACCGGCAGAGCTTGATCGACTTGCCCCCAGACTTCGACTTCAGTACGATCGTCTCCATTTCTCGGAGATGAATGCTTTTCAGTCGGGGGGAGTTGATGGGAGTCCATCGGATCGTGCGCATGATGGAGCGGGACCCACGTTCATTTATTCCCGCCGGAAGGCGTGATCGGATCGCCGATCCGACGCCGCGGTTGCGTCCGGCACGTCGCCGCGAATCTAAATTATATATTTATGTATTTTTTTTGGACATGTGTTTGGTTTATTTAAGGGCGCACCCACCGGACAATCATAGTCGTTCGATAGGATGTCATAATGCTTGTTTCTTATAAATAGGATTAGGAGGCTGATTTTAGATTTTCTTATTGCTGAAGTTGGAGAGTTCATATTCCCTACTTCCGGTGGTCTTCCCGCGGTGCCGACGCCGTGGACCCTTGGTGTCGACGCCTTGGGGTAAGTCTTCCTCCTCCTCTCCCTCTCTTCCTCCACCCTACTACAACCCGCCAGCCTCTCCCGTTTTCCGCCCAGGTTCGGCCGACCGAACCCCCCCCTCCTCCTCCCCGTCCAACCCGCCAGCCCCCACCTGCTCTCCGCCTGAAACCAGCCAGCCGCCGGCCCGTTCCCGCCCAGATCTGGGCGGTCGACTCACCTCCCGCCTCCGCCTCACTCCGGCCAGCCACCCAGCCCCCTTTCCGCCTCCTACCAGACCGCCAAATCCCTTCCCATATCCTAAATCCGTGGATCCACCGCCCGTTAACCCCCTCTACCATTAATCCCTACGATCCGGGTTCTAGTGACCCCGATCTACCCTCCCGTCACCCGATCCACTCTCCCTAAACCGGATCCGGCCATCTATTATCGGATCCGCCCACCCGAGTCCGGATCCGCGTGTATTCATCCGGATCCACCCGTTTTCCTTCCCGATCCCTTCACCCACCACCAAAACAGCCCCAACCGCTATCTCCACCTCCGGTTCCACCACCCGGCACCCGATCTACGCCACCTGAACCTTCCACTTCCATTGCCCGAAATCAGCCCCTAGTCTCGAGTTATTTTGTGATTGGGTTGTACTATTTTCTTGATATTAATATTGGATAATCTCGTATTTGCTTGGAGCTTGTTTAGGGTATTTTGGTATCGATTGATTATTAACCTGCAGGTGGATCTTTTCGCCGCGCGCTTCGTTTTTGGCCCTCCGAGCGGAGGAAAGCCAACTAAGAAATTCGTCCAATATTAAAATTAATTCTTGTTGCAGTTATTTGCTTGGGGCGTTATTAATCTCCATTGCTCTAATAATTTGTCGTGTGAACCGATTGTTGAGTTGCATATAGAGTCTAGGTGGTGCACTCCATAGCCTACCCTACATCACATTCTCTAGCTTGAAGGGAAGTGTTGGAATACTTTACTAAGATCTTATTATTATTTGTTTCTTTTCTTGTAATATTTCCTCCTATTCTTTAGAGCAAGATTAGTTATGTATAAATAGGATCCTTATACAAAGTAATTAGTATCAACGAAAGAATTTTACTTCAATATGCATTCAGTTTGTTCTTATCTTTTATGTTGTTTTGTAGAAGAGTAATCTTTTTAGTTAACTAGGTCTCTGACATGCAATGTGGTCCAAAATCCCATAAGCTAAATAGAAAAGCATAAGCAGTATAAAAAAACAAATAAATTAGACATTACAAATTAAGTAGACGGCCATTCATTGCTTTGCATTCTTGAAGTATTTCATCCTCATCTAGCAGCTCTTCCAAAGTACAATTATCCTTGTCCAATATAGTATCTACCTGAAATTTGAGACAAATACTAAATTAGTTGAAAGAAAAATAGATATTGATTGGAAATATAAACCCACGGTAAGAAGAAAAACAAAATGGTCCTAAGGAAATGAATTGGGCATAAATTTCAGGAAAATAAGAAATCAAAGTCAATTATCTAAATATAATATTGATGAAATCAAGATAATTTTGACTTTTTCCCACTTCCCCCCACTTTCAATCTTCCTTTTTCTAGAAAAAATATTCACCCCACTAGTAGATCCACCATCACTACTTGAAATGCTAGAAGGGGGAAAAACACTTTTTAGCAGCAAGGCTCGCTATTCTAGCATTCACCACTTCTTCTAGTTTTTCCACCTCAAATAGATCGCTCTTTGAGACTTTTACACACTTTCCAATTTATTTTTCACCAATCATTATCAAATGTGCTCTCACTTTTATATATGAACTTATAAATCATTTTTCACAAAAATTGCACTTCCAAGAAAAATTGTCTCCTGCCTCACCATGAGTAGCTAGCTTAGGGACACGTGTGTCCGATTGAGTGGGACACGCGAGACCAGCGTAAGCCAGCGTGTCGGACTTCCGACACGAGCGTCGGAGAGTGTCGGAGAGTCAGACGAGTGTCAAAGAGTCCGACACCGACACGCTGGGCATTTTGAAGTGTCGTTGCTTCATAGTCATCCATATAGCCGACCCCACTATAGTGGGATAAAGGCTTTAGTGTTGTGGTTGTATATTAACTTTTTCCCAATATTGGTTGATATGTCATAACAAAATATCACCCGATTTTTTTTGTTAAAACCGTCAGGCAGCTTTTGTTGCAACAATCTATTTTTTTTTGTGACATGACTTGAGAGAGAGTAAAAATCGTAAATCAACATTGAAATGTTGCAGACTCTTTCTTGTCTCTCAATTTTGACATCCTATTCGCTCTTTTGAATGGTAACATTGCCCGACTACAACGCACTATGACATTAGTATGACTTTATGGGGTGGCTATACAGAGATATAGCAAAGTCTAGGGAAGAAGTTGTTATTGCTCTCAATCAAAATGAGAGTAGATATCTTCCAACAAGGAAGTTAATTGATAGTAAAGATGACAGTGAACTTGTGGAGTGCATAATACAAAACTAGAGCCAAAGAAAAGCTATTTGCAATCTTCGACATTAAAGAATGTTGCAACTTCAAAAAAATAAGGGAGGGCTTGTGTTTTCATTTTCATCAATGAAGGAAGATTGTTGAGATGCCATTTAGCAAGGGAATTACGATATTAATAAAGATGAATATCAATCAACATGCTCAAGAAGAGAGGATAAAACTTGGCAAGAGAATATCTGATGTAGGGTAGGATGTGTGCCGTGCAACCTAGACTACTCAAGTGAGTGGACACGTGGATACTATATGTAAATGCAACAAAATCCGTCCGGCAATTAATTCAAATGAAAATCACAACCCACGCAATCCAAAATACAAGCGAGAACAATTTTAGTTTGAGCGATTAGGCAAGGTTTTCCTCCAAACGGAGGGCCAAAATTAAGCGCGGCACGGATGGCTCATTCCTGCAATCACAAATCTTTACGGGGCAAAATTCCACAAGTGAATGTTCAAACAAACATGAGTAATCCAAGCAATATTCAAGTGCTGAAAATTAGAGTTCCGTACAACAACTCACAAATAAGGGAATGTCCGAGGCGGGGGAGATCCGGCGGTTTTGAGGGCAGATCCGGGTTCGCGTGTCGGGATGGTGGCTGTCCGCGGTGGAGAGGGTTTGCGGTGGGCTGAAAACGGGTAGATCCGGCCAAATATGGAAGGATCCGAACAAGGGAAGGATAGATCCGGTGGTGGAGAGCGGAGCCGGGTTAGGAATGGTGAAGGGGTTATGGAGAATTGTAGATCGGGGTTGGATCTCTCGGATCGGGGTTGATCCAAGAGAGGGGGAGGCCGGTTGAGGGAGGTAGCACTAGATCAAGATAGATCTAGGGTTTTCGGAACGGCGGGAAGTGGATCCACGGAGGGGAAGAGGAGGGGAGGTCGGCTAGGGCAAAGGGGGCCCAAGGAGGGGTCGGTTTTGTGAGGGGAAGGGGCTGCAGGACTGAAAACGGGGAGGAGGGGGATGCTGTCCAGGTAGCAGGCTGGCAGGTTTCAGGTGGGGTTTTGGAGGGGATTCGGTGGCCGGAAGGGGGGAGAGGAGGTGAAAAATGATGGAGGGGGTTAGGGTTTACCTTGGGGATGAAGTTCCACCGCTAGGAGTCGGCACCTAGGGCTCCACGGCGTCGGCACCGTGGCTTGATCGCGGAGTTCCGGGAATGACTTCCTCCAAAACCAGCAATGCCTCTCCAAGCCTCAAACACTCCTATTTATAATATTCCAAGCATTAGGGCAACCCGGGATTGACGGCTATGATTGGCCGACGCGTTCCCGTGCCAAATAAAAGGAAAAAGAACTGAAAATAACAAAGTTATATACTAAAAAGATTCGCGGCACGCATCCGGACGCATCCGCGGGGTCGGATCGTCCCTCCGATCAAGTCTTCTGGCGAGAATAGACGAAAGTGGGCCCCGCCTTGTCATGGGCCGCCGATGGTCCCCCATCAACTCCCCCCGACTGAAAAGAATTCATCTCCGATGAATGGAGATGATCATACTGTCGTCGAAGCCCCGGGGCGAGTCGATCTAGCTCAGTAGGTAGAATCCACGTGTCATCAGAGGCGGAGCGGCCTCTCCAACGAACCAGGTAGCGGCATGAAATTCCAGTGGTGGTAGGGACGTACTCATGAGCGACGATATCTGTAATACTCTCAGTATACTGCTCTCGTGAAGTGGAACCCGGAGCGATCAGGGGTGCGGACGGTGTCACCATAGGTGAAGGACTCCCAGGGGTGCGTACAGTTGGGGGCAGGACAAGTGGCGGAGGTGAGCAGGAGGAAGCCGTTGCTGGGGATGAGGTGGGGTGGTGGTGATCATCCCGACTCGGGTCCGAATATTCGCGAGGTTCGTAATACGGAGTCAAGTCCTCAACATTGAACACCGGATGGATGCTCATACTCGCGGGAATATTCAGCTCGTAGGCATTAGTCCCGATCCGCTTAATGATCGAGTAGGGACCCATTCGTTTAGCGCTTAATTTCTTGGCAGGCCCCGGTGGGAGCCTCTCCGCCCGGATTCGGACCATTACCTGCTCGCCTACGTTGAAAACAAGTTCCCGCATGTTTAAGTCTGCATGGGTCTTATAGTTTTCATTACTTGAGATAATTTGCCGACGGACTGACTCATGTAAATCATGCAAATGACGTGCAAATGACTCAGCGGACTCACTCGGACGAGACTCTAATGGACAAGGAAGGAGGTCGATGGGTTTCTTGGGTTCATACCCTAATACTATGTGAAATGGGCTCAACCCGGTGGACCTATTGACCGAACTATTGTATGCGAACTTCGCGACGGGAAGGACGGAGTCCCAACTCGCCACATGCTCGCCAACAAGACATCTAAGCAAATTCCCTAGACTGCGGTTCACAACCTCAATCTGCCCGTCAGTCTGAGGGTGATATGCAGATGAAAACTTCAGGGTAGTGCCCGTTTTGTACCATAGGGTCTTCCAAAAGTAACTCACGAACCTAACATCCCTATCGGAGACTATGGACTTTGGTAGACCATGTAACCTAAAGACGTCCCGAATGAAAATGGATGCAACGTGTGATGCGTCAGCAGTCCTAGAGCAGGCTATGAAGTGTGCCATCTTGGAAAAACGATCAACGACGACAAAGATGGAGTCATGTTTCCGAACCGTGCGCGGCAGCCCAAGTACAAAGTCCATACTAATATCCTCCCAGGGCCTAAATGGGACTGGTAAGGGCGTATATAATCCTGTGTTTTGTTTAATTCCCTTCGCAGTCTGACACGTACGACAATGCCGAACAACTCTGGACACATCTCTCTTCAGGCCGGGCCAATAAAACCTATCCTCGACGATAGCTATGGACTTATCCCTGCCAAAATGCCCGGCGGCTCCGCCCGCATAAAGCTCTCAAATGAGATAGTCACGGTATGATGTGCTGGGGATGCACATGTGGGAGCCCCGATAAAGGTAACCTTCCCAAATCTGGAAGCCGTCGACAGGCTCAGGTGGGTCTCGGGATAAAGCTGCGTATATCTCGGCGAAGTCCGGACAACCTGGGTAAGAAGCAATAATCTGTTCAAGTCCGTCCGTGTGGGCTCTCAGGGTCTGCAGATGGGTGACCCGCCGACTCAATGCATCAGCGGGTTTGTTCTCAACACCAGCGCGATGTTTGAGAACATAGTGGAAATCCTGGAGATACTCAACCCATTTTGCATGCCGATGCCCCAACTTCTTCTGGAAATCTAAGTACCTAAGCGTCTGGTGGTCCGAATAGAGAACGAACTCCCGGGGAAGGAGGTAGTGTCTCCAGTATCGTAATGACTGGACAATCGCATAAAACTCACTATCGTAATTGGAATATTTTTGCTTGGCCTCATTTAGCTTCTCGCTAAAATAGGAGACCAGGTGTCCCTCCTGGCTCAGCACACCACCGATCCCTACTCCAGAGGCATCACACGCAACTTCGAAAGCCTTGCCAAAATCCGGGAGTCGTAAGACTGGTGTCGTGGTCAACTTCTCCTTAATCTCCTCAAACGCTCGAGTGGCCGCGGGGGTCCATTGAAACTCGTCCTTCTTCAAACAGCTAGTGAACGGGGTCATAATCGAACTAAATCCTCGAACGAACCGCCTATAGAACGTAGCTAGACCATGGAAGCTGCGGGCCTCGTGAATGGTCGTAGGCAAGGGCCACTCACGGATGGACTTAACCTTCTCAGGATCGACTGACACCCCTGTAGATGAAACGATAAATCCCAAGAACTGAACTGATTCAGCGTAGAACGAACACTTCTTTAGATTCACGAATAACTTCTCACTACGGAGGGTCTCGAAAAGAAGCCTCAAGTGCGCTAGGTGGTCGCCATGGGTCTGACTGTAAATCAGAATATCATCAAAATACACAACTAGGAACTTGCCCATGTAGGGCCGTAGTATCTGTGTCATGATTCTCATGAACGTGCTCGGGGCGTTGGACAGCCCAAATGGCATGACCAACCACTCGTACAGGCCATCTTTAGTCTTAAAAGCCGTCTTCCATTCATCACTCTCTCGTACCCGAATCTGGTGATACACACTCCTTAGATCGATCTTGGAAAAGAGTTGGGCACGTGACATGGTATCTAACAAATCGTCAAGGCGTGGAATGGGGAACCTGTACTTCACCGTAATCTTATTGATGGCACGGCTATCGATGCACATGCGCCAGCTACCGTCCCTCTTAGGGGTAAGAAGAGCGGGAACGGCACATGGACTCAGGCTCTCCCGAATGAACTGCTTCCGGAGAAGCTCGTCAACCTGCCGCTTGAGCTCGGCGTGCTCATCTGGATTCATACGATAGTGCGGTAGGTTTGGGAGAGAAGCTCCTGGGACTAGATCAATAGCGTGTTGGATATCTCACAACGGCGGGAGCTCATCAGGCAACTCCTCCGGCATGATGTCAACAAACTCCTCAAGTAGGGTCTGAATCTCCGGGGGAAGATCCGGAGTCACTGTCGGGCTCTCAGGAGCCATAGTGGCGGCAACGATGTAAAATACGCCGGCGTCTCGGCTCTCCCGCAAGAACTCACTGCACCGCATGAGATGTAACGGTCGTGACGACATGGTGCTCGTGGAGGGCTCGATCGGACCCTTGGATTTCTCCTTGGGCCGGGTGGGTGACAACGTGATCTTCTTACCTTTATCATAAAACGTGTATGTGTTTGACCGGCCGTAGCACGTGGCATCGCGGTCGTACAGCCAAGGTCGACCTAATAACACATGGGCAACATCCATAGGAATTACGTCACACCACACATGATCCTCGAATGTAGCAAGCCGAATGGGGACGAGGCACCGCTGTGTCACCTGGATGGCGGTCTTGTCCACCCAAATGACCCGATAAGGGTGGGGGTGGGGCCCGCTTTCACTTGCATACGCTCTAAACCTTTCTGGGCCACGATATTGACACAACTCCCACTATCAATGGCTAGCTTGCAGGGTCCGCCTGCACTAGGAAAATACGTGTAGAAGATAGTGGTGCGGCGCCAATCCTCGTCCGCACGGGGGGTATATAGGAGACGTCGCACAACTCCCATCTCTAGGGATCTCTCAGCCTCGCTCTCCCATCCCTCCTCGATCGTAGCTTCGACCTCCTCGGTAACATCCTCGGCTCCCTCTAAGCCAGGTTCTTCCTCACCCTCAACTAGCAGGCTTCGTGTGGGGCAATGTGCCGCCACATGTCCTCTGCCAGAGCATCAAAAACACTGGATACCCCCAGGTCTCTGACCCTCAGTGGCGGGGGCCTTGCCCTTCATGTCAGTGGTGATCCGTGTGGGCGGAGTAGCTGTGGTGGTCTGGAAAGGGGCGGGTTTCTTGAATGTCGAGGAATCAGTGCGCGAGGGGAATTGCTTCATACTCGAAGTACGGAGATATTGCTCGTATTCTAAGGCGAGCTGGAATATCTGGTCAACAGTCTCGAGGCGATGGGGAATCAACTCCCTCCGGAGCTCCGAGTGAAGGCCAGCCTTAAATCGAGATGCGGTGGCAATGGGCTCTTCTGAAATGTCGCTCCTAACCACCAACTCATCGAATCGGGCCATATACTCGGCTACTGAGAGTGTCCCCTGACGTAGGCTCTGTAGCTGATCAAGCAACTGGTCACGATAAGAGGCGGGAAGGTACTTATCCTTCAGTCTCTCCTTCATCTCATCCCAGCGAGTGATAGGGTAATAGCCTTCTCTCTCGACAGCTCGCTCCACGCTAATCCAAAATACCTTGGCTTGTCCAGTCAACTTCATCTTCGCGAAACATACACAACGCTCGTCTCTCATATCGTACCAGTCAAAATAGTGATCCATGTCTAGGATCCAATCACTAAATGCTTTCGGATCCAAGCGGCCGTCGAACGAAGGGGCGTCGAGGCGAATCCGACGGGTAATGTCAAAGGCGTGGCCACCTCTTCGCGGGTCGGGTATTCTCCTGGGTAGTCATCATAATCGTAGTCAAACCTTCGTCGATCCGGCGGGTAATACTCATCCCGGTGCTGATCGCGGCGACCAGGTGGAGGCACCCGGTCCCTAAGGTCAGGCTGCGGCTGACGGGGAATACGATAATCCTCACGCCGGGGTGGGTGTCTATCACGTACTGGCTCAGGGTCTCGCCTTGCCGGCGGGGCTGGGGCCCGGTAGGGAATGTCATGGCGAGGACGTTCCACTGGTGGTTGGCCCACTCTCGGGCGCCGGTCGGGACGTGGAGAAACATCTAGGTCATCCTCCAAAGGATCGTCGCGATGTGTAGGCGTGTCCCTGACATTCTCCAGGTGGTCCAATCGTAGGTTCACTTCAGCAAGATCTTGTCGTACGTCATTAAACTGGGCGCCTAGGGTATCGAAACGATCGAGGATGAGGCGCTGGAACTCAGCAAATGCGGTGCCCGAATTCGAGCTTCCCGCTCGGTCGTCTGTTACTTGTGGTTCTGTCATGCTAGTCATAAATGTTCTACCACTACGGAGCATGCAAATGGCCTAACCTATCCTCTGATACCAATTTGATGTAGGGTAGGATGTGTGCCGGGCAACCTAGACTACTCAAGTGAGTGGACACGTGGATACTATATGTAAATGCACCAAAATCCGTCCGGCAATTAATTCAAATGAAAATCACAACCCACGAAATCAAAAATACAAGCGAGAACAATTTTAGTTTGAGCGATTAGGCAAGGTTTTCCTCCAAACGGAGGGCCAAAATTAAGCGCGGCACGGATGGATCCTTCCTGCAATCACAAATCTTTACGGGGCAAAATTCCACAAGTGAATGTTCAAACAAATATGAGTAATCCAAGCAATATTCAAGTGCTGAAAATTAGAGTTCCGTACAACAACAACTCACAAATAAGGGAATGTCCGAGGCGGGGGAGATCCGGCGGTTTTGAGGGCAGATCCGGGTTCGCATGTCGGGATGGTGGCTGTCCGCGGTGGAGAGGGTTTGCGGTGGGCTGAAAACGGGTAGATCCGGCCAAATATGGAAGGATCCGGACAAGGGAAGGATAGATCCGGTGGTGGAGAGCGGATCCGGGTTAGGAATGGTGAAGGGGTTATGGAGAATTGTAGATCGGGGTTGGATCTCTCGGATCGGGGTTGATCCAAGAGAGGGGGAGGCCGGTTGAGGGTGGTAGCACTAGATCAAGATAGATCTAGGATTTTCGGAACGGCGGGAAGTGGATCCACGAAGGGGAAGAGGAGGGGAGGTCGGCTAGGGCAAAGGGGGCCCAAGGAGGGGTCGGTTTTGTGAGGGGAAGGGGCTGCAGGACTGAAAACGGGGAGGAGGGGGCTGCTGTCCAGGTAGCAGGCTGGCAGGTTTCAGGTGGGGTTTTGGAGGGGATTCGGTGGCCGGAAGGGGGGAGAGGAGGTGAAAAATGATGGAGGGGGTTAGGGTTTACCTTGGGGATGAAGTTCCACCGCTAGGAGTCGGCACCTAGGGCTCCACGGCGTCGGCACCGTGGCTTGATCGCGGAGTTTCGGGAATGACTTCCTCCAAAACCAGCAATGCATCTCCAAGCCTCAAACACTCCTATTTATAATATTCTAAGCATTAGGGCAACCCGGGATTGACGGCTATGATTGGCCGACGCGTTCCCGTGCCAAATAAAAGGAAAAAGAACTGAAAATAACAAAGTTATATACTAAAAAGATTCGCGGCACGCATCCGGACGCATCCGCGGGGTCGGATCGTCCCTCCGATCAAGTCTTCCGGCGAGAATAGACGAAAGTGAGCCCCGCCTTGTCATGGGCCGCCGATGGTCCCCCATCAATATCTTTTTTTACTCTTTTGAATGCTTGCTAGTAGTAGTCGTAATGTATCACTAACATTTATCTTGAATAATTTTCAACTTTTTATGGGATATACTCATAGTTTAGTGTCCTTCGACATTTCATAATTTTGGGAAAATGGTTTTTTTTAAATGATTATGTCCTTTCGTAAAATATAGACAGACATCCGATTTTTTTCAGATATATCAGCAAACACGATTTTTGAATATATTATTCGCTATTTGTTTTTGTGCTAGAATGCTGACAGTATATATTTAAATCACATATATATATTATATTAAATATATTAAAATCAACTAGACTATATATATATACGAGCATCTTCGCACGTGCTACGCATGTGCTCGATGCTCTCAGGCGGCCTTCGGCCGCATGCAGGCGGGCTTCGCCCGCCTTCGCACATGCTCGATGTGTCGCTGCGGGCTGCGCCAGCCTATGAGCGGGCTGCGCACGCACCCGAAATTTTTTTTTTCCAAAATATATACATGAGTACTTAAAATGACATCAAAAAATATGAACTACTATTCCTATTTTTATTTTATAAAATTTTGCAAATTTTAATCTAAAAAAAAAAAATTTATCTCTCCTCTCTCCTTCTCTCCCCCCTCTCTTTCTTCATTAAAATTACTCCCTCTCTCCCCATTTCCTCCCCCCCCCCTCTCTCTCCCTCCTCTCTCTCTCCCAACTCTCCCCCCCTCATCCTCTCTCTCATGATCCAATGGCCATTATTCAATATTTGATGTGCCTCCAAATATCTATATTCCCTTATATAGATAAGATATTACAATGTATTGATTTGTACTTTGTATACATATAAAGATTTTTTTTAATATTTATAAGATATAAATATAAAAAATACAGCGTAAGGTTTGCTTATATTTCACCCTTGTGGTGGGATCATTCCACAGACCCACGTTGCGCGGGGATTCTTGTGCACTAGGCTGCCCTTTTTTGTATAAGATATGGAAATCCAATATTTTAAAATATTTCCTACTTCCGACATTTAAAACTCAATCCGATGAGTCGCCAACATCCGATATTTATAACGCGCGAAGTGGTGAGGGAGGGCCGTTTATAACTTTTATAGAAGTCAGTCTAAGAGAAGAAAAAGAAATAGAACATATGTTGCCTCAAGCACAATAATACTAATCTCATATTACTCTCATGATCAACTTGGGATGTTTGATAGAAGTGAACTTATGGTTGTTGATCATACAACCATAAAGTCAGAGGCGGACCCCTGTATGGGCACACCCGAGTACGCGCACGGGTCCTAAAAATAGTGAATTGCTACAAGCGCTGCTTTAGTCGCAGACTCTCAATTTTGTTCTCGACGGACAGACAGAGAGGCACGCAGCCCTAATTTCCTCGCAAGAACGCAACTCGCCGTCTGTCGTCCGTCGAGTGTCGATGTTGACTCCACTTCCACGACGCCGGCGGGAAAGGAATCGAGGACTCGAGAAGACGCCATCGCAAGTCGCATTGACTGCGGCCACCGGCCAGCCCTAACTTCCTTGGCTCTCGGGACCTCGTCTGCCACTTTGCCTTCAGGCTTCCCACTTCAGGAGTTTAGGGACTGAGCCTAAGATAGATATTTTGGATCCAAACTTGAGTGCATCATGACTTCCAGTCTTCCACCGAGAAATTTTTTTGGAGAGCCATTTCACCGAGAAATTTTTTTGGAGAGCCATTTCTTAAGAGGAGACTTAGAATCCTTGCAAAGTTTTTTTCAGGGAGACTCTTAGAAGTTAGAACTCTGAAGGAGACTTTTAAAAAGTAGCTCTTGCGTCTTGGAACTCTTTGAGAACAGTAGGGAATGAGATTTGTTTTTCCCCAATTAAGATTTTCAGCCTTGAAACTCTTGGAAACTATAGTTATGTGGATATTAGATACAATCTAAGATCAGAATTTTAGTTTTTTTCTTTCTTAAGAGCACTCAAGCTCCTTTATTAAATATATATATGCATATAATAATGAATATATATACATACGAGAGACGGTGCACATTGGGCGCCCGTGGGGCCGCGAAAGTACCCTGCTCGCAGCCCCCGGAGCGCTTTAAAAAATCAAGTGACGGCCGGAATACTGCACTACGGGAGGCTGCGAGCGACGGGAGCACCGTCGTGTCGGGGCATTGTGTGGTCGGGGGACCGTCACGGCTGCACAGGGGGACCCCGTGCACCGTCCCTTGTCTACATATCAAATTCATCCACCAAAGCAATGTCATGTTATGTGTAATCCATTCTTAGAGATAATGTAGATTGTCGGGTAGGTTCTAACAAGGGATTGAGAAACTAATAAAATGATGTCACGAACTAGAAGATACTCCAACAGCACTAATTTCAATAAATAATACTATAAAATATACGATTGAGTTAGTTATGTTCAAGAAGAGCTTCATTTGAAAGAAATAAGTGATGTGGTATACATGTAGGCGAACTAGAAAAGTAATACAAAAGTGAATAATATCCGACAAGTTACAAAAAAAATTAGGAGCAAAAATTATGAATTAAGATTTCCCATAGCACGGAATTTGCACAGGGTTCAACAATAAAGAAATCTCAACTATCGAATAAACTTACAATAACTACATACACATTAGAAGGTCCAGTGGTATGCTTGGTCGGGTACCGGTGGTTGGAGAGGCAAAGGGAAGCTGAAACTCAACTGTCGGGATGAAGTGGACAGATGTCGGGATCATAGGCCTGCAGTTACTGTTTTGAGGGGATTGGATGCTAGTTGCAGGATTTAGTGGTATTGGATTGATTTATGAGTGGCTGGGGCGGATTGGGGATGGGGGGCTGGATGGAAGGAATTTGGAGGTTCAGGAGGGCTGGAATAGTTTTCCAGAGCCTGGCCTGGGTTCCTGGACAGACGGATGCGGTCCAGGAACAGGGAATGAACATGGTTGGCTGGTTTTGGGGAGTTGGGGAATTAGGAGTGGTTGTGTATGGAGAATGCGGGGGGAAGTGGAGGGGCTTTAAATATGGTAGAGAGTGGGGGTGTGAACTAGGAGAATCGTGGGCAACTACTGAAAGGAAAGGTTTAATTGGCTATGTTGCCGGCTGGAATAGGAAAGATATGCATTGTTCAAAGGCAGATAAGGGCTTGTGAGGGAGTAATGTGGGGGCAATAGTGGGTGGTAATGAATTATTGAGGAAGGTTATGTGCAGTTACTATATGGTTACAGGGGTTTTATGTTAGTTGTTGTTAGAAAAGCCTACTTTAAGGCCCATCTAGGGGCCCATTCTTCCTCTCTCTCTCTCTCTCTCTCTCTCTCTCTCTCTCTCTCTCTCTCTCTCTCTCTCTCTCTCTCTCTCTCTCTCTCTCTCTCTCTCTCTCTCTCTCTCTCTCTCTCTCTCTCTCTCTCTATTTGTATTAGTCCCACATCTTGGATTGGGATTTCTCTCTTCCTTCTTCCCCTATATAAATGTATTCATATTTGTAATTATCAATTTCAAGAAGTATATACAAGGTTTGCAGCTCTCTCTACATGGTATCAGAGCCAGCGATCCCGACCTCGCGGTCTCTCTTTCTCTAACCGCACGACTTGACTCCTTCGTCTAGCCGCTCTTCCTCTGCGGCCTGTTCCTCCAACTCGCTCCGGGTAGCGGCCTGTGTCTACCCGTCTCCTCTCTCAGCGGCTTCTTCCTTGTTAAGCCGTTGTCCTCTCCTCTTCGTCTCTACCTCTCGTGGATCCACCCCTCTATCTTCTTTTATAGCCTCTCCTCTCTCCCGCGGGCCCCACTTCTCTCTGCGGCTTCTCTTGCCGCTTGCGGTTTGTTTGCTCCTAGCCGCCCTGCCTCTCCCCTAGCCGCTCGAGTTTCTACTCGCGGCCTCCCTAGCCGCTCGAGTTTCTACTCGCGGCCTCTCTCCTCTAGCCGCTCGAGTTCCTACCCGCGGCCTCTCTCCCTAGCCGCTCGAGTTTCTACTCGCGGCCTCTTTCCTCTAGCCGCTCGAGTTCCTACTCGCGGCCTCTCTATTCTAACCGCTCGAGTTTCTACTCGCGGTCTCTCTTCTTCTTCGTGGTTCCACCTCTCCCTACCTCTCTGGAGGCCTATTTCTACTCGCCGCGGCCTGTTGTCAGTCCGCCCCCTCGCTCTCTACTTGTTCGCGGACTTCCTTGTCTGCGACTTGTTCCTGCTTGCCGTCTTCCGTTTCCCTATCTGCCTGTCTCTACTCGCGGTTTCTCTGTTCGCTGTTGAGATCTGCCTGACCGTGCGGGCTGTCTCTTTCTCGCCCGCATCTTGGTCGCGGTCTCTGCTCTTATCCCCCGGCCTCGCCCTCTCTTCTTGCGGACTGCTCATGTCCGCTGCGGCCTGTTCCTGTCCGCTGCGGCCTGCTCCTGTCCGCTGCGGCCTGCTCCTGTCCGCTGCGGCCTGCTCCTGTCCGCTGCGGCCTTCTTCCTGTGCTTTGACCGCTTCTGTGTACACCTAGACCGTGCGGACTGCTCATTTGTTTCCGCATTTGGGTCGCGATCTGCCTAATCGCTGGTGTAACCGCGCGGGTTGTTCCTTCTCACTGTTGCCCGGTGTTTGCTTCTGGTGCGGTCCTCTCTTATCCGCTGCGACCTCTGTTTCTAGCAGCTGGTGCGTTGTCGCCGTGTCTGCTGCGGTCTTCTCCTTGCATCATGATCGGCTGTCATCCGGGCTCTGTGGTGTCTGTTTCCGATGCTGGTACTTCATGCCTCGCCCATAGCTCATCCTGGATTTTGGATTCCGGGGCCTCTCACCACATTACATCACGGACACCACCTCAATATTTGCCCTCCGTGCATCCCCAGTTCATTACTGTTGCTAGTGGGGACACTCTTCCCGTCTCTGGTGCTACAGATATTCGCCTCACTCCCTACATTACTCTCCGCTCTGCACTTCATGTTCCGGGCTCTCCGTTCAACCTTCTCTTTATTGCCCGACTCACTGCTGACCTCGATTGCACTGTTATTTTTTCTTCTACTTCATGTGTTGTGCAGGATCGCAAGACGCAAACCATCATTGGAAAAGGGCATCTGTCAAATGGTCTCTATATCCTTAACCCGTCTCCTCCCACAGTGCTGACGTCCATCAGCTCCGTTGACTGGCACCGCCGTCTGGGTCATGCTCCTCTCAACATCCTCAAAAAATCTCTCCCCGACGTGTCCTTCCACGAGTTCACATGTGAGTCTTGTATCTATGGGAAACATCATCGCTCTACGTTCTCCCCACATCCTTCTCGGCGTCCTGCTCCCTTTGATCTTGTTCACTCCGATATTTGGGCACCTTACAAACTTATAAGTGTTTTTGGATACCGCTACTTTGTCACATTTGTCGATGACTACTCTCGGGTGACCTGGCTGTACCTCCTTCGTGACCGCTCTGAATTACCCGGTGTATTCCGTACCTTCTTTATTGAAATTCGCAACCAGTTCTCCACAACCATCAAAACCCTCCGCACCGATAATGCCCGTGAATACACTAGTCATACCTTCTCTCACCTCTGTGCGGAGTTTGGGGTCATCCATCAGACCTCTTGTGTCTATACCCCCCAACAAAATGGCGTTGGTGAACGCAAGAATCGACACCTGCTCGAGGTCACCCGCTCTCTTATGCTTCAGATGAATGTTCCAAAACAATATTGGAATTTTGCGGTTTCCACCGCTTGCACTCTTATTAACCGTCTGTCCTCATCTATCCTCAATTTTGTGGTTCTCTACAATCTCCTTTTTCCTTCCCAACCTACATTCTCCATCACCCCACGCGTGTTTGGTTGTGTATGTTTTGTTCATCATCTTGGTCCGTCCACTGACAAACTTGCTCCCCGTGCCACTAAATATATGTTTGTGGGCTATTCTCGCACTCAGAAGGGCTACATTTGTTTTTCTCCCACGGACCGCAAGTTGGTTACTTCTGCTGATGTCACCTTCCTCGAACATCAGCCATACTACTCTCCATCTCCTGACCCTCCTCTTCCGCCACCTCTCCCGCGACCTGTTATTCCCGTCACGTCCACCATCCCACATCCACCTTCCCCACCCCTCCCACCTAAACCACCTACACCACCAGTAATTCGTGTCTACACTAGACGTCCTCCCTCGTCTACTACCCGACGAGAGCTGCCCCGCTCTAATGATGCTTTGCAACCTGCGGATCCGACAACTGATTCCACTGCCCACTCGATGGACAACTTTGTCTCTCTTCACCGCCTCTCACCGAAACTCCGTCAGAGTGCTCTCTCTTTATCCTATACCTCCACTCCTACTTTTGTTCAGGAGGCACTTCAACACCTCGGCTGGCGGGCGGCCATGGAAGATGAAATGCGGGCTCTCTGGGCCAACCGCACTTGGGATCTGGTTCCTCTTCCTGCAGGTCACTCCTGTGTTAGCTGCAAGTGGCTCTTTGTTATTAAACAAGCGGCGGATGGCACTGTTGAGCGTCTCAAGGCCCGCCTTGTGGCCCGGGGTTTTACTCAGCAACAGGGCCTTGATTATGAGGAAACGTTCTCCCCAGTGGCCAAAATGAACATTGTCCGAGTTCTTCTATCCTTGGTTGTTCACCGTCACTGGCCTCTTTATCAGCTGGATGTTAAGAACGTCTTCCTCAATGGTGATCTTCAGGAGACGGTTTATATGCATCAACCTCCCGGGTTTGAGACCACGGGGGAGTCTCGGGTTTGTCATCTCCGGAAATCTAGGAGCTCAGCTGACTTCTCTCTCTTCACTCGACATCGGCCAACCGGAACAGTGATTATACTTGTCTATGTTGACGATATCCTCATTACTGGCGACGATACTACAGCAATACAACATACCAAGCAACAGTTGAACTCAGCCTTTCAGACCAAAGATCTTGGTAACCTACGGTATTTTCTCGGGCTTGAGGTTGCACGACGGCCTGATGGTCTTGTATTATCCCAAAGGAAGTATTGTATGGATCTTCTTCATGATGTTGGCTATTCAGGATGCAAACCTACGGATACTCCAATGGAAGTGAATCACAGGCTCTCGGCCCATAGCTCTAACGTCGATGAGCTTCTTACGAATCCGGAATACTACAGACGCCTGGTTGGGAAACTGATCTACCTTACAGTTACCCGACCAGATATCTCCTTTGTCGTTGGAGTTGTGAGTCGATTTATGCATGCCCCGAGGACATCTCATCTCCAAGCTGTCAAGCGCATTCTTCGGTATCTCAAAAACGCTCCCGGACAAGGGCTTGTGTACAAGCCATCCACTTCTTTATCCCGTGTCGCTTACTCTGACGCTGACTATGCCGGGTCCATTGATGATAGGCGTTCTACAACAGGTTTTTGCACTTCGGTAGACATCTCATAACCTGGCGTAGCAAGAAACAGAATGTGGTTGCTCGCTCTTCTGCTGAAGCTGAGTACCGCGCTATGGCTGCTGTTGTTTCAGAGTTGACTTAGCTTGAGAGCCTTCTGAGAGACTTGGGTGTTCGTCTCTCATCGCCAGCGACCCTATTTTGTGACAGTCAAGCGGCAATCCATATTGCCCAGAATCATGTATTTCACGAACGTACAAAGCATATTGAAGTTGACTGTCACTTCATCCGAGAAAAGGTACAGGCAAAGAAGATAAATTTAGAGCATGTTCCTGCTGCAAGCCAAGTTGCTGACATCCTAACTAAGGCTCCGTTTGGGGGACTTATTTTCACCGGTCAAGCGGTTGCGACCGCATGAACCGGGACTTAATTAAGTCCTGGTTCATGCGGTAGCAACCGCTTGACCGGTGAAAATAAGTCCCCCCAAACGGAGCCTAAAGCTCTCTCCCGGCATCTATACTACCAGTTTTTATCCAAGCTTGGTGCCTACGACTTGTACGCTCCAGCTTGCGGGGGAGTGTTAGAAAAGCCTACTTTAAGGCCCATCTAGGAGCTCATTCTTCCCTCTTCTCTCTCTCTCTCTCTCTCTCTCTCTCTCTCTCTCTCTCTATTTGTATTAGTCCCACATCTTCGATTGGGATTTCTCTCTTCCTTCTTCCCCTATATAAATGTATTCATATTTGTAATTATCAATTTCAAGAAGTATATACAAGGTTGCAGCTCTCTCTACAGTTGTAAGTAATTACATTCACAGGGGGAGGTGGTGATGGTGGCCGAAGGTGGTAGTATGGCTGGAGGCAAAAGGGTGGTGTCCATAGGTAAAGGGGTGGTAGCCGGAGCTGAAAGGTGGTGGCCAGAGGCGAACTGATGGTTGCCGGAGGCGAGAAGGAGGTGGGATTTGGGTTGTCTGTTAAGGATACTAGGGGAGGGAGAGGTCCGAACTTCGCACCCAGATTTCAACACAGTGATCCGAAAAGAGAATTTTTTTCACTTTCAACGCTTTCAAAAGGCTATAGACTAGAAAGGTCATGATTCTCTAATCATGATGGACTCCAAAAATAAGGTAAACAAATCAGAGAAATGCTGAAGATTTTAGATTGGTGATTCGCTCGAAATAAGAAGTCTCGATCATCACTGTGGACCCAAAGTGTGGTGCGATCCCCATCAAAAGGTAATTTGCATGTGTGGCCACATTCCCCACCACTCCATAACAACTTCTCAACTTCCTCCACTCCAATCCCCCCCCCACCTACCAAACTGAATCCCACCTCACCCTCATTCAGCCAGCCCAACTCCCCACCCCCTACATTCACTCCCCTCTCAGTTTCTCCATTACCCCATTACCTTTACCCCCATTCCAGCCGCTACTTCATTCCCAATTGCTGATTACAGGTGGGACCTCCTCTCCAAATTCCTCTCCATCCATCCCCCCCCCCTCCTCCTCACATTCCAGTAGCCCGGCCTGGAATACTACTCCCCAACCAGCCACCCCTGCCGTAGGAACTTCCTGGGCAACAGTGTCCAGCCCCAATTCCTCCCAGCAGCTATCCACTCCACAAAATCTCCTGCCCATCTACCACACAGCAGCCCAGCAACATACCAGGTTGCTGTCCAGGTTCCAGGACAGCCACCTTCAGCAGCTGTTGGCTGATTTCCAGCCCCTCCCATCCCATTTCCTGGCAATCTGAACCATTCCCAGTCATCATTATCACTGGCCAGCAGTTGGCCCTACATCTGGAGGTCTAAAACCAGTCCCGGTTCACAATCTTGGCTTCCCGACAACCTACGAAGATCCCTCCAGCCCTTCCCTCAATATAGACATGGTTGTTTGTTGATTTTTCTAATTGAATATTTGTTTTCATTCTCCACTCGTGAGATGTTGGTTTGTAATTTGTGTTCCCAAAACTTAGAGATGTTACTTTCATGCACTCTTGCGTTTATACAACCTCTCTTGTTTTCATCCTCATATGATTTAACTGTCGTGGTTTATCATTTGTAATTGAGTAATAAAGAAAAATTATTACAAGTTTAAATTCGTCGGAGATGTATGATTGCATGTAGGAGTGACCACCCACATTTTCCTCGTCATATAGGACCGTCCTGCGTCACTATGCTTACAATAACAAAAATACAAATAGAATTACAACAACCACATAATAACTTTTAAGAAAGGGAATAAGTGTGGTTGTGCACATTAAAGAGCGCAAAATAACAAATGCTAAAATAAAACAAACCCTGCAAACCACGAGATAATTTGGGACAACTGTTACTAGAGAATATCCATAAGAACTAGAAACTCCTACAAGATTCAACGGGAAATTTAAAATCCACAAAATTGAACATACAACAGATAGAATACTGTGGGAAAGAGAAGCTTGGAGAAAGCAAATTTGGATGTCTGGCGATGGTATCCCTCCACGAACAATGACGCTGATGCAAATTGAGTGTCCGGGATGGGGTGGTGATGCAGAGCATAGACGAGGGTCTGCAGTGGAGGACGAGTTTTGGGTCTGTTCGGGGCCAATTGGCGACTTTCTATATATGGCGTGCTTGGATCGACCATCGGACACCGCATGTGTCTGGATTGATGTTGCGAGTCAAAATCATGTGCTACTTTATTACTTTTTGTTTATTTTAGTGTATTTTGAGAGCTCCCGCCTCTGTTCAATCATAGTCGTTGAAGGTGGGATGTCCTAGTCTTTGTTTTCTTATAAATAGATGAGTAGTGACTTGTTTTGAAGGGATTGCAGATTTTGGAGAAACTAATCCCGGAATCCCACGATCCTCTCAGGGTGCCGACTTCGTGGAACCCTAGGTGACGACTCCTAGGCTTATATCTTCCTCCCCAAGGTATCCCTAAACCCTAAGCTTCATTTCCCATCCTCCAACCTCTCTTCTGCCACATAAAACCCCTCCAACCAGCCTGCCTGTCCGCTGGTTCAGCCACACTGCAACAGCCGCCCAATCCTCTTCCCACATTCGCAAAGAGCACCTTTAGTTTTTCCCCAAGAAACTCGCATTTCCTGCCAACAGAAAAGTTGAAAACTGAAGTTTTTTATTCTATTTCCTTTTTTCCCTTCCAGGAAACCCTCACCTCCATCCCCGCAGTTTTCTCCCAGAAAAAGTCGAACCCTCTCTGTTTCTTCCGTCGTGAAACCCACCTTAGCTCCCGTGAGAAGACGCACAACATCTAAAATTATTTCCCCTTGTTTCATTTTGATTTCCCATAGCCCTAGCCACATCCATACATCTTCTAGCCCACGTATTCCTTACTCCCCACGTTGACAGCCCATGTTTTCCTCCCATAACACCAGCCGCAGCCCATTCAGACCCTCCTTCAGATTTCCCCACCAATCCCTAACTCCTCCCTAAGATTTGACTCTCCCAATCACCAACCAATATCTTCTCAAAGATCACTGTTCCAAATAATCCAGTTACCTCACCTGCTACTTCGCTTCCACTAATAGCCCCCCTCCGCATAAAGACATAGCCGTCGTTCCGCCGTCAACACCACCTGGGAACAACACGCCAACATCTCATGTCGCCGAATCTGCTCTCCTACGACAGCCCTCGTACTCTTTGTGAGTTTTCTTATTGTGCGAGCTCTTATTTTCATCATTTAAATGTTGTGCGGTGATCTTATACTTGTTTGGATAAATAGCATCGTAGGATTTTGTTCCAATTTGCAAGAACTATTCGGCGTGCGCTCTTGCTTTGGCCCTCCACGCAGAGGAAAGTCAAAGCTTGTTTCGCCCTAATTAATTCTTTTGCCTTGCCGATAATTTATTTGTGTGGATGTTTTAATTATTATCTAACTGTGTCTTAACCATCGGATTTGAATAGCACGTAGAGTTAGGTCGCAGATTTTCTGCTGCCTATAAATTCGTCTTGCATCAATTAGTATCAGAGCTAGGTTACGCACAAGGTTATGCGCTCTCTTGATACGCAGTCGTGGAGTCTATAGGTTCACCTTGTATACGTATCACAATTATTCCTCTCCTCAATTTGGAGGTTTCGAGTCCACATACACTCGCGTTCATAGAGCCCCGTCAGGAAGATCCTCACGTTACTACGGCGATTATTTTCGATCGCAGCACACCACCGTCAAAGATCGTGTTGACCCACCGACACGACACCACTACACTAAAGACAATCAGTATAATGATTGTCGCCATTCATATCCTTGCACGCAAGCGGATCGTGTTGATCCTTCGGCTTGACTTAATTACCTTAGGGACAAATATTATGAGGATCGTCGCTTTGAAAGAGATCTTGAGAGTCAGTTTTGTACTATTGCCCATTTCATTGACGGCTCATCGAGTCCCGAGTCATTCAGTTATTGGCTCGTGGATATAGAGTATTATCTCAATCATTTTGAGTTATTCAGTAAGTATCGCGTCAAGTTTGCGAAAGTTAGACTTTTAGATCATGCAAGAGCATATTGGTCTAGCGTTGAGAGGACCGGCGAGCGAAACCGTCTTTGTCGCATCACTAGTTGGGTGGACATGAAGTGTACATTGTGTCAGAAGTATCTGTTTTCATCGTATCGGAGTCGCTTGCTGGACCAATTATTTTCCCTTCAGCAAGGATTCATGTCTGTCGCAGAGTACAGAGATCGTTTTGATGAGTTAATGGTGAGGAGTGATATCCGAGAGAACTCAGTCATGACCAATACCCAATTTCGATCGGGACTTCGATCTGACATACGTACTAAAGTGGTTTATCATACATAGCTCTAAGTCCTTCGAGCAGACATATCAGCTTGTCCTTCGTTACAAACAATCTATAAGATCCGCAAGAGCTGGTCGATGAGATTCTCACTTTGACCTCCGTAGTACGAGTCCCTCCCATACTGAGGTCACCACGATGCCTACCACTTTCCTATCCGCCACGACAGAAGTGATACCTAATGCGGATTGCTCGCACCCCAGTGAGGTGCTTAGCCCGATGAGTGACCTATCTCTTGTTTTTGACCCGTCTCTTGTGACCCCGTCTTAGAGCGAGCTTGAGCAACCTATTGAGTATGTAGTGTTGCGTCCCTCACACACACCTCTTCCTTTGACAAACATTGGGTTAGTTAGCACCCCAACCACAGACTCATTTCCTCTCACCGCACTCACGGACCCATTCTTGAGTGTACTATGTCGCTCCCCCATTGTCATTACCCGGGGTCACGTCACAACCGAGAGCCCAGAGTCTGGTGTTAATCTCGTAGTGACTATGTCGCCCATTCATGGGGACACTACCCCTTACGATGGTACACATATGCAGGATCATGACCCTAGTGACGAGTTCTATGATGACCCCCTTGTTGAGCCTCCTGATGAGCCGTCACACCCTGGTGAGAATGAGATTCAGGTGAGCCGCTCGTCTACGAGTTTCATGTTACTGGCGCCTATTTTATTATCTTTGGCCTTGCCCCGGAGAATGGGTCTTGAGTGGAGCATGTCGTATGTAGGGCCTTCCTTGAGCACACTTGAGCATACTCCTGATATTTTAGGGTCTTATCTGGTGACACATTGTACCCTCGATGAGTTTTGGGACGCACCGTCTGCTGACCCACCAGACGAGCTCTTTCTTTTCAGTGACACTCACCACACTCTAGAGTCACGTCTTCTAGTCGGTATACACGATTTTCATCCAGGTGGTCGTCGCATTCGCGATGATTTTCGTACACACCTCCTGGTGAGCCCCATGATGTGTCGTGTTCCCTGAGAGGCATTTTGCTCTTTACGAGCTCGTATTTGAGTGTAGATGCCTCATGCAGTCATCTGAACACTCATCACACACGGATGAGTTTTTCTACACTCCACCGAGAGACCCACCTGATTGGCCACCATATTTTAGAGACACCCCGGTCATTGCTAGATTTTCCCATAGAAAGCATGTAGTGTCTGTCATATTTCATTTGCATCATTTACATCATTTGCATGAGTCAGTTGAGTCTTTTTGTCATCATTTGCATGAGTCTGTTGTGTTGTTTGCTCATTGTTTGCTCATTGTTTGCATGTGTGTCATGAGTCGATTCGACGAAAAATCCATAATGATAATAAATTTTGAAATTCACATATGAATGTTCACTGGCAAGAGCACGTACTTCATAAAGACGAGTAGGTGATTGTGAGAATCTACGTTGTGAGGCTTCCTAAAAGCTTGAGCATTAAACGAATGGACCCCAATATTACCATGAGACGGAACGAAGCAAAACACATGATCTTGATATCCCCGCAAGTATGGGTATCCACCTGGAATTTAATGTTGAAGATATGATGTTGTACTATAAGTCTCGTGAGTATGTGGACCCAAGCAGTGGGGACTTCCAGCCGCTCACGCCTCCATTTTTGTTGTCATGCCACCTTCATAGCCCACACGTCTGATGGTCACCACTACTCACCCACTTCTTGTGACAACCCAAAATTCGCAAAACAAATAATTAGTTTTTCTCGATAATGATGATAAAGGCAGTACGAATTTTTCGAGATTTTTCACGCATTTTATTTTATTATGTCACGCTTGCTTTATTTATTGGGTGTCAATAATAATTTCAAGTGGGCTAGCGATTCCTTTTGGGCTGTTTTTATCAAGTGATGGCTGGTTTTATGAACTTTGGCAGCTTTGTTTTATGGAGGTTTGATTGTTGTGACACTCGGCTAGCCAAGTGTTAACTAAAATTGACTTTGGGATTCATGTGGTGACACCTATTTGAGTTAGCAAATGTCTTATGGTCTCTTGTTGCCTCTTCACCATTTGGCTTTTTGCTGCCTCTTCACCGACCATGCCCCTCTTTAAATACTTGGTGGATTTCTTCATCTCCTTCTCCAATTGCTTTCCCTCTTCTCTGCTGCCCCAAACTGCAGCTGTACTGCTGCGGTGCTGCCTGCGCCGCTGCTCCCTGTTGTTCTGCTACCTGTTGCTGCTCCCAAGACTGCTGCCTCGTGACCTTGTTGTTGCTCTGCTACTACCAAGTTGTTGTCGCCTCTTTACTCTCAGTACTTCTTTGAAGAGTTAGGAAGGTCGTGGTTGGACTTCGGCAGTCCTCAAAGGGACGGTTGTGCAACACCTCCTCCCTCTTTCTCCTCTCTTCTGTTCCACGGTAAGAATTTTTTGTTGCACTGATTTCATGGCTGATTCTTGCCCTGTTTAGCACTGGCTTAGATCTTCATTTTCATTGATTTGGGACAGTTTTTGTCATTGTTTTATGATTGTTTTATGTACTGTTTAAGACATTTTTTCACCTATTTTGGGATGATTTTTCACGGTTTATACATTAGTTTTGGGGCTGTCTTTGTGCTGAATAGTGACTGTTTTTGTGTTGTTTTTGAGCTGTTGAATGGTTGTTTGTATTTGGATGTTGGCTCACTTTTTTTGTACCTTGCTGGACATCATTTTAAGAGGACGGAAAGTCTATTTGGGGGTTGGTTTTAGCCAATTTCAATGCATATTCATGGCTGTCCAGCAAACTGCATGAGTTGAATTTGGTTTTCTAAAATTATTTTTGAGTATTTTGAGTTTTACGATGTATTATTTGGTTTTCCGACTTTTCGTAAATCCCTTAAATATTATAAGAGACGCCACTCAATTAAAAATGTATGTTATTACAGTGGTTTCCGCAGCCAAGAAGTAATCAAAGAAGGATGGCGTCTCAGGATAATATGAATAATGGCAAAGGTGTTGTGAGTATTTTATTTCTTGAATTAAGTTTATTCACGTAATTTTCTATTCTTGTTTACTTTTTAATAAATGATGTCTGTGCATATGAGTTTAACTCATTAAGATATCGTTATGGAATAAAATGTGGGCGAGAGAAAAACATAAAAGCGATATATATATCTTTGAGGGAATCAGTTTTATTCAAAACTCTTGTTTATACGACAAGATAAAATTTATTTAAAACTCTGCATAGGGAAATGTGATGGTTTCGAATCTGATGATGTAGAGGCATCTACGGATGGATTCACCAGTAGGGGTGAGGCTACAATTACGCTCTTCGGGGGCGGGGCCCAATTCAAGTTTGCATCACCGGAGCATTTCTCATTTTATGTAATTAAAGTTAAGGGTAATTTAAGGATTAGTGTTGAGCATAATCAAGTGATTGATTTATTGTACTGTATGCATATTATTATTATCCTCATTGTTTGCATGTATAATTGTTTCACGAAATCTTGTTCTCACATAATCATAATTTTTATGACTAACCCAGAGTGAACACATTTTTTTAGGCAGCAGAACCAACGTCAAGCGGAACCCACAAGATCGTGGCAGCTGAACTGGTAAAGGCAATAATTGAAGCCAGGGACTGGCATAGAGCTCGTTGTATTGGACCTACGTGTATCTATTGTAATAAGCTTATTTAGTATGTGTTAATGATCGTGTAATAAATAAAGGAATGGAATAAAAAACTTGGTACTTTGCATTGTGACCCTTTTATTCAAAACTGTTGTCCGATCCTTGATTCAGTTGAAAAGCTTAGGATTTGGATCTTTACAAATTAGTATCAGAGGGACAGCTTTTCAATAAATTGTGTCACAGATAGTACAAAGATATTACATGAATAAACCACTAAACGTAACCCATGGAATTGAAACCACTGACCTTTATCGGAGGTTTGTCTCTCTTAAAAACAGAAGATTGGATATTCCGAATTGAGTCTGTATTCCAAGTCATGCGTTGTCCAAAGGATTGGAAGATTGTGATCGCAGTCAGTTTTCGGGGGTGAAAACTCTTTTAGAGGGGAAGATTTGTGACAACCCAAAATTCGCAAAATAAATCATTAGTTTTTCCCCGATGATGATAATAAAGGCAGTACGATTTTTTTGAGATTTTTTGTGCATTTTATTTTATTATGTCACGCTTGCTTTATTTATTGGGTGTCAATAGTAATTTCAAGTGGGCTAGCTATTCCTTTTGGGCTGCTGTTATCAAGTGATGGCTGGTTTTATGAACTTTGGCAGCTTTGTTTTATGGAGGTTTGATTGTTGTGACACTTGCCTAGCCAAGTGTTAGCTGAAATTGACTTTGGGATTCATGTGATGACACCTATTTGAGTTAGCAAATGTCATTTAGCCTCTTGTTGCCTCTTCACCATTTGGTTTTTTGCTGCCGCTTCACCGATCATGCCCCACTTTAAATACTCGGTGGATTTCTTCCTCTCCTTCTCCAACTGCTTTCCCTCTTCTCTGCTGCCCCAAACTGTTGTTGTACTGCTGCCTGTGTCGCTGCTCCCTGCTGTTCTGCTCCCTGTTGTTGCTCCCAAGACTGCTGCCTCGTGACCTTGTTGTTGCTCTGCTACTATCAAGTTGTTGTCGCCTCTTTCCTCTCAGTACTTCTTTGAAGAGTTAGGAGGGTCATGGTTGGACTTCGGCAGTCCTCAAAGGGACGGTTGTGCAACACCTCCTCCCTCTTTCTCCTATCTTCTGTTCCACGGTAAGCATTTTCTATTGCACTGATTTCATGACTGATTCTTGCCCTGTTTAGCACTGGTTTAGGGCTTCATTTTCATTGATTTGGGACCGTTTTTGTCACTGTTTTATGGCTGAATAGTGATTTGTCACTTTTGTCCTTCTTTGATTACTTCTTGGCTGCGGAAACCACTGTAATAACAGCCCACAAATGGACTTCCCGTACTCTTAAAATAAACTTAATTCAAGAAATAAAATACTTACAACAACTCATTAAGATATCGCTATGGAATAAAATGTGGGCGATGGAAAAACATAAAAGCGATATATATATTTCTGAGGGGATCAGTTTTATTCAAACCTCCTGTTTATACGACAAGATAAAATTTATTTAAAACTCTGCATAGGGAAATGTGATGGTTTCGAATCCGATGATGTAGAGGCATGTACGGATAGATTCACCAGTATGGGTAAGCCTACAATTACGCACTTTGGGGGCGGGGCCCAATTCAAGTTTGCGTCACTGCAGCGTTTCTCATTTTATGTAATTAAAGTTAAGGAGTAATTTAAGGATTGGTGTTGAGCATAATCAAATGATTGATTTTTTGTATCGTATGCATATTGTTATTATCCTCATTGTTTGCATGTATAACTGTTTCACGAAATCATGTTCTCACATAATCATAATTTTTATGACTAACCCAGAGTGGACACATTTTTTAGGCAGCAGAACCAACGCCAAGCGGAACCCACAGGATCGTGGCAGCTGAACTGGTAAAGGCAATAATTGAAGCCAGGGACTGGCATAGAGCTCATTGTACTGGACCTACGTGTATCTATTGTAATAAGCTTATCTAGTATGTGTTAATGATCGTGTAATAAATAAAGGAATGGAATAAAAAGCTTGATACTTTGCACTATGGCCCTATTTATTCAAAACTGTTGTCCGATCCTTGATTCAGTTGAAGAGCCCAGGATTTGGGTCTCTACACTTCTAGCATCCACCCACCTGGGGACTCGTCTTCTTTAGTTCTACCTACGGCGCTGCCAATCGCACCGAGATCCACCACTCGTAAGTTGAGCGTTGAGAGCATCATGGAGACCAGACGCTGCCAGTATATTCCTACTACAGACGTTGATGACACCTGGTTAATTGCAACAGAGCTGGATTAATTCGCACCTGGACTTCAACTTCAGTACGGTCGTCTCCATTCGCCGGAAATGACAACTTTTCAGTCGAGGGGAGTTGATTGGAGAGGACACTGTTCCATCAACGACACTTGGACAACCTCTGGTGGACTTCTTTGAGTCTTACCTGGCATTCATAGAGAGAATTTTGATCTCAATTCATCGGGAGATGAATTCTTTCAAGCCGGGGAGATTGATGCGGAGCATAAACGAGTACCTGCAGTGGAGGACGAGTTTTGGGCTCGTTTGGGGCCAATTGGCGACTTTCCATATATGTCGTGCCTGGATCGACGATCGAACTCCGCGAATGTGTCCGGATTGATGTTGCGAGTCAAAATCATATACTACTTTATTACTTTTGATTTATTTTAGAGTATTTTGAGTGGCCCCGCCTCCGTCCAATCATATTCGTTGAAGGTGGGATACCCTAGTCTTTATTTTCTTATAAATAGATGAGTAGGGGCTTGTTTTGAAGGGATTGCAAATTTTGGAGAAACTAATCCCGGAATCCCACGATCCTCCCATGGTGCCGACTCCGTGGAACCCTAGCTGACGACTCATATTCTTGTATCTTCCTCCCCAAGGTATCCCTAAACACTAAGCTTCATTTCTCATCCTCCAACCTCTCTTTTGCCGCCCAAAACCCCTCCAACCAGCCTGCATGTCTGCTGGTTCAGCCACCCTACAACAGTCGCCCAATCCTCTTCCCAAATCCACAAAGTGCACCTTTAGTTTTTCCCCATGAAACTCACGTTTCCTGCCAACACAAAAGTTGAAAACTGAAGTTTTTTACATTCTATTTCCTTTTTTCCCTTCCAGGAAACCCTCACCTCCATTCCTGTTGTTTTATACCAGAAAAGGCTGAACCCTCTCTGTTTCTTCCATCATAAAACCCACCTTAGCCTTCCCGTGAGAAGAAGCACAACAACATCTAAAATTATTTCCCCTTGTTTCATTTCGATTTCCCATAACCCTAGCCACAACCATACATCTTCTAACCCACGTATTCCCTACTTCCCACATTGACAGCCCATGCTTTCCTCCCATAACACTAGTCGCAGCCCATTCAGACCCTCCTCCAAATTTTCCCCACCAACCCCTAACTCCTCCCTAAGATTTGATTCTCTCAATCACCAACCAATATCTTCTCGCATATCACTGTCCCAAATCATCCAGTTATGTCACCTGCTACTTCCCTTCCTCCCACTAATAGCCTCCCTCCACATAAAGCCATAGTCGTCGTTCCGCCGTCAACACCACCTGGGAACAACACGCCAACATCTCATGTTGCCGAATCTGCTCTCCTACAACAACCCTCGTACTTTTTGTGAGTTTTCTTATTGTACGAACGCTTGCTTTCATCATTTAAATGTTGTGCTGATTTTATACTTGTTTGGATAAATAGCATCGTAGGATTTGTTCTAGATTATTTTGTGATTTGCAAGAACTATTTGTCGTGCGTTCTTGCGTTAGCCCTCCACGCGGAGGAAAGTATAAGCTTGTTTCGGCCTAATTAATTATTTTGTCTTGCCGTGATTTTATTTGTGTGGGATGTTTTATTTATTATCTAACTATGGCTTAACCGTCGGATTTGACTAGCATGTAGGGTTAGGTAGCAGATTTCCCGCCACCTATAGATTCATCCTGCGTCAGGTGGTCAACTGGACTTGGGATGTGGTGAGAGTCAAAGGTTATGTGGAAGGACGAGAAGTTATTGCAGGGAGTAATAACTTGGATAATTGTGTTTTAGGCACCGGAAGAAGTTTGGATGGATACTGGAATGGAAACAAGGGTTGTGGAGGGTGTTTGGTTGAGCTAGAGAAGTGATAAGAGGGTGGAGAGGCGTTTGACGGGATTGAGGTAAATACTTGGGACGCTAGAATGCATGTCAACCTGCAGGTTGGCACCTGGGTTACAAGGCAAAGGCTCGGTGGGGTTAAAAAAAATCTTGAGAGGAAGGGGAGGTTGTTGAAGGGTTGGAGTGGGCTAGAAGAACCAAATTGTCAACTAGGAAGAACTTTTGAGTAGCAAAGAGACAATCGACCGGGGAAAAGGGGATGCTTAACGTGAGTTTAGAGGATGAGGAAGAATTGAAAGAGTTATGGGGAGGTGGAGGTGGTTATGAGGGATTCTTGATACTGGAGGGGAGTTGAGGTGTTACAAATACTAAGATATGATAGTTATAGGCTAGTGGGGTAGCTATGAGGTTAATAGGTAGCTATGGATAGTGAAGGGAGGTAGTTATGGTAGCAAAGAGAGGTGGTTGGCTATAAGATGGGAATGAGGGTGTGGAAGACTAAGAGAAAATGGAGGAAGAGTGGGTCGGCTAAGGGGGTAAGGATATATGCCTAGGTTCATGGAGGAGGAAAAGAAGGTCGGGCGAGGGGGTATCTATTTGCAAAATGCTCGTGGATAACCCATATACATAATGATGTTATCTTTATCAAGAATTACATATTTAATAATTTAATGAGATTAGCAATGTATAATGAGTTTGTTAGCTTGACATTACTATCAGTTGTCACACTCGATTCGGGTGCACTCGTGATAGTGTTGAAATGATTCAAACTTATAAAGAGCGGTCTTCAGTCAATGGTGATTAGTGATACATCAGGTATTTACAAAGAGGGCTAAGCATGTGAAGAAGAAAGTATTGAAAGATGAGTGGTGGCAGACAATTAATTATACTTTTTCATTTTCGGCTATTATCTATGATATGATACAATGTTGTGACATGGATAGACCTTATCTGAAATTAATATATGACATATGGGATGTGATGATAAAAATTAATAAAGAAAATTAACAAAAAAGAGGAGATGTATCCTCGTTCATTGAAGTTGTACGTGATATTCTTGTGGATCGTTAGACAAAAATACTGTACAACCCCGTATTCGCGAATAGTGGGCCCCAAACAAGGCGCAAGACTTGGTGCACGTTTTTAAGCCTTTTGGGAGTTTTGCACTCCTGGAGGCCAATTTTAAGTGGACCTGCGTAACATACTAGTAGGGGAGGAAATATTTGCTAACTCCCCCCCCCCCGACCCCTTTGGAGAGTCGCCCAGGCCCCAGCTCGCAAGCAGGCCACCCAGCTCGCAAGCAGGCCACTCAGCTCGCAAGCAGGCCGCCTGTCCGCCCAGGCCGCCCCCCGCTTCCCGCCTAACCGCCAGTCCGCCCGGCTTGAGGGACTACCCCTGGTGGACTGCAATTAGCCGCCTAGAACAGCGGGATTTGGCTGTTGGCAGGTCATTCCGGGGGCATTTTGGTAAGTTTCAGAGCAGCGGAGGTTGGTTATTTGCAGACCATCCCCAGAAAACTATAAATAGGCCCTTAGGGGTGCCTTGGAGAGCATCATTCTTCACTCTCTCTTCATCCTCCAAGGCACCCTAGCTCAGCATTGGCTAGGGAGGGGGAGATCTCCAAGGTCTTCCAGGTGTGAGGTGGGACCTCCGCGCTAGAGCCGAGGGTTTGTTCCTAGTTTCCTGAGCCTTTGGTCCGTGACACCCTGCTGAGTGCAGTAGGTGTGAGGTCACCCCTTTCTTGGGACCCCGAACTACACAAGAGACCAAGTTTTTGGTTTCAACATTTTGGTGCGGTGAGCGTGGAGAGTGACCAGCACAGAAGATCTCGGGAGAGTGTCATGGCTGGAGGTCAAGGAGGTAGTGAAGATCTCGGCGAGCACCCCAACCCAGGACCCTTTGTGGGGAGGCAAGAGTTCATGGCCTTCATCCAAGGCATCATGGAGATGCTGCAAAGTATTTCTCCTCGGGGTGGCAGCTCCACTCCAACCCCCCGGGAGCTAGCTCCCCCCCCCCCTCTCGACGAGCCGACTCCCAGGGGTCTAGGCGGGGTGACCCCAGCAGGGGGAGAAGGAAGTGTGCCAGGAAGACTGCCCGGGAAGGAGAGGATGGGAGATGGGACCGAGCGAGACCTCCCCGGCCGGGAGTTGTTCTCCAGCCCGACGAGTGTCAACCTCCCCGGCGAGCAGGTCGCGCGAGTAGAGGTGGAGAGACCACCCCTCAGGGGGTCACCCTTCAGCGAGCTGATCATCTCAGCTCCCGTTCCCGAGGGGTTCAGAGAGTCCGACATGGCCTACTATACCGGGAAGGATTTTGTCTCCATCAGGCCGATGACGGATATCATGTCGCCTCTTCGCGATCACATTAAAGGACAAGGCAAGCGACTGGTTCCACCAACTCCCTCCGAGATCGATTTATGGGTTTGAGGACTTGAGCCGGAGCTTTCAGCTTTGCTTCTCCACCTCCAAGAAGAGGAAGAAGAGTCCTGAGTCAATCTTCCTGAATAAGGCAGGGGGCCGAGTAGTCGCTGGCCCATTACGTTGACAGGTTCCAAGAGAAGATCCTGGATATCCAGGAGATGCCAGGGTATGCCCTCCAGATGGAGTTCACGGTGGGGTTGCGCGAGGGGTTCTTCAAGATGAGCCTGACCCGAAGGGCCCCCTTTCCTTCGAGGAGCTGATGGAAAGGGCGGCAAAGGAGATAGCAACCGAGGCGGCAAACCAGGCATTTGTCAAGAAGTTGACAAGATTGATAGAGGCAAAGTCGAAGGAGCAAGGTGGCTCGAGGCATCAGGAGGGGAGAAGGAGAGAGGAGCAGAGAGCTCAGAGGTTCCAGGGACATTAGGAAGGTCCGGAGCCAGGTTGGAGGCAGCAGGGAGGACCCGTTCAGGGTTCAGGAAGAGGTCTCGTCCAACATGGGGGGAACTTCCATGAAGACCAAGGGAGGTTCAACTTCCAGAGACAAGCCCCTAGGTAGCTCCTCCCCCCACCGCAGCAAGCCCTGGAGATAGGAAGAAGGGGAAGAGGTAACAGGAGAAATCACCCAGCCCGTCGAAGGAGGGAAGGAAGAGTGTTGTCGTACTGTGATTTCCACCAGGTAGAGGGTCACGCCACAGCTACCTGCCCTGAATTCCTGGAAGTGAGAGAGGCGAGAGCCCCAGCCCAGCAGCAGCGGCCGGTGCGGATTGAAGAAGTTCTACCCAGAGAAGGGGGGATGACGTGTGTGAGGACCGGGTCGACGTAGGAACCCGAAGAGGTATAGGAGTGATCCACGGTGGAGTGGGGATTGAGGCCACTCGGAAGGCAAGCCTTCATGTCATGTACCGACGGAGCGTCGCTTCAACATCCCAGACCCCGCCCCCAGAGGAAAGGATCACCTTCTCGATGAAGGACATGCCGGATCACGAGGATCCGTTTTGCGATGCGCTAGTCATCCAGGAAGTCATCGAAGGCTACACCGTCCCCCGGATCTTGCTTGACAACGGGAGCTCCGTCAACGCGTTTTCAAGAAGGCATTGACGGGATGAAGGTGGAACCAAGGAGGGTGTTGGCCTCTGACGGACCCCTGTTTGGATTTTCAGGGGAAAGGAAGGAGGTAAAAGGTGGAGTCGAACTCCAGGTGAAGTTGGGGGGGAACTCAAGGAACTGTCGGTTCGTCATTGTTGACGCCCCGGGCAGTTATAACGTCATCTTCGGAAGGCCCCTCATCAGCGCCTTCCGTTGTGTGTCGTCGTCTTTCCACCAGTGCCTCAAGTTCAACTCAGGAGGGGTCCAAGTCAGGATCAGGGGAGACCCCAGGATGGCAAGGCAGTGCTGCGTCACGGCTGTCAATACCATCTCCTTGCTAGCCAAAGCAGAAGAGATGGAGAAGATCATGGAGAGCCTGAGCAGGATAGAGGTATCAGAGGAGGCGAGTGATGGCCATCGTGCTCAAGCAGCCTAAGGGAGCCTTGCCTTAGTGAAGTCTTTTATCTTTCTTATTCCTGTAATGAGCTCTACCCCTGACCAGTTGAGTCGGGAGGTCATGTACCTTAAAATTTCCCCATTTGAGAATGTTGAATTTAGTAAAGTTTGAATGACACGCCTATTCCCACCCCCCGAGAGGATCTCCTCATCCAGGCTCTCGCTGGCTGGTTGGGTTGAATGTGCCTCGGGGAGAGCAAGTCTCACCCCCGAGAGGACCTCCTCATCCAGGCTCCCACTAGCTGGTTGGGTCGAATGTGCCTCGGGGAGAGCAAGCCCCACCCCCGAGAGGATCTCCTCATCCAGGCTCTCACTAGCTGGTTGGGTGGAATGTGCCTCGGGGAGAGCAATTCCCACCCCCCGAGGATCTCCTCATCCAGGCTCTCACTAGCTGGTTGGGTCGAATGTACCTCAGGGAGAGCAAGCCCCACCCCCGAGAGGATCTCCTCATTCAGGCTCTCACTAGCTGGTTGGGTCGAATGTGTCTCGGGGAGAGCAAGCCCCACCCCCGAGAGGATCTCCTCATCCAGGCTCCCACTAGCTGGTTGGGTCGAATGTGCCTCGGGGAGAGCAAGCTCCACCCCCCGAGGATCTCCTCATCCAGGCTCTCACTAGCTGGTTGGGTCGAATGTGCCTCGGGGAGAGCAAGTCCCACCCCCGAGAGGATCTCCTCATCCAGGCTCTCACTAGCTGGTTGGGTCGAATGTGCCTCGGGGAGAGCAAGCCCCACCCCCCGAGAGGATCTCCTCATCCAGGCTCCCACTAGCTGGTTGGGTCGAATGTGCCTCGGGGAGAGCAAGCCCCACCCCCGAGAGGATCTCCTCATCCAGGCTCTCACTAGCTGGTTGGGTCGAATGTACCTCGGGGAGAGCAAGCCCCACCCCCCGAGAGGATCTCCTCATCCAGGCTCCCACTAGCTGGTTGGGTCGAATGTACCTCGGGGAGAGCAAGCCCCACCCCCGAAAGGATCTCCTCATCCAGGCTCTCACTAGCTGGTTGGGCCGAATGTACCTCGGGGAGAGCAAGCCCCACCCCCGAGAGGATCTCCTCATCCAGGCTCTCACTAGCTGGTTGGGTCGAATGTGCCTCGGGGAGAGCAAGTCTCACCCCCAAGAGGATCTCCTCATCCAGGCTCCCACTAGCTGGTTGGGTTGAATGTGCCTCGGGGAGAGCAAATCTCACCCCCCGAGAGGATCTCTTCATCCAGGCTCCCACTAGCAGGTTGGGTCGAATGTGCCTCGGAGAGAGCAAGTCCCGCCCCGAGGCCGTCTCGTCACCCAGGCTCCCATTAGCTGGCATGACAGGTTGACCACTCGGGGAGTCCAAGTGTTTTCTGCCACAAGGATCGTCTTGTCACCCAGGCTCCCATTAGCTGGCATGACAGGTTGACTCCCCTGGGAGGGGTCAAGTGTTTTCGGCTCTAAGAAGGCCACTCAGCGAATACGTTGGGTTAGATGTTTCTTTCCGAGCTTGTGCCAACATCAAAAAGAGCGGGGATTGTGTACAACCCCGTATTCGCGAAGAGTGGGCCCCAAACAAGGCGCAATACTTGGTGCACGTTTTTAAGCCTTTTGGGAGTTTTGCACTCCTGGAAGCCAATTTTAGGTGGACCTGTGTAACATACTAGTAGGGGACGAAATATTTGCTAACTCCCCCCCCCCCGACCCCTTTGGAGAGTCGCCCAGGCCCCAGCTCGCAAGCAGGCCGCCCAGCTCGCAAGCAGGCCGCCTGTCCGCCCAGGCCGCCCCCCCCGCTTCCCGCCTAACCTCCAGTCCGCCCGGCTTGAGGGACTACCCCTGGTGGACTGCAATTAACCGCTTACAATAGCGGGATTTGGCTGTTGGCAGGCCATTCCGGGGGCATTTTGGTAATTTTCAGAGCAGTGGAGGTTGGTTGTTTGTCATCCCCAGAAAACTATAAATAGGCCCTTAGGGGTATCTTGGAAAGCATCATTCTTCACTCTCTCTTCATCCTTCAAGGCACCCTAGCTCAGCATTGGCAAGGGAGGAGGAGATCTCCAAGGTCTTCCGGGTGTGAGGTGAGACCTCCGCGCTAGAGTCGAGGGTTTGTTCCTAGTTTCCTGAGTATTTGGTCCGTGACACCCCCCTGAGTGCAGTAGGTGCGAGGTCACCCCTTTTTTGGGACCCTGAACTCCACGAGAGACCAAGTTTTTTGTTTCAACAAATACCACTCTGCTTCGTTGCTTTGGTTATTCTTAGAATTCAAGGTAAATATTGTATTATAGTTTTTTATATATGAACTTATTCTCATGCTATTGTATTATTGAATTTTGATCTTCTAAGTTTTATTTTTTCTACAAGATATTATAATAAACAATGGCTCGACGAGGATTCAAATCAAATTGCCCTTAAGGATCCGAAAATTTGTAAGGTGAGGGCTAAATGTTCGAAGAAATGTTTTCTAACATTTGATAGATCACAATAGGTGGTTAAGGCGCATGCGAAATTCATTGATAAGTTTGGAGATTTCAATGATTATAGTTCAATTTGAAATTGTTATCTTTTGGACGCAAAAACTTGGCGAATAAATCATGATTCCCGGGCCCCTTTACAACAAACAACTGCCTTAAAGTTTCTAGTTCCATCATCAACGCATGCGCTGAGAGAAATTGAAGTATTTACTGGAAATTTGATAAATTGCAACCCTTTGACTTCTTTCTAGAAATGATGAGAAACACTAAGTCTTGGTGCTGTTTATAATTAAGTTACTCAGAGACTTTTGACAATTTTGAATTTTTTTGGTGTGAACGACTAAGGGTCTGATGAACTGATGAAGTATAACAATTGGTACTTAATTACTTTATATCATTAAATTTAATTTTAAGATTGGAATTTTTTAATATACAAATATCATATAACTCTTTTTCACTCCATACAATTTTCATTAAGTTTTGCATGTGATAGTATGATTAGTATATTGAGTTTTTTATGCAACCTAGGTCGCATCCGGCGATGAACCCTACTATTTTATATTTATGTTATTGTCAGTATTTTATTATTATGTTGTTTCTGTGTGCTCGTATTATCATGTACGACTTATTGGGTTGATCGTCCAGTAAGATCTTAAATAAAGAGATCTGATAATTTAGGATAGCTTATGAGAAAAAGGCAACTCATATTATTTAAATAACCAAATAAAAAATAAAGAGGAAGGATATCCATTGTTAAACAAAGAGAATAATTAAGCTTTGGAAAGATAAATCATTTTAGTAAATATTTGGCTAGCACATAAAATCCTACCTTAAATGATTAAGGTCGTGTTTAGGTTATAAATTGGCCAAAATAAACAAACCGAGGGGAGGCCAAATTGACAGAGGAACGAGTATTCGCTTGTTTCCCTCTGCCGGCATGTAGCCACACCCGGCGAGTGTTCTTCGTTCCCATCTCCTAGGTCAACGTCGGCCGCAGTCGTCCTCTACAGCGTGAGCAACCACCGGTTTCCAGTGCCGCATATTCTAGCGACGGCATTGGGGGGCCATTCTACCGACGTGAATCCCTCCGACATTGCAAGCGCCGAACGGTGTGGCGGTCCCATCGATTTCGACACGCTTTCCGGCGGCCGCCAGAAGTTCATTTCCGTCCAGGAAAAGTTGAAATCGGCCCGATCCGACACACCAGCATCCTCTGCAGCCACTGTCGACCCCGACTCCTCTAATTCAGTGGTTGGATCCTCTGTTTGGGGTGAGCCGAACTGTCTACTGTTACCGCTGTTGGGAACAAAGAAGGTAAAGGATCTCAAACTTTTAAATTGATTGGCAGAATTTTTATTTTGTTCATTTTAAATAAATATAAGCTTGCCCTAATCTCCCTAGCTATTCACGATTATCATATTTTTCCATAAATAATTTTATGCACTTTTTATTTGTGGAACACTTGATTCGTGTTAAGATTCAACTTGCAAGTATCAAGAGAACTTTGTTCCTAAATTTTGATAAACAGCTTTGCAATGGTTGATTGTTCTGAGAATGAGCGCATAAGAAACTTAAGAGTTGAATTCCTCGTAAGTGCCTTTATGTTTATTTATCGTTTCAAAATTTAAAAATCAAATTATTTTCAAAATCTAGTTTTATTTCACAACAAAATATTATAATTGTCAGAACCCTAATTTGAGTCTACATTAGTTTTGATATTTAAACTTAAATAATTAAACTTCAAAGAAACATATCACATTACTGGATTTTTAAAAAATTATGTATCTCGTACATATATCATATCATATCTTATATCTCATATCCTCCTGCAAACTACAGGCATTCAAATTTCATGGCTTGTACAATGTTTGTAGATTCTCAATATGGATTTATTGATCATTACTTCATTACGAGCAGTTTATTTCATGCCTTAAACAGCTTGATGGGCAAATTATTCCTAAAGGATTTCAAAACATTAACTGACGGTAGATCCAATTAATCCAAGCGGATTCAATACAATTTATGGTCAGGGCAGCAAATCAATCTCCGCGAGCAAACGCACTTTACAACTTTAGTAACTAACTATTTGCTATGCTATAGACCAGTATTCTAGAATTAAGTTAGATTGGTAGTCGTATCCTATATGGACACATATAGATGCATATAAGAAGGATTCTCCACAGAAGAACACAGTTCATTGCCCAAATATCTAAGTCTACCGCATGTATATGTATATGTTCAATTGCATGTGTATATGGCATATCTATAATTATATATATACAACAACACTCAGGCCTTTATCCCACCAAAGTGGGGTAGGCCATATGGATCATTTGTCTCCACTGCACGTCTGCACCCTATCTTTAGTTATAATCTCACTAATGCCTAGGTACAACATGTATTTCCTTATAGTTTGATTCCAAGTCTTTTTTGGTCTACCCCTCCCCCGTTTAGCATGCCTAGTAGCTAAACTCTCACAACGGCTAACAGATGCCTTTGTTGGTCACCTCTATAAGTGTCTGGACCATCCTAATCGAGCTTCTTGTATCTTCTCCGCAATTGGTGTCACTCCTGTCTTATCCATGATACATTCATTTCTAACTTTATCCAATCTCGTGTGTCCACACATTCATCTAAGCATTCTCATCTCCACAACTCTTTTTTTGCTAATGTACGTAATTCACTGCCCAACACTCGGACCCGTGGAGCATCGCTGGTCTAATTGAAGTACGATAAAACTTTAAGTTTTAATAGTACTTTACGATCGCAAAAGATCCCAGGCGCGTCTCTGCACTTCAACCAACCTACTTGGATTCTAAATTTTTCTCTCGTTTATATTTCACTTTTATGTTTTACTTTTATTTTTCCCCTTTTTTATATTTTTCTATTTTATTTGTATGTGGTATCGGATTCCCTCATTAGTATAATAGATGTGTATTTGTGCATGTGTGTGTTTGCGCATGTGTGTGTTTGCGCGTGTGTGTGCGTGTGTGTATGTAACTATAGACAATGCAAACTCAATTGTGTTGTGACATTTTAGGAGTTCCGGATTTTTCGGTCTATTACAGCTACATGCTGACCCTTTATTCCATATTTTTACATCAGAACCTTCTCATTTTAGATTGGCTTATTTCTTGTAATTTATTATTCTGAAGTGTTTCACAAGATGGACACGGTGCACCTGGCTCTAAAATGTATATATTTGTGTGTGTAAGCAACTCATTCTCATAGAAAAAAAAAGTCACAGGATGGGACTATATAAAGTACTCGTGACAACACTTCAAAGTAATAGATTCAGTTTCTCTAAATCAATTGGGAGACGGGTAGGGGAGAGATAAAAAACACTAATCAGCAATCCGTCAACCGAGCACATTTTACTAGGTAATATGTAACAAATTCAACAGATAAGCACCAATATATACTAGTTACAATGGCACGCCACCTGCACGGAGTGAAGCTGCCTTAACCAGAAATCTTTCGTCCAGGATTACCATGGAAAATGGCTTCTAACCCGCTTTGCTAGAACTAAGAAAAGGCAAAACCACGCAAAAAGTAACAAAAAACAGCATTCCCTGCGTTCAACATCCAATATAGGGCATCCCCGCAAAAAAGTTAATCGGGAAAGCTTGAAGAGCGGGGAAACAGGTAAAACCTTATCGGAAAATTAAGAATCTTACCGGCGATGCCGCTGTTGCACCACTCATACGCCAAAACATTTTGACTATCTCTAATTAAAAAACCCGGTAGCTTACGAGCCTCCGATCTAAGGGCTCCTTCGGGACGAGATTCCGAGCTTTGTCCTGCGCGAGATGCCCGTCAATGATCCTCCCGAAGCTTAGTGCCGTTGAGAGAACCCTAGATTCCAATTCCCCTTATTCTACCGAGCATCCTCGGATATCATCGACGTGATGGAGACCGGAGGGAAAATAAATTCAAAGATCCCTCCGGGTAAGGGAAGGGGAGGAATTCGATCGACGGCGGGTGGCCGGCATCCCTGCAGTCGTCGGACGAAGTACTGTGATATAGAATTTTGTAATTTTTTCCTCGGCGTTTCCAAGTCGTAAAAGCGGTGGAAAGATTTGAGAATACTGCAGTTTTTTTTTAAGTTCCACTCGTGTGAAAAATGGAGGTCAATTTTAACCCCAACGTGTTATTGGGTAGTCGCACACTTGCACCCAAAATTTCATAATTTTTTGCGTCTTTTCGAAATACGTTTTGTACATGCAATTTTAGGAAAAATGATCAACACGGAAGTTGTAATCTTTAGGATTGATCATTTTTTCCTAAAAATGCATGTACAATGCATACTTTGTAAATATGCTCAGATTTTGCGCATATCAGAAATACGCCTTGTACATGCAATTTCAGGAAAAGTGTTCACCACGAAAGTTGTAGATCTCATATAGATCTACAACTTTCGTGGTGAACACTTTTCCTGAAATTGCATGTACAAGACGTATTTCGAAAAAGGCGAAAAATTAGGTGATTTTGGGGTGCGACTGTACAACCTCATATTCACTGAGCCAGACCAGGAGGCACAAACGGTCAGACAGGCTAGCCGGAGAAGTTCTCGCCCAAGTAGGCGGGAATGTTTGCGCTAAGCGATAAGCTCCCGCCACATATTAGCTCTCGCCCGCAAGGCGCCCCGTATTCGTCGAGCCCAGATCGGCGAGCGCAGTCAAATCGTCGAACGAAGATCAACGCGCGAACGCTTGCGCCAGCCCCCAGATCGTCTTAAAGAAGCTCTCGCCTATAGGTAGGCGAGACCGCTTCCGCCGGGCTCTGACAGAAGGCTCTCGGCTCGGGGCTCTCGTCGAGTGGGGACTAGGGGCCTTGGATGGAATGACCAAATTACCCTGAGGAGAAATTACTTCAGTACCCTCAGAAAAACAACGGGATTCGGCTATTGGCAGACCAACTAGGGGCTTTTCAGTAATTCCAGGACAGCAAGATGCTATAAATAGACTCATGAGGGCTCCTCGGAAGGCAAGCTATCATTATCTCTCAAATTCCAGTGCTTTCTGAGGAGCTCCTAACCCAGCTTTGGCTTTGGAGGGAAAGCTCTCAGAGATCTTCCGGGTGTGAGGTGGGACCTCCCTGCTGAGGTTATTGGGTCAGTCTTAGGTCCTTTGAATCCAGTCAAGGGTTGAGACTTGAGAGAAGTAGGTTTTGGTTGCACCCCTTTTTCTTCGAACTTCAGTTGAGGTCATATTTGGCTTCAACAGTTCTGGTGCGGTGAGCGTGGAAGGCAGCCGATTCAAGAAAGCCTTAAGTTTTGTCCCATGGCTGTAGGTGAAGGTGAAGGGTCATGTTCTGGAGGCTCCCCCACCCGGGGAGAGGAAGCGACGAAGAGGATGTTGGATGAGTTCAGGCGAGAGGTTCTGCAGACGATCAGCTTGGCCTTCTCGGCGAGAGGCGAGTGGGCCACCTCTCAGGTCCCGATAGAAGAGGTCCCGCTCTTGGGCGAGAACGCCCCAGGGCAGCGCCCGGGAAAGGAGGTCCCGGGGGAGGCGGGCGAGAGAGACGTGACAGCGCGGGAACTCTTCCCAGGCCAGAGCCAGCGCCCGGGCAAGGAGGCGCTGACGGATCTGGGCGAGAAGCAAGCGGCAGTGCGAGAGCTCTTCCCGGGGCACGGTCTCGCGGATCGGGCAAGTCAGCCGAGGCCGCGAGACGTACCCTCTCGCCAGGCAGGAGGCGAGAGCCCATTTAGCGAGCTCATCATCCCAACTCCGGTACCAGAGGGGTTCCGGGAGCCCGACATATCCTACTACTCGGGGAAGGATAACCCTGTACAGCATGTACAGTGGTTTGAAGACGTTGTATCGATAAGGCAGATGACGGATGCCTTCAAGTGCCGGCTGTTTGCCATCACACTGAAGGAGAAGGCTCGGGACTGGTTCCACCAGTTGCCAGCAAGATCGATCTACTCTTTTGAGGATCTGCGGAGAAGTTTCCTGTTAAGGTTCTCAACCTCAAAGAAGCGGAAGAAGGAAGCGGAGTGTCTGTTTGCGGTGAGGCAGAAGCCTGATGAGACGCTGGTTCACTATGTCGACCGGTTTCAGGAGGAGATCCTCCTGGTCCAGGAGGTCCCAGGGTACGCACTGATGCTGGCCTTCACCCTGGGGCTGAGACCGGGATTCTTTAGCATGGAGTTGAAAAGGGTGCCTCCCCTCTCCTTTGAAGAGCTCATGGAGAGGGCGGCAAAGGAAATTGACTTCGAGAGAGCAAACCCAGCATTCGCCAGGAAGTTGGCCAAGCTAGCAAAGGACGACGTGAAGGAACCAGCAGCGGGAAGGCAGAAGGAGCCGATGGAACAGAGGGAGAAAAGGGAAGAAAGGAGAAGGGAAGAGCCCCGAAGGTTTGGGCAGCAGCAGGGTTGGGGGGCCCGGGAGCCGAACAACCGGTTAGGTTGGAGGCCCCAGGAGGGTCGCCCCCAGGGGCCAGGAGAAGGCTACCCGGGGAGAGATAACCTGCGGGAGCCCCGGAGGTTCGACCGACCGGCATGGAGGCAGGAGCCGAGGGATCGTCCCCAACCACCGCAGGAGGCCATGGAAGTGGGAAGAGGAAGAGGAGCTGGGAGAGGAGCTCGAGGAGGAGGTAGAAGAGGAAGAGGAGACGGAAGAAGGGGCGGGGGGGGCGTTGCTCTTTTGTGACTTCCACCAGGAGGAAGGTCACGCAACGGCCACCTGCCCGGAAATCTTAGAGTTAAGAGAAGCAAGAGAAGCAGGGAGACAAGATCCACCGGTGAGGATAGTGGAGGTGCAGCAGGGCGAGGCGGAAGATAGGTACGAAGATCGGGTAGATGTAGGGACCCGGGGGGAATCGGGGTGATTCACGGAGGAGTGGGGATTGAGGCAACCCGCAAGGGGAGCCTGCAAACCATGTACCGAAGGGGGGTGGCCTCTACCTCCCAGGTTCCCCCACCAGAAGAAAAGATCACTTTCTCATCAGCGGACATGCCGGACCATGAGGATCCATTCTGCGACGCTCTGGTGATCCAGACGGCGGTGGAAAACTATACGGTCTCGAGGATACTGGTAGATAACGGGAGCCCGATAAATGTCATCTTCAAGAAGGCCTTTGATGAGATGAGGGTTGAAGGGAAGCGGGTCTTGGCGTCGGACGGACCTCTGTTCGGGTTTTTTGGAGAGAGGAAAGAGGTAGAAGGGGGAGTAGGGCTACACGTAAGGTTGGGGGGCGTGTCACGGAACTGTAGGTTCGTGATCGTGGACGCCCCGAGCAGCTATAACGCCATCTTTGGGCGCCCCCTCATCAGCGCCTTTCGCTGCATCCCCTCCTCGTTCCATCAATGCCTCAAGTTCAACAATGGGGGGGTGCCGGTCAGGTTAAGAGGGGACCTGAAGGTGGCAAGGCAATGTTACGTTACAGCAGTCAACACCATTTCGTGGATGGTAGAGGCAGAAGAGTTGGAGATAGAGATGGCGGCCCTTGAGGAGGTTGTAGAGGAAGAGGAGATAGTCCTAGAGGAGGCAAGAGAGATAGCTGGGGAGGAAGTCGGAGAAGAGGAGACTGAGAAGCTGCAAGGGGATGAGCAGGTGGTCCGGGGGGACGAGGGGCAGGAGAGCCCGGAAGGGGCGATGGAAGTAGGAGAGCAAGTGGCAGGAGGAGTTGAGGGAGAGGCCCCGAGGGGCGTAGGAGTCGAACAGCAGCAGGAGGGGTTGGGAGAAGCGATGGAGATCGAGGAGGAGGGAGAAAGAGGAGAGTTGGAGCTGGAGGAAGAGGCAAGGGCCGGTTGGGAGCAGTCGCGGCTGGAGCCGGCCGAAGAAGTGGTGGAGATGGAGGTCTTCACCAGCGCAGGGAAAGTACAAAGGGTGCGGGTCAGCGGGGGCTTGAGTCCCGAGGCCCGGGAGCAAGTGCGGGCTTGCATTCAGGGCAACATCGACATCTTCGCCTGGAGCGCGGCGGACATGCCGGGCATCGACGCTGATGTGGCCTGCCATCGCCTGAACTTGGACCCCCGCACTCGCCTCATACGCCAGAAGATGAGAGCCATCGCCACCAAGCTGTAGGAGCCCATTCGCGAGGAGGTCAAGAAGCTCCTAGAGGCGGGCTTCATCTCAGAGATCCAGTATCCAGGCTGGATCTCCAATGTGCTAATGGTAAAGAAGGGAGGTGGAAAATGGAGAATGTGTATTGACTTTTCTTTGTTAAATAAATCATGCCCTAAGGATTGCTACCCCCTGCCTCGGATCGACGCGCTGGTTGATTCAGCCGTCGGTTTTTATGTCATGAGCTTTTAAGATGCTTTTTCAGGTTATCACCAGATCCGGATGCACCCTCCTGATACCAAGGATGTTTCCTTCATCACGAGGGAGGGGTGCTTCAGTTACAAAATGATGCCCTTTGGGTTAAAGAATGCAGGGGCCACCTATCAGCGCATGATGGATTGAGTCTTCCGGGATCAGAGGGGGAGGAACTTGGAGGTCTACGTCGACGACCTAATGATCAAAAGCAAGTGCATGGCTTCGCACCTGCGAGATCTGGAGGAAACATTTGCCACCTTAAGAAGGTTCAAGATGAGGCTGAACCCCTTGAAGTGTGTCTTCGGGGCCAGCCGCGGGAAGTTTCTCGGGCATCTTCTGACTCCGGCGGGGGTGGAGCCCAACCCGGACAAGATAAAGGCCATCCTGGATTTGGAGTCACCCCGCGACGCCAAGGAGGTCCAGCGCTTGACAGGCAAGCTAGCTGGGCTAAGCAGGTTCCTCTCCAGGGCAGAAGACAAGTGTTCTTCGTTCTTTAAGGTGCTGCGAGGGAATCGAAGGTTCGAATGGACAACCGAGTGCGAAGAGGCCTTCCAAGGGCTGAAAAGACAACTCTCTCAGGCTCCTCTCCTTCAGAGCCCAAAGGAGGGAGAGGACCTGACCTTGTACCTCGGGGTAGGAGCGGAGGCGGTGAGCTCCGTCCTAGTGAGGGAAGAAGGAAAGAAGCAGCTGCCCATCTACTACGTCAGCCGGATATTGAGGAAAGCAGAGCTTCGCTACCCCATCCTAGAAAAGCTCGCTTATGCCTTGGTCATCTCAGCAAGGAAACTCCAGCCATACTTTCAAGCGCATTCGATTAGGGTGGTGACCGACCACCCTCTTCGCAAGATCTTCGAAGGAGTGGAGCACTCGGGGAGACTGGCTAAGTGGTCCATTGAGCTAAGCGAGTTCGACATCTCCTTTGTCCCAAGGCTCTCCATCAAGGCACAGGCAGTGGCGGACTTCCTAGCAGACTACATCGTTGAAGTCGAGGGGGGAGAGCAGCAACCTCGAGAAGCATGGAAGTTGATGGTTGATGGGGCCTCGGGAAGGCACTCCCTCGGGGCAGGGGTGGTATTGACAAGTCCTCAGGGGGTAACCATAGAGTAAGCGGTCATTCTACATTTCCCCGTGACCAACAATCAAGCGGAATATGAGGCCGTGATCGTCGGCCTCCGCCTGGCAAAGGAGCTGGAGATTCGGGATGTGGAAGCTCTCACGGATTCCAAGGTAGTAGCGTCGCAGATCCGGGGAGAGTTTGAAGCTCGGGAGCCTATCCTCATCAAATACCTCTCCAAGGTAAGGGCGATCATCGGAGGGTTCCGGGCATTCTCAATTCAACACATCCCAAGGGAAGAAAGCGTAGCCGCCAATCGATTAGCCAAGTTCGGACCTCGAGGAGGAGGGACCTTGACGGAGCTATTTCGGCCGGCTATCGAAGAAGGAGAGTTGATGATGGTAGATCGGCAACCCTCGTGGGTGGATCCATTCGTGACCTTCCTAACCACCGGTGAGCTTCCGGAGGGGACCAAGGTCGGGAGGAGCTTCAAGCGCAAAGCAGCTCATTACTTGATGATGAAGGGGGGCCTACATCGTAAGATGTTGTCAGGGCTCCTAGCTAGATGTGTGACTGAAGAAGAGATCCCGAAGATATTGAGGGAGGTACACTCGGGCGAGTGCGACAGCCACTCTGGAGGAAGGACGCTGGAGGCAAGGGTGGTCAGGCAGGGGTACTTCTGGCCCACCCTAAGGAAGGATGTCATGGAGTTTGCGATGAGGTGTCAAAAATGTCACCTCTACGCCCCCCTTCAGCTCTTGGCAGCTCAGAGGCTCCGAAGTATCACGTCACTGTGGCCATTTGCTATCTGGGGAATGGACTTAGTTGGGCCCTTTCCTCCGGCTAGTGGGCAGAGGAGATTCCTCTTGGTCATGATCGATTATTTCTCGAAGTGGCTAGAGGTTAAAGCCTTAGCCAAGGTCACCTCGCAGGTCATAAGGAACTTCGTCTGGGGGGAAATCATTTGTAGACATGGGTTGCCCCAAGCAATAGTGACCGATAACGGCCCCCAGTTTGCCAGCGAGGAGTTCATCGGCTTCTGTGCTCAACTAGGGATAGATCTCCGGTTTGTCTCCGTCCATCACCCTCGGAGTAACGGCCAGGTGGAAGCAGCAAACAAAATCATTGTAAACCTACTAAAGAAAAAGGTGGAGAACTTAAAGGGGAATTGGGTGGAGCAGCTCCCCTCGGTCCTGTGGGCCTTGCGAACAACCCCGAACACAGCCACCGGTGAGACCCCCTTCAAGCTCTCTCATGGGTGTGAGGTCGTCCTACCAGTGGAGTTCGAGGTCCGGTCCCCGCGAGTCACAGCCGTGGGCGAAGGAGACGAGGCTTGGAGGGTGGAGAATGAGGAGGGGCAGCGCCTCTCGTTAGATATGGTGGAAGAACTGCGAGACGTGGCGGCTATCAGGCAAGAAGAGATCAAGCGACGGATAGCCAAGCATTTTGATAAGCATGTCAGGGTCAAGCAGTTTGCCGAAGGGGATCTGGTGCTGAGAAAGGTTGACGCGGCAGGAAGGTCGGCTCCCGTGGGTAAGCTCCACCCGAACTGGGAAGGTCCATACATTGTGAAGGAAGTCCTCGGAATAGGGGGATACTACCTCCAGGACGTGGAGGGGAGGGCCCTAAGCCACACTTGGAGCGGTGATGACCTAAAACGCTTCTACCCGTGAAGGGGGAAGGATGTAACCATGTATCTCAAGAATAAACTTATTATACTACATCGATTGATTTTCTCTTAACTATTGTAAAATTTTTCATAACATAACGTAATCGTGTGTTTTGTAATACCCCGAGCTCGGCTCGGCCCCAGGTAGACCCGCTGTGCAGGCTCTCATCTAGCTGGCAGGTCCGTAGGCTCGCCTGTGGGGGATAGGTTTGGTTGGTTTGAGATCTTCATCGGCACCACGAGCTCGGCTCGGCCCCAGGTAGACCCGCTGCGCAGGCTCTCATCTAGCTGGCAGGTCCGTAGGCTCGCCTGTGGGGGATAGGTTTGGTTGGTTTGAGATCTTCATCGGCACCCCGAGCTTGGCTCGGCCCCAGGTAGACCCGCTGCGCAGGCTCTCATCTAGCTGGCAGGTCCGTAGGCTCGCCTGTGGGGGATAGGTTTGGTTTGAGATCTTCATCGGCACCCCGAGCTCGGCTCGGCCCCAGGTAGACCCGCTGCACATGCTCTCATCTAGCTGGCAGGTCCGTAGGCTCGCCTGTGGGGGATAGGTTTGGTTGGTTTGAGATCTTCATCGGCACCCCAAGCTCGGCTCGGCCCCAGGTAGACCCGCTGCGCAGGCTCTCATCTAGCTGGCATGTCCGTGGGCTCCCCAGTGGGGGATAGCTTAGGATAGGTTAGGGTAGGCTAGGTTAGGTTTGTGAAAACGTCATCGGCACCCCGAGCTCGGCTCGGCCCCAGGTAGACCCGCTGCGCAGGCTCTCATCTAGCTGGCAGGTCCGAAGGTTCGCCTGTGGGGGATAGGTTTGGTTTGGTTGGCTTGGTTTGGACAAGGCAGGAAATGCATCAAGAATACAAAATGGAAAAGATAGGAAAGGTCTCGGCAGGGATAGACCTCAAAAGAGAAGTCCCCGTCAAAAAGGTCTCGCAGAAAGTGGGGGGGGGGGGCTTTCGCCGAGAAGGCCCCTCTTAATATTCTCGGGCAAACAGGCGGGATCGTTGTGCGACGGTCCTGAAGGGATTCGCGCAGGCTAAAGGGGACGGTTCGTGAGCCACGCTTCCGGCGGGTCGTTTGCAGCAGGTTCCCGCCTATCCATCGCTAAGGGAGGTTATCCTAGGAAGGCCAAGGGCCTCGGCGGAAGCACGCGCAAAAAACATTCGACCACAATAATTACATCGGGCACATTCACAATAACAGAGCGGGATATTTACAATAAAAACGTTTGCATTAAATATATTATATATAAGAACAAACTGGTAGCGTCTCGCGCTTTACATTGAGGCGGAAAGAAAACGCAGAGACGGAAAGAAAAAGAAGAGGGGCCCCCTCATGGAAACAAGCTGTACCCCTCAGAGCTCCCACTTGAGCTCCCGCTGGAGCTTTCACCGGAGCTCTCCCCAGAGGTCTCGCCACCCCCAGTGGGGGATTTCGGGACATCTGAGGGTGGGGTATCAGGGGCGCCCGGGGGCGCCTGGGGGCTTTGGAATGGGCTCGAAAAGCCATGGAACGAGGTGTTGAGCAGTGATGTCTTTGCCCCTCCCGTCCCAGCAGTTGACGTCTCGCAGCGTTTCCAGCATCAACCTTATTGTAGCTTGCGCGTTCCCCTGGAGCAGCTTGTCGATATCATAAACCGAGTAATACCGGCTCTTCAATCTCTCGTCCAGCGGGGGAGCCGCACTCGCCTCGAGACGCGCAATCTGCCCCCGCAGGAGAATGTTGTTGTATCGGGCTTGGGATAGCTCCTCGCGAAGCGTGGCTTGGGCGGAATCCTGAGCAACAAAAGGTTAGCATAAAAGAGAAGAGATAAAGTAGCGAGAGCAAGCGCTGTGAAAGATCTCGCTTACCCCTTCAGCCTGGCGCGAGGATAGCAGTTGCTGGGCCTCGGCCAGCTCCTTGGCCAGAGTGGCCGCCTGAGCCACCGCATCATCCCTAGCCTTGAACATGTCCTGAAAATTGCGGTCTATTGTGATGCTCCGGCGAGCACATATGTGCGCAAGCTCCAGCCCACGCATCAGGGCGCGAGTGGAGTCATAGGCCAGCAGCCGGGTCGACATGATGTTGTAGACGCTAGCATCCTCCCGGCTGTAGAGGCAATAGCCTAAGGCGAAAGCCTCGCTGGTGACCTCGTCTCGCTCTGCCCAGCTTGGCAAGAGGGACGAGATCGAGACCTTGTTGGCGTCTGGATCCCACTACAGCAGCGGTTTGTTTTCCGCGTCCAAGCACCTCATGCCGAGACCATAATTGCGATGGCCCCGCGGCACCTCTTCAGACAGGGGCTGGCCGGAGGTCCCGGCAGCGGCACCCTTGCTCTCTGCGGCACCAGGGGCCTGAGGGTTCTCGGCAGGGGTCTCAGGGCCGCCCCTGGTTGCCGCAATCTTGCTAACGGCCTGCAAGACCTCCTCAAAGGAGCGGCCTACAGGGAGAGGTTGGGCGGACGGCACCACGACGGCCTTGCCCTTCTCGGTATCGGTTGTCTTGGGTCTCTTGATTGATTGAGGAGCGGGGGCACCGGGCTTTCGCTTCACAGCACCACCTGAAGGAGGAGGGGCCGACTCTTTCCGACAGGCTTGCGCAGCAGCCTTCGCGAGAGCCAGCGGGTCTTTAGGAGGTTGGCTCCCTCCGGCGCGAGCCTCGTCAAAAGGCTAGCGTAAGGGGATCTCGCGCTCTCCTGCGAAAATAATGACACTAAGTGTTGGGTATTGTTCCAACCTTGGAAAAGACAAGGAAAAGAAAGATAAAGGCGAGACTCTACCTTCTCCCGGAAGCACAGGGAGGAGAGAATCGACGTCTCGCCGGAGGTAGAGGACGTCGAAGTCCTTGGTTCCGAAGAACTCAAGGAGGGCGCTCTCGCGCGAGCCTAAAGAGGGGGGCTTATAGGCGGCATCCTCGTATTGGATGGGGACGAGAGGTACGTTCCCAAAGTCGCCGGAAACGTAGACGAACCTCTCGCCTTAGTGATGGTGCATGTTGGCGAGACCGATTGTCTTGAGCAGTTGCCCTGAGAAGAATACCACGCCTCCTTTTGCGCGGAAAGTAAACAGCTTGCGGAAGATCGGCAAGCTAAACTCGATTCTCTCGGACCGCATGTAACATATGAATGCCACGAGAATCGCAACTGAATTTGGGTTCAGCTGCGCGGGAACCACCCCGTAATACCGGAGGGCCTGCCGCATCTCGGGCCACAGCGGGAGGCGGAAGCCCACCTCGAAGTGCTCGATGGGGATGGCGAGCTCCCCCTCCCCTGCGGTGTTTACCTTGTCGTGATTGCCCGGGTTCTGCGCTGTGAAGATGGCGGGAACGTGTTGAGACTTGATCAGGTTGAACTCATCAACGGTGAGAGTGCAGGAAGGAAAAAGATGCTTCTGGAAAGCTTCCACGCAGTTAGAACGTCCCTCGCCTCCGCCCGGTATCGCGATGAAGTTTGAAGGCGAGAACTTCGAGAAGAAGGCGAGAGCGAGAACGGTACGAGAACGGAAGGAGAAGGCGGAGACAGACGAGAGCTTTGGAGAGACCGCGAAAGCAACAGAAGAGGAGAGAGACTGGAATCGGAGAAATGAATGTGGTAGGTGAGCTTCCCTATTTATAGAAAATCGTGGTAATGATGGCTGTTTTCAGAAAGGCGGCAGAGGTACAGCCGGCGCGTCCTAGGTCAGCGACGCTTCGTTTTTCCCGCCCGAGTTTGACAGCGACCGATTGACTAAGTGACTAGCGCAAACATGGCGAGATGACATGCGAAAGGCAAGATCGGCGGAAGCAAGGCAGCTCCCACCAACCCAGAGCCCGGGAAAATAACATACATACGCATACAATAATAGAAAGTAATAAATATCGAGTTATTGCTCTCGCTGAGCGAGAACGGGATAAAAAATAAGCGATAAGTGCAGAATTATTAGTTACAGTTCTAAGCAAGTAAATAAAGGTACATCTGAGAAGGGAAGGCCTGGGGAAGAGAAGGGGAGGTCTCGCGCTTCAGTAAGGCTCCCAGCGCCATTTCCCTTGCTCCCACCGCCATTTTCCTCGGTCCCGCAGCTTGGTCCGGGGTGGCGCCTGCGGGTTGAAGTAGGACGACAGAACGCTGCATCCCAGGTCAACCCGGCGAGACAGATCCCGGATTCACTCGATGCACCTCTCGGGTGAGGATCCGGCGGTAGCTCCCCCCGGTCGGTCCATCTCGCCGATAAGGTAATCCCGCTCCAGGGTCTCTAGCCTCTTCTCCACTGACTGACGAAACTCTTTTGCCGCAAGGTCGCGAACCCGTTCTCGCCGGATGAGCTTCGACAGGACGGCGGCGACCTTCTTCCCCCGTCTTTTCGCGCTCCCGGCACCGGTCAGGATCTCCTCCATCTTGTCAGACGAAGGGAAGGGAGAGCTCTCGCCATCTTCTCCCTCTCTTTCTTCTTCTTCTTCCTCCTCTACCTCAGCTCCAAGCCGCGAGCCCATGTCCCCTGTCAAAAGAGTCCCTATTTTAGCGAGAGCTAAAGGGTAGCTGTGATAAAGTTCCCATATACCTGCAGCATGACGAGGCCCCCCAGTTGACGGCAGGCGAGAAGGCCCAACCCCCCCCCCCCTCAGCTCCAAAGAGGAGGTGGATTGGCTTTCCTTTTCCGGGGGGTAAACTTTGCGAATGGTGATCCCGGCTTGGTCGGGAGCGGGGGAGCGGGTCTCCTCTCCCGCAGGAGGGCTGGCGTCTAACAAAGGCGCGGGGGACTCGGCAGTTTTTCCTCCCTCCGGTAGGGAGGAATCAACCGCGAGGGCAGGCTGATTCGCAGCTCTCGCCCCGCTCTCCCGGGAGGCGAGATCTGGCGGTGTGAAAACTGGCGCTGCGAGAAAACAATTCAACATTCAAAGATTTAAGTTGAGGGCGAGAGGGGAAACCGTTACCTACGGTGTTCGGGTCAGGTGGAGGGGCCACCTCTGGAACCCGCGGTTGATCCTCGTGATGGCTAGAGGATGGATCCAGGGGTTCTCGCGGGGACGCGGCAGCATCAGGAACCGTCTCCTGCGAGAGGTATCGCGTCAACTACTGAGCAACTGGTGTTTTCAATAATTGATAAATCGGGCATACCTTCTGCGGAGAGGGGCCGTCCGCGCGGCTAGGGGTTGGGGTAGGCGGGCTCCTGTTCTCGCGGGGCAGGTCCCGCTGAACCACCTTCGCCCTCTTCTTCTTCTTCTTGGGCAGAGAAGCCTCAACGACCGACGGATGTCTCGCTAGCCATGGGGCAACCAGGGCGCTGTTAGCCCTGGTTCGCGCCTGTGCCGCGTTGATGCGGTCTTGCAGATCCTGCGGAAGCGGTTTGTCGGCGCGCTTGGAAGGCATCGCGAGAGGAGGCAAGAGCTCATGCGGAGAATAACGACTCGAGAAAAGTGTTATGGCGGTCTATCAGCACACATATTTATAGGCACTGTACGACCCACCGAAAGATTCCCTGATGTTGACACGTGCTCCGCGAATATTTTTGGGTTGGACATGTCTTTTCGAGCGCAGAGCTAGCTCAAAAAGAGCGGGGATTGTGTATAACCACATATTCGCTGAGCCAGACTAGGAGGCACAAACGGTCAGACAGGCTAGCCGGAGAAGTTCTCGCCCAAGTAAGCGGGAACGTTTGCGCTAAGCGATAAGCTCCCGCCACATATGAGCTCTCGCCCGCAAGGCGCCCCGTATTCATCGAGCCCAGATCGGCGAGCGCAGCCAAATCGTCTAATGAAGATCAACGCGCGAACGCTTGCGCCAGCCCCCAGATCGTCTTAAAGAAGCTCTCGCCTATAGGTAGGCGAGACCGCTTCCGCCGGGCTCTGACAGAAGGCTCTCGGCTCGGGGCTCTCGCCGAGTGGGGACCAGGGGCCTTGGATGGAATGACCAAATTACCCTCAGGAGAAATTACTTCAGTACCCTCAGAAAACAGCGGGATTCGGCTATTGGCAGACCAACTAGGGGCTTTTCAGTAATTCCAGGACAGCAAGATGCTATAAATAGACCCATAAGGGCTCCTCAGAAGGCAAGCTATCATTATCTCTCAAATTCCAGTGCTTTCTGAGGAGCTCCTAGCCCAGCTTTGGCTTTGGAGGGGAAGCTCTCAAAGATCTTCCGGGTGTGAGGTGGGACCTCCCTGCTGAAGCTATTGGGTCAGTCTTAGGTCCTTTGAATCCAGTCAAGGGTTGAGACTTGAGAGAAGTAGGTTTTGGCTGCACCCCTTTTTCTTCGAACTTCAGTTGAGGTCATATTTGGCTTCAACAGCGACTAGCCAATCTGAAAATTTGAGCTTCATTTTTTTTGTAATTTTATTAGCAAATCTTTTTGTTGACTATTTCGAAATCAAAAAATCTGATTTATTATTATTTCCTCTTTTTTCACTCCTGAAAATTTTATGTTAGCAAATCATTAGAGTTCGGTCTAGGGGTGCACATAAGACCCCGGTCCCGGTCCGGGACCGGTCCCGGTCCGGGACCGGTCCTTTGGGACACCAGTCCCGGACCGGTCCTGCCCAGGACCGGTTTTTCCTTTGAAAACCGGGACCGCCTGGGACCGGAAGGACCGGTCCTAACCGGTCCCAGACCGGGACCGGTTAATTAAATTAATTATTTTAATTTTTTATTATATATTATTATATTTTATTTTTTAATAATTTAATTAAATAACATGTAATAATATGGAATGCAAAATTGCAAAGTAAATAATTTTTTTTATTAAATTTGAAATAAAATTACAAAATCAAAATACAAATTACAAATTATAATACAAAATCAAAATACATACATTTTTATTAAATTTGAAATTATAATACAAAATACAATTTCAAAATTTGGAGTTGAGCGTTGGACTCGTCTTCAACTCCGGAGTCGCTTTTGATTTTGAACTCGTCTTCAACTTCAACGTCTTTATTCTGCGGCGCACCCCAGATTTAAGTTATTAAGCTCCTCTTCAACTTCAGACTCACTGTCTTCAATTGACGAGACGTGTTGTCTCCTTCTCTAAGTGTCCAAATGGTTTTTGTAGCAAATGAAAATCTCCAAAGATTCTTCTATCAAACGGCTTCTTCGCTCGTTCAGAATCCTGCCACTCAAAAAAAACGTAGACTCTGAAGCTACCGTACTAGCTTGGATGGTTAGTAAATCACGGGTCACTAAGGCCAAAATAGGATAATTATTAGATTTAATTTTCCACCATTTTAAAATATCAAAATTTTTTATTTCGTACGCGGTCATAAAATCTTGAAACTGTGTTTTGCTATATAAACCTAATTCGTTTTATAAGATATAAATTAAATAAAATATATATATTTTTAATTAATAAAATTAATTTAAAATAAAAGAGTCAAACAACTCTCATTAAAAGAGCCGTTAACGGCACTTTTAATGAGAGCCTTAACGGCTCTTTTAAAAGAGCCGTTAGAGCATCTCCAACTGAACAGCTCGACGAAATCGTCGAGCAGAGCTCGACGATCGTCGAGCTCAGCTCGACGAAAATCGTCGAGCTGAGCTCTTTTCGGTCCCGACCGGTCCCGAAACCGGTCTCGGTCCGGGACCGGTTTTTACCCTTAAAGGGGGGACTGTCAGGGACCACAGGACCGGTCCGGGACCGGACCGATCCTAACTGGGACCGGTCCCTGTCCGGTCCCGACCGGTACGGTCCCCACGGGACGGGTTGGGACCGGTTTTTATGTGCACGCCTAGTTCGGTCCCACACAGTTCCGATTCTCCATCCCGCAGCCCGCGATTCCTCTTTGACGTCGTCCACACCCCTTGATTCCTCTTCGATGTCGTTCGCCACTTGTGATTTCGCCACTGTCGTCGGCTATTAGGTCATCATTTTTGCTGGAGGAGGCTCGTCTTTCTTCTTCGTCGTCATTCCTCCAACCTGCAACCGCGGTTCTCCACCCACGTCACTACCGCCCGGGATTTCATAACCGCTAGCGATTAGAGGCAGTTATTTCTTCCAGATTCTTTTGTTTTTTACTGTTGAGGACTCCAAGTATCATTTCCTTCACTTTGAAGTTTCATTTCTCCTCTTATCATTCATTCATACATGTCATGTTTCTATATTGTTTTTCATTCCTACACTTGTTAAATTCGTTGAACATTTTCTCAAATATTTTATTCTTATCTTGCTCGAAGGATAATTCTGAATGTGACCCCTCCATCAATGAAGATTGTTGTTTGTAATTCATTGACTAAAAGGTACCTCTTGAAACCTTATGTAGTTGTGATGGTGTAATGTAGATATTGTGTAGATATGGTTATATTGACCCGTGTATTCTATGCATTTCTTTTTTAAGTAGTGTATCGAATGTGAAAGTTGAAGCTGGTAGTCATGTAGTTTTGTTGCGATTAAAGGTTCAGATAAATTAGAAGGCGATAGAGCATGATCACGTGTAATTAATGGTAATCATTTTGTGGGATTGTGCATGAAATAAGGAACCCACTATCACCACTCTACTCACCATGGAGGCGATATCACGCACAATGGACAATTTCACGGGAATGCATGCTTAATTCAAAAGAATAAAATGTAAGATATATTGCTTTTTAGTTATTTTCAAATTTCTTAATTATAAACATCTTTCTTATTGTTTTATGAATTTTTTTTTTACTATTCGCTGGATCTTATTGTCTTGTTGGTGTAAAAAATGTTGTTTTTTTGCCCTTTTTTACTAAGTATCTGGAAAGTTTATTAAGGTGCATTTTTTTCTTGTTCATTAATTTAAAATGATTTCTTGAACTAATATAAAATTGTACAACTTTTTTGGAATAATCTTGTTCATGTTGTGTTGTTGCAGGGAGATATGAGAAATGGCGTCTGACTTAATGACATAAGTTGAACTGAATGCCGTTTTGGTTTTTCTAATTGACTGAACGCTTGCTATGTTTTGATTTATCCAAAAATATTTTGCAAATGATCAAATTAAAGGGTCTCGTGAACAGATAATCTGTTGTTTTGGTGTTTCTAATTGATTATCAATTTATGCAACTTAGTTTATAATTGTGTCTTTTTTGATGATTTGGTAATAATAATATGATTTTCATATAGCCATTTCCAAATATAATGTTCTGTCAGTAGTAATGATTTGCTAGAAACAAAAACGGATTTGTTTATAACAACACCTTTTTTCTTGTTTATATGTATGAGTCATGGTGGACGAGCACTCCAAGCCTTAAGCGACAACACTCCAACCACAATAATGGGCGGCAATATTTGGTGGGGGCAGTTGTAGCACCTCCATCCATCACAAAAAATATAATAGATGGTCTCGTCGGGGCCTCACACCATATTCCACAGACAGGCGATGTGATTACATGTTAATATCATATGACTACTAGAATCCTAATTCGGAGCATTCTAGCAGAAGCTTTAGGGTTGCATGAATTCATACCAATTGAATGTCCAATATATATATAAATCATACCATTTATATATATAACAAAAATATCACTTATAAATACACAAAATTTATGGTCTCAAGGTCTTACAGTTACATTTCATAAATGTGATTTACAAACATCGGCGCGCAGACCAGTCACGCATGAAAACAGTAAAATTTCTTCGCTCGGCGAGATGCCCGTCAATGATCCTCCCAAAGCTTAGTGTCGTTGAGAGAACCCTAGATTCCAATTCCCCTTATTCTACCGAGCATCCTCTGATATCATCGACGTGATGGAGACCGGAGGGAAAAGAAATTCAAAGATCCCTCCGGGTAAGGGAAGGGGAGGAATTCGATCGACGGCGGGTGGCCGACATCCCTGCAGTCGTCAGACAAAGTACTGTGATATAGAATTTTGTAATTTTTTCCTCGGCGTTTCCAAGTCGTAAAAGCGGTGGAAAGATTTGAGAATACTGCGGTTTTTTTAAGTTCCGCTCGTGTGAAAAATAGAGGTCAATTTTAACCCCAACATGTTATTGGGTAGTCGCACCCAAAATTTCATAATTTTTTGCGTCTTTTCGAAATACGTTTTGTACATGCAATTTTAGGAAAAATGATCAACACGGAAGTTGTAATCTTTAGGATTGATCACTTTTTCCTAAAAATGCATGTACAATGCATACTTTGGAAATATGCCCAGATTTTGCGCATATCAGAAATACGCCTTGTACATGCAATTTCAGGAAAAAGTGTTCAACACGAAAGTTGTAGATCTCATCTAGATCTACAACTTTCGTAGTGAACACTTTTCCTGAAATTGCATGTACAAGGCGTATTTCGAAAAAGCGCGAAAAATTAGGTGATTTTGGGGTGCGACTAGCCAATCTGAAAATTTAAGCTTCATTTTTTTTGTAATTTTATTAGCAAATCTTTTTGTTGACTATTTCCAAATCAAAAAAATCTGATTTATTGTTATTTCCTCTTTTTTCATTCCTGAAAATTTTGTGCTAGCAAATCATTAGAGTTCGGTCTAGGGGTGCACATAAAGACCCCGGTCCGGAACCGGTCCTTTGGGACACCGGTCCTACCCAGGACCGGTTTTTCCTTTGAAAACCGGGACCGCCTGGGACCGGAAGGACCGGTCCTAACCGGTCCTAACCGGTCCCAGACCGGGACCGGTTAATTAAATTAATTATTTTTTTTATTATATATTATTATATTTCATTTTTAATAATTTAATTAAATAACATGTAATAATATGAAATGCAAAATTGCAAAATAAATAATTTTATTATTAAATTTGAAATAAAATTACAAAATCAAAATACAAATTATAAATTATAATACAAAATCAAAATAATACATTTTTATTAAATTTGAAATTATAATACAAAATACAAATTCAAAATTTGGAGTTGAGCCTTGGACTCGTCTTCAACTCCAGAGTCGCTTTTGATTTTGAACTCGTCTTCAACTTCAACGTCTTTATTCTGCGGCGCACCCCAGATTTAAGTTATTAAGCTCCTCTTCAACTTCAGACTCACTGTCTTTAATTGACGAGACGTGTTGTCCCCTGCTCAAAGCGTCCAAATGGTTCTTGTAGCACATGCAAATCTCCAAAGATTCTTCGGTCAAACGGCTCATTCGCTCGTTCAGAATCATGTCACTCAAAGAAAACGTAGACTCCGAAGCTACCGTACTAGCTTGGGTGGTTAGTAAATCACGGGTCATTAAAGCCAAAATAGGATAATTATTAGATTTAATTTTCCATCATTTTAAAATATCAAAATTTTTTATTTCGTACGCGGTCATAAAATCTTGAAACTGTGTTTTGCTATATAAACCTAATTCGTTTTATAAAATATAAATAAAATAAAATATATTTTTTTAATTAATAAAATTAATTAAAAATAAAAGAGCCAAACGGCTCTCATTAAAAGAGCCGTTAGAGCATCTCCAACTGAACAGCTCGACGAAATCGTCGAGCAAAGCTCGACGATCGTCGAGCTCCGCTCGACGAAAATCGTCGAGCTGAGCTCTTTCCGGTCCCGACCGGTCCCGAAACCGGTCCCGGTCCGGGACCGGTTTTTACCCTTAAAGGGGGGACTGCTAGGGACCACAGGACCGGTCCTAACTGGGACCGGTACCTGTCCGGTCCCGACCGGTCCGGTCCCAACGGGACGGGTTGGGACCGGTTTTTATGAGCACGCCTAGTTCGGTCCCACACAGTTCCGATTCTCCATCCTGCAGCCCGCGATTCCTCTTTGACGTCGTCCACACCCCGTGATTCCTCTTCGATGTCGTTCGCCACTTGTGATTTCGCCGTTGTCGTCGGCTATTAGGTCGTCATTTTTGCTGGAGGAGGCTCGTCTTTCTTCTTCGTCGTCATTCCTCCAACCCGCAACCGCGGTTCTCCACCCACGTCACTACCGCCCTGGATTTCATAACCGCTAGCGATTAGAGGCAGTTATTTCTTCCAGATTCTTCTGTTTTTTTCTGTCGAGGACTCCAAGTATCATTTCCTTCACTCTGAGGTTTCATTTTTCCTCTTATCATTCATTCATACATGTCATGTTTCTATATTGTTTTTCATTCCTACACTTGTTAAATTCGTTGAACATTTTCTCAAATATTTTATTCTTATCTTGCTCGAAGGATAATTCTGAATGTGCCCCCTCCATCAATGGAGATTGTTGTTTGTAATTCATTGACTAAAAGGTACCTCTTGAAACCTCATGTAGTTGTGATGGTGTAATGTAGATATTGTGTAGATATGGTTATATTGACCCGTGTATTCTATGCATTTCTTTTTTAAGTAGTGGATCTAATGTGAAAGTTGAAGCTGGTAGTCATGTAGTTTTGTTGCGATTAAAGGTTCAGATAAATTAGAAGGCGGTAGAGCACGATCACGTGTAATTAATGGTAATCATTTTGTGGGATTGTGCATGAAATAAGGAACCCACTATCACCACTCTACTCACCATGGAGGCGATATCACGCACAATGGACAATTTCACGGGAATGCATGCTTAATTCAAAGAATAAAATGTAAGATATATTACTTTCTAGTTATTTTCAAATTTTTTAATTATAAACATCTTTCTTATTGTTTTATGAATTTATTTTTTACTATTCGCTGGATCTTATTGTCTTGTTGATGTAAAAAATATTGTCTTTTTGCCCTTTTTTACTAAGTATCTGGAAAGTTTATTAAGGTGCATTTTTTTCTTGTTCATTAATTTAAAATGATTTCTTGAACTAATATAAAATTGTACAAGTTTTTTTGGAATAATCTTGTCCATGTTGTGTTGTTGTAGGGAGATATGAGAAATGGCGTCTGACTTAATGACATAAGTTGAACTGGATGGCGTTTTGGTGTTTCTAATTGACTGAACGCTTGCTATGTTTTGATTTATCCAAAAATATTTTGCAAATGATCAAATTAAAGGGTCTCGTGAACAGATAATTTGTTGTTTTGATGTTTCTAATTGATTATCAATTTATGCAACTTAGTTTATAATTGTGTCTTTTTTGATGATTTGGTAATAATAATATGGTTTTCATATAGCCATTTCCAAATATAATGTTCTGTCAGTAGTAATGATTTGCTAGAAACAAAAACAGATTTGTTTATAACAACACCTTTTTTCTTGTTTATATGTATGAGTCATGGTGGACGAGCACTCCAAGCCATAAGCGCCAACACTCCAACCACAATAATGGGCGGTAATATTTGGTGGGGGCAGTTGTAGCACCTCCATCCGTCACAAGAAATATAATAGAGGGTCTGGTCGGGCCCTCACACCGTATTCCACAGACAGGCGATGGGATTACATGTTAATATCATAGGACTACTAGAATCCTAATTCGAGCATTCTAGCGGAAGGTTTAGGGTTGCATGAATCCATACCAATTGAATGTCCAATATATATATAAATCATACCATTTATATATATAACAAAAATGTCACTTATAAATACACAAAATTTATGGTCTCAAGGTCTTACAGTTACATTTCATAAATGTGATTTACAAACATCGGCGCGCAGACCAGCCACGCATGAAAACAGTAAAATTTCTTCGCTCGGCCTTCGAGAGCTAGCACAGCAGCAAAGGCTTCAGCCTGTTATTTCTCGCTCGGCTCTCCAACAGCTGCACAGGGACAATCCACCACGATGATGGCAAACAAAGCAACAGTCAGCATTCAACTGACCAATTTATAACGACCCTACCCCTTTCCCGGGGCAGTGATATTCTTTTCCTGCAGGCATAGCATTTTCACAAGCAGATATAACACAAGAATGTGCACCCACGCACAGTTCAATATATCACAAACGAATGCATCAACGACCAAACGTTCTGTGCACTGTGACACATTTTCGGTGTATCTGCTGTTAGGGTCCCATCACCGTTCAGAGGTCCCAGACATAACGGATAACTTTGAGCATTTCTAGTCTTTACGGCCCCCGGTCTGAGACTTAGTCTTGACGGCGTACAACCTAAGACTCTCATTATGAGATCCTAACGAACGGCAATAACTCAGGCACTCGAGTTAGACAACCATAACACGGATACAGTTCAGTCATTGTTCGTTGCTCAAATGGTCAATTCAATGTCTACTCTGACGCGAGTCGGCTTTCCCTTGTCCGTTCGGCTCATTGGCCTTTAGGAGCTTGCGGCTCACAGATTAGCCTTACAGTCTCCCAGAGACAGACTTTATAATCAAAAGGGTATCTGGAAGCTATCGTCGGCGAAACTCACTATCGTCAGGCGTTAATAACAGATTTCACTTTCTGTATCAGACCCAGAAAAAATCCTGTAGTAACCTGCAGTATCAGAAACACTGGACTTTTACAGCACACAACACAAATAGCTCACCAAGAGTTATCGTCGTTGGCGATACTCACTGTCGCCCGGCGATATCCAACTGGTCTTGAAACCGTGGAATTTCGAGGGTATTTTCCTGGACTGCAACTCCAATACTTCCTGATACTCGCAAGGCATGGGTACAACCCCGCAGATCCCGTAAACTACTTGTTTATACTCAGAGTCTTCTCAGACACGTAGGATAAACATCAGCAATCCTGACCAATCTGTCTAGATGATCTTCACACTGCATGTCTACTCTGTACTACATATTTTTGGATCTATATGCACGACTCACTGGGGATTTCACGAATTGACCCAAATAAATTCTCTTTGCTTTTCCACTTTTTTTGTGGGGAATTTCATGTATTTGCCAAAAGGACTTCACTTGTCCAAGAAGGAAGATCGTTACCATTGTCATTTTCTTCTGAGCCATGGCGAAGCTTTTCTACGCGGATGGAAAGGAGCACGTTGCTCTCCTCTTCCTGGATCTAGCCTCAGATCTGGCCTCCGATTATCGAATCTCCTTCAGCACTCCCACAAAGATCAGCTCAACTCTTCATTGGCTTCTTCTTCTTAAGAGCTTTGAATGAAAGGAATAGAGAGGGTGAGAATAAGAGAATGACTTCTTATTCCTCCACTCTTCTGGTTAAGTGGCCTTGGGATTAATCTCAACCACAGGCTTATTCCATCAAGAGAAACTAGCGGCTGCAAAATCAACTAAAAAGTCAGAGTAGTCGTTATCGTCGCGCGATATTGATGTCATCTAGCAACATCGACTTCAGCCGCTTGACTCCAGTCAACCACCGCTCTTTGGCTGCTTAACAGCCATCTGACATGTGTCCATGTCATGTGGCACTATCGCTTGACGATATCCACTATTGTCACGCGACATTAAGCCAATAGCTCACTCAATGCTTTCAGGCGTTGAGTGTGTTGAACTCATTCAACGTTACGGCGTTGACTGCATTGCGCTCACTCAATGCTTTCCCATTATTGCACAGGCGATACCCACTGTCGCCTGACGTTAACGAAGCTAGAAGCTCACTCAACGCTTCGAGGCGTCGAGTGCGTCGAGTTCACTCAACGCTTCAAGGCGTTGAGAGCATTGAGAGCTGGGCTATCGCCGCATGATACCCACTAACGCCACACGATAGTCTCTCACTCAATGATTTGTTGAAAGGCATCGAGTGTGCTTAGCTCACTCCATGCTTTATGGCGTCAAGACCTATCGCAATCGCCCCGACGATACCCACTGTCGCTCGGCGATAGCGACCAAAAGTTTTGCTGTCAAATTTAGGGTGTTACAACTCTTCCCTCCTTACAGAAATTTCATCCCGAAATTTTATACATCTATAAGGGAAAAACAGCAACTAATATGTTACAACATATTGTCATTTCACAAATATAATGTCACAACATTATTTTTCAAATAACTCGGGAAATTTATCATGCAGGTTTGCTTATGCTCCCATGCTCGATCTCAACGGTCACCATTGTCTCAACGGACGTCGACCGTCTTGATTGTCCTTTTTCAGAGTTACTCACTCTCCGAACCCTTGATTTAAGTGGGCTTAACCTTCGGTGTCAGTTTTTATTCGACTAGTACTCTAGCATCTGCAATCACTTGCATTGGCTCTTTCATTGCTTTATGCAACACTGATATGTGCAACACATCGGGCAAGCCACTTCACTCCTCTATAAGAGTTAATAGATATGTTGCTTCTCCAATTCATTCAACCACTTTAGACAGACTAATATATCTCAGACTCAACTTTTTCACACGCCGTATCTTGGACATGTCTTTGAATGGCTTGATCTTCAAGTATACTCACTACTCACTTGCCAACCACAAATACGTACAGTCGAATATGTGTTTTCGACCTCCTTACGCTTATATAGTTTTGACTTGTCTGTCTTCGCCCAACCTAAAAGTGTACGACACTTCCAACCGTATAAGCTTCAAAGCGTGTCGCCTTTATGCTAGCTTGATAGTTATTATTGTATACGAACTCAATCTTATAGAGATGGTTTTCCCACCTCTTCCGAAATCCAAGGAGCACATAAGGAGCATATCCTTCATAGTTCTGTTGGTCCTCTCGGTCTAACCATCCATTTGAGGATGAAAGGTTATACCAAACTTTTAGTCTAGTTCCCAACCACTGACGGATTAATCTCCAATCATTTGTAGTAAAGCGTCTGTTTCGGTCACCAACGATGTTACGGGCACACCGTGCAATCGTACTATGTCGTCTACGTACAACGTAACCAACTTTCCACAAAATCGTCTTTTTTGTTCGATATGAATGGCAATACTTTTGTCAACCGGTCAACAATCACCCAATCAGCATCATTTCCGCTCTGTGATCTTGGTAGTCTCTGTACGAATTTCACAGGGACCTCATCGAACTTTCGTACCAGATTGAGTTCATGCACGTCTTTGTGATATCTAGGTGAATTGAGTATTTCATGAAGCGTGCTTCACGTATCAATTCCTCACGCATCTTACCCGCATTGGGGATGTACCATCTACTGTTCTTTTTCAAAAGGCCAGCGTCCAAGGGGAACTGGGAATTTAACTCATCCTTTGCATAGCGTTTCATACTCATCGCGAGTCTCATTACATGTCAAACCTTGTCCGTAAGGTCATATTGTACCTTTGTGCAGTTCAGGCACGGATTTGTCACGGTACTCTTTTCATTACAAGAAATGTCTACGATTTCCAACTCTTGGATTAGACATTCATCATGTATGTATACTCACCTCGCTCTTGTCGGAGTTTTCCATCTCCAGGCATCTACGACTATATGTCACTTTTCGGGAGTGTAATGAATCTGGAAGGTATAGTCCCTGAGGAACTCCAACCACCTCCGTTGTCGCATGATCAGATCTTTTTGATCCAAGAGATACTTAAGGCACTTATGGTCCGTAAATATGTCAACTTTCACGCCATATAAATAGAGACGCCACAGTTTAAGTGCACAATCGCAGCCTTTAACTACACGTCGTGGACTGGATATTTCCGCTTGTACACTTTCAACTGGCGCGAGCCATAAACTATTACTTTTCCAAACTGAAAAGCACGCAACCTAAGCCGCTCCCTGATGCATCATTGTACATCAACTGTATGAACCACATGGCGACTCAAAATAAGTGTCGTGATCGTACGACTCTTTAATTCTCCAAAAGTTTGTGCACACTCGGACGTTCAAACGAACTTCTGATCTCTCCTCGTCAGTATGGTGAGAGGTACGTAAGGTCATCCGCGAACAGTAGCCAGCAAGTCCAAGGAACTTTATGACTTTAGCTGCAATGGACAACACAGGTCACTCCTGTAGCGTAACTATCTTCACAGGATCTACTGCAATACTTACATCACTACTAAATCCACCGACGATAGCCAGAACTCGCACTTTGAGAACTTGGCCTATAGTTTGTTCCATCACAAGGTATGCAAAGCCATTCTTTCGTGATTGTTTAGCTAAGTGTACACCAATATGTCGTCAATTAAGAGAAGATAAAACGGCTCAAGTACTACTTAAAAGCTTAAGGCATTCAGTCAATGAATAACGATGTCGCATTCATCAGCCCAAACGACAGTATTGTGACTTTATTATGTCTGTAGCGTTTTCCACACGCCAACTTGGGGAATGTCATATAACTCATATCCTCGTATTCTCCACCGATAATAGACATACTTTCAATCTAGCTTTGGGTATGCCATTGATATATCCAATTAGCTGATCGAACACGTTATCAATCCGTGGACTCGGATACATGTTCTTCTTCGACAGCTTGTTCAGCTTTGTATAGTTGATGTATAGATGCAGGCAACCATCCTTCTTTTCTTTTCCTTAAAGGGGTCGGTGCACCTCAAGGTGACACCCTTGGACTTCAATAGCCTTATCTTAGCAATTCTTACAGTTGAATTATCCATTTTTGACATTTCCTCTAGCGGTGTTTGATAAGGTGAGTAGGTCATAGGTTGTACACCTGGCACTATCGTAATAGTGCAGTCGGTCTCCTGTGGGGGCATCCCCCATAGAGATCGTTAGGAAACACATCTGCATAAGTTGTCACAATAGATGCGTCACTCAACTGGGCTTCGACCCAAAGGCCTCTATAGGCATGAAGAATTACTTCGCGCACAACCAAGCAGTTTTGATGACTTGAAGAGCAGACATCAATATCTTGTTCGATCCTCGCATACAAGCGAACTTAGTCCCTCTTTCGGTGATCTATCCCAGTGTGACTTCCGTAAAGGTGCATTCTATACCGGTACACTGCTCCGAGAGCTAGTCCATACATACGATCACATCAAACACAACTATTACTAACACAGATGCTTCCACGTCGTGATATGATGTCATAACTGCATCTTAACATATCACTTTCTACTCATATTCACTCTTATTACTACGAGCATGTCATTCCACGTTTATCTGTGATACAAAGATAAGCACACGTGGCATACATTAAGCCTTAATCAAACGACTTCTTGATTATTCATCACAATATGTTTATATACGTAAAATAGACATTGTATACATCATTACTTACGAGGAATTGTACGGTACACTATTATAGTTATTTATGTACATATACCCAATATTCCCTTTCAGTGTGGTGTCGTTTAAGGACCACTTTGACAGTCCCGGGCAATATGTCACTCTTTGTCACACGAGTAGCAGGTACGTGGAGTTCGCCCTGCAGCTGCTCCAGTCTTAGCCTTCTTTGCCTTCGGGTCCCCACCACGACAGTCTTGAGCCATATGACCCATCTTGCCATAAGTATAACAAACACACAGAGCTTGACTCTTCAATGCTCTAGCCTTGCATTTCCACCTCCTGCGGTGAGCAGATTTTCCAGACCTTGCAAAACTCGATGCCCTAACCTCAGGCATCTGGTTGACTTTTGCCAAGTCCATCTCCAACAATCTAGCTGACTCCACTAATGTTTGGAATCCCATTAACTTAGGACCCATCAACAGAAAACGTAGTCCAGGGTGCAAACCATCATAAAATCGGTTGATCTTAGTTCTTCAGTTTCAAACACAAACTCTGCATGTTGTCTCAGCACGACAAATGCATGCAAATACTCCTAAATCGTGTGCATTCCTTGCATCAAACACATATTCAATGGCTGGGTCGATGCTCTTTCCCTTGCAATCTGCTCAAATAAACCAACCAGCATTGATGTCGTCATAGGAACAGGAGGCTGCACATGCCTATCAGGTTGGGCATTGATCATTGCGAAGATCACATCAGCTATCCTCTGTACCGTCTCTACAGAAGGAGGAGGTGTTGGCACCTCAGTGTATGCATAACTCTCCACTGAGTGCTGGGGATCTTATTGTCCCCCATTACTTCTAGTCGTCTACAATCGTGAAACACACAATTAAGCAACTCGCACTATTACAAAAGCAATAACAGGAACGCACAAGTTCCGCAAACATGTGTATTTTCATTCCTAATTGGACATTCTTGAGTTAATTTATATTATAACGGTAAGTACTTACACGTGATCACCATCTCCATCTGGCACAAGAAGTATAATAGAGGGTCCGGTCGGGGCTCCACGCCATATTCCATAGACAGACGGTGAGATTACATGTTAATAACATAGAACTAATTGAATCCAAACTCAGAGCATTTTAACGGAAGGTTTAGGGTTGCATGAACTCATACTAATTGAATGTTCAATATATATAAACTATACCATTTATATATAACAGGAATGTCACTTACAAAACACAAAATTTATGGTCTTGAGGCCTTATAGTTACATTTCACAGGTATGGTTTACAGACATTGGCGTGCAGGCCAGCCACGCACGAAAACAGTAAAATTTCTTCGCTCAGCCTTCATGGGTCAGCACAGCAGCAAGAGCTTCAGTCCGCTATTTCCCGCTCGTCTCTCCAGCACCTACACGGAGACAATCTACCACGAGGATGGCAAACAAGGCAATGATCAGCATTCAGCTGACCAATTTATAACGACCCTACTCCTTTCCCGGGACAGTGGTATTCCTTCCTTCAGGCATAACATTTTCACAAGCAGATATAACATAAGAATGTGTACTCACGCACAGTTCAATATATCACAAACGAATGCCTCAACGGACAAACATTCCATGCACTCAGGGTATATTTTTGGTGTACCTGTTTCCAGAGTCCCACCACCATTCAGAGGTCCCAGAAATAATGGTTAACTTTGAGCATTTATAGTCTTTACGACCCCTGACCTGAGACTTTAGTCTTGACGGCGTACAACCCAAGACTCTAATTATGCAATCCTATCGAACGCCAATAACTTAGGCACTCAAGTTAAACAACTATAACACGGATATAGTTCGGCCATTGTCCGTTGCTCAAATCGTAATTCAATATCTAGTCTGACGTGGGTCGGCTTCCCCCTGGAGAGGAAGCTCTCAGAGATCTTCCGGGTGTGAGGTGGGACCTCCATGCTGAGGCTTTGGGTCAGTCTTAGGTCCTTTGAATCTAGTCAAGTGCCGAGGCTCGAGAGAAGTAGGTGTTGGCCGCGCCCCTGTTTTGAACTCCCGTTGAGGTCATTTTTGGCTTCAACACCTCCGTTGTCGCTTGATCAGATCTTTTTGATCCAAGAGATACTTAAGGCACTTATGGTCCGTAAATATGTCAACTTTCACGCCATATAAATAGAGACGCCACAGTTTAAGTGCACAATCGCAGCCTTTAACTACACGTCGTGGACTGGATATTTCCGCTTGTACACTTTCAACTGGCGCGAGCCATAAGCTATTACTTTTCCAAACTGAAAAGCACGCAATCTAAGCAGCTCCCTGATGCATCATTGTACATCAACTGTTTGAACCACATGGCGAACTCAAAATAAGTGTCGTGATCATACGACTCTTTAATTCTCCAAAAGTTCGTGCACACTCGGACGTTCAAACGAACTTCTGATCTCTTCTCGTCTAATTTTAAATGATTTATATTCATTTAAATTATAAACATTTATATTTATTTACGAGCAGCTCCGCACGGTCTTCGTCGGTGTTCTCTAACTCTTAGTGGGCTTCATCGGCATTTGAGCGGGTTGCACCCGCACAGTACCTCGACCTGCACCTGCATTTGCGCAGCATGCACCCCCATTTGAGCGGTCTGCGTGCGCATTCAAGCGGGAGTATACGACCAACTCTGCAAGAACTTCGCCCCCTTGCTTGACTACTCTTAGCGGGCTTCACTTGCATTCGAGCGAGCTGTGCCCCCATTTGAGCGGGGTGCGTCCATATTCGAGCGGGCTGCGCCCACATATGAGCGTGTCGAGGTGCTGTGCTTTTCTACAATAACACAGTTGTATCATAATGCAATTATATTTTTACAATTTTTATACGGAACATATACACATTAGTACTTAAAATGACTGTAGAAATATGAATCAATATTTATTTTATTTGTTTGAGAAAATGTATATTTTTACATAAAAAAATATATTTCCTCTCTCTCTCTTTCTCTCTTATATTCAGGGATAGAAGAGCTATAAAGACTTCATCCCCCTCTCCCCCTCCCCTCTCTCCTACTCTTTCTTTCTCTCTCCTCATTTAATGTTTGAGATAAAAAATTTGTCACACATTAAATAACTAAGATTATTTTTTGTGCTTCAAAGTCAAACTACTTATTTAATATAATAAAAATACATTATTAATTCATTTATGAGAATAGTAGTTATAAACAACTTTTCGATTTTTGTTAAAAAAATCACTATCGCGATGCATATATCATCATGCATGCCAAATCCACTTTAAAAAGTTACACTATAAGAAAAACATGAGTTAGGAACGAACATTAGAAAGGCTAAGTAGTTTGTTGCTAATTAGGAACGAATTTAGCAACACATATAATATTTGTTTTTAGATACAAAAATATCAATGAAATTTTTTGTTGCAAAAATAGCAACGAAATATTTTGTTGCTAAATATTTGTTGCTAAATTGCAACGAAATTTTTCCTTTCAAAAATTTCATGCTAAAATTTTTGCATTAAAATATGACGAATGTTATGTGTACAACCCGTAGCCGGACGAGTGAGACCCTCCCCAAATATCAGGCTAGGGGCGTGTTATGGGCGACGAGTTGGTGCGACCCCGTTCGAAGACGTGCGAATGCTCGTGCGTGCGAAGGTTTTACGTGCATAGATTTTTAACATATAAATATATATGTTTAGTATTTTATATATATATATATATATATATATCAGAGATCAAAAAAAAGGAAGGCAGGGATGAGATAGGCAAGAGGGGCTCGGGTGGAGCGGGGGAGAGGAATAAAAAAGAAGAAAAAAGAGAAGGAGAAGAAGGAGGGGATCAGGATTCTTTCCCAGAGCTAGGGCACGACCGCCATCCCCCCCTCTCTCCCGTCGCCAGCAAAGCAGGGCAGGTCGAGCCCCATCGCCCCTCTCCCTCTCTCCCGACCGCCTGGAGCACCCTGACCCCCTCTCTTTCTCCCGGCCTAGAGCAGCACACCCCGGCCCCCCTCTCTTTCTCCCGGCCTGGAGCAACCCGGCCCCCCTCTCTTTCTCCCGGCCTGGAGCAGCACACCCCGACCTCCCTCTCTCCCGGCCGCCTGGAGCACCCCGGCCCCCCTCTCTTTCTCCCGGCCTGGAGCAGCACACCCCGACCCCCTCTCTTTCTCCCGGCCTGGAGCAACCCGACCCCCCTCTCTTTCTCCTGGCCTGGAGCAACCCGACCCCCCTCTCTTTCTCCCGATCTGGAGCAGCACACCCCAACCTCCCTCTCTCCTGGCCGCTTGGAGCACCCCGACCCCCCTCCCTTTCTCTCGGCCTGGAGCAGGGCTCGGCTTAGAGTGGGGTTCATCCTGGAGCCGAGCCCTAGCTTTTTACCACCTACAGCAAGCGGCTTGGAGCGGAGATTGGCCACCGCCACCTGTAGCAAGCTCGGCCCGGAGCAAGGCTCGACCTAGAGTAAGGCTCGCCTTGGAGTCGAGATCGGCCACCGACGCGGCCGCATGCAGTAAGATCGACCCGGAGCTCCTCTCCCGGCCCCGCCGCCAAGCACGCGACAAGGGTAACGATGTTTGTACTTGGGCAGGTGAAGCCCTCAGTTTACACATTTGTATGGAAGCCCCTCTCCACCGACGAGTGGGGAAAGGGAGCTTTCCGACGGGTTGACATGTGCGTCCCCGTTTTTAATTGCATTAGTACCTGGAAGCGCGAGTACGGGTTTAGGCATGCTGTGTGAAGCTCATCCGGACGCGTGAGCCGGATTGGTGATGTTCTGGGGTTCCCGGGGAAGACTCCGAGGAAGTTGTTTATTAGCCGCTTGCAGGGAATGCGCGCCACAACCCCCAAAGAAGGGGTGTGCGCAATATGTTTGGCCCGCTTATGTTAGCCGACCGATGCCTAGTTGGCCGCCGCTCGTCGAGACGTTGGCGTACAGGTGTTGTAGTACCAAGCGGGGAATAGCGGGCTTAAGCCCGAGCTCGTGCCGGGCCTCGAAGGCCTTTTTTGTTTATATTGTCGGCCTGCGTGCTGAGTATGAAATTCATATTCCTGTAAATTTAATATGCATGTGATGCTCTGTGTCGGCCCTAGAAGGCCTATGTTATGATGTTAGCGGCCCAATTGGGGCTGCGTAGAGTAGGGCTGCAGAGCGGTTTTACGCCATTAAAAAGGCGGGCGGGGAATATTTTACATAGACCCGAGGTGGCACCTCTAGTTAAGGAGTGGATCTTGAGATCCTCCTTAGATGTTCCGGTCGGCCAAGAGAGCCCTCCGAAGGTGCCTTAGCTCAGCCCTTGGCTTGGGAGGGGAAGAGTTTGTTAGTCTTCCGGGTATGCGGCGGGACCTCCACGCTGAGACCTTGGGTCTGTCCTTTGTGTTCCTAGTCTTGTGCCTAGATCGTTCGCTTGAGGGTAGTAGGTGCGCGGTCACCCCTTCCCCAAGGGTCAAACTCCACAGGAGACCGATTTTCGGTTTCAACATTATGTGCAAACCGAATTTGGATACGTGCAAACCAATTTTATGTGCAGATCAAAATATTCTAAGTGTAAAACAAATTGTTATGTGCAAACCACAAATGAAATTTGAAAAAAAATCATTTTAATAAATATACGATAAAATTAAACACATTAAAAATTTGTGAAAATTATAATACATTTGGTGACAAGTAAATCAATCATGTAACTATCACAAACATGATCAAATAATATATAAAGGCTTCTTTGAAGGGTCGATCAGATAATTCCTCGAAATCAAATTAAAAAGGAATGGAAACGGATACTAAACATTCATACTTGCATTGTCATTACCGATGTCATTAACCCATTTGAATCTGGACTGATGAAGAACAAAATGATATTACAGGGCTGCCCCAATATACATATGCATTTTTGAAGATAAATAATTCATAAGAAAATTTTAAGAGACAAATGTCCATAATAAAATTACAGCTTCTGTTCGATGCACTTTATTTGAGTGTTAATAATTTACAAATAAATTAAGTGTTAATAATTGTACATATTCTGTAATCAAAATTACAACAAAAAGTGATGCGCTTTATGCAGATAAATACAGTCATACAGGTGAAAATTGTGCAGTTAACGGCGAGGATGGAGGTGGATAAGGCGGGATCGAGGGGTTTGACTTGTTGTCGGGGAAGAGAAGGCGGCATCTGCCAAAAAATTGGAGAGGGGTCGATGACCGGCGGAGAGGGCTCCGACTACAGCCGGAGAGGAGTCTACGACGACCGACATATTCCGCACATGCGGAGGCGGACGGAGTTCCCAGCGAAACTTATTTCGCGAGTAGAGGGACAACGAGAGTTGGTTTGCACTGATAGGGTTTTAGTTTTAATAGATTTTATTTAAAACTTTGGGTTTCGCGTATCCAAATTCAGTTTGCACATAACATTTGCCTAAAATATTTATGGAGGGAAATTTTTGTTTCACTCCAATTTTATTTCATTGGTTACTTTAATATAAAAATTACATTGAGATATATATAGGAAGACCTAGCACCGACTGTCCCAAATCAAGCCCAACTCTTCACATTTCCATGAAATCTCGCGGAGGTGCTCTCTCTCCCGTGAAATCTTGCCGAGCTGCACTCACTCCCGTGCAATCTCGCCGCCAAGCTTGTTATACTCCGGCGGGATCTTTCGGCCCCGCTCCAGAGTGATGTGACTCTAGCCTCTTCCTCCGGGTGAATCAGCCTCCATATCCCACAGTCCGATCTTGGTAAGCTCTACGTGATCTCGTCTCCGTCTTCACCATTCAGTGATTTTCGAACTCATCGGGGTTCGTCCTTCCCATTCCGAGCAACTGGGGATCATCCTTCCCATCCTGAGCAGCAGAGCACACCGGAAACCCCATCCCGAGCAGCAAAGCACACCGGAAATCCCATCCCGAGTAGCAGAGCTCAACGAAAATCCCATATTCTCCCGGCCCCTCCACTTCATTGACATCGGCAAGGTATAATATTCCTCCCCTTTGCAACTCCCAGTGGCGGACCCAGGAATGAGAAGCAATTTCTATTTAAAATGTTTGAAAAATTATTTACACCTTCCTAAATTTAGAATGAGAAGCAATTTCTTGGTTTCACTTTTACAACTTTCCCATCTTATTGCTTTTAAGTTATATTTTACTCTTACAATTTTGATCATAAGCACATTTTATTTTGGATATATTCTCATCCCATTGTTTTTAATGTGTATCAAAATAGTTTCTTTGATATTTGGTCATCAATATTGATGTATTATAGCTTGATTTATGTTTCCTCTTTTTCAACATGCGCACATTTTGTTTGATCAAATGCCCAAGATAATCTTATTTTTTTGTGTGTTTTTTTTGTTTCCATCAGTGAGTTGAATATTTAGATGTTAAATCAATTAACAAGTTGTAATGATGCTAGATTTTTTTGATAACATAAGGGCTTGGGTTCTCCTATTTTAATTTAGAAAATTTTCATTATGTAATATTGCTCTACACTAATCAAGTTAAGCACGACTACTTAAAAAAGAATGTGTAGGTCATCTTAATAGTTTGTATTATTATAATCTCATACTTGAAGTCATTCATGGTTTTCAAATTATTGTATTTCAATGATTTTTTGTTTTTGAAGTCTATTATTAGTGTAGTGTGGAACCCATTATTAGAGAATAGTTAAATTATCTCCAAATATTTATATTTTTAAAAATAAACTAACAAGATAACATTTTCTAATTCAAAAATGACTAGCTTCTTATTCACATTTATATTGCATCGATAAACATTTCAAACCTTGATTTTCATTTTTTCGGAAAGATCTTCAAGCCTAGACCGGTCAACAGTTCGAAGGCATAAGAAGAGCACAGTGACAGGTAATTAATGTCTTTAGTTTTTGAACGATGAGCTTGCTTTTGTATGGTTTATTGTGGGATCATGTTTATATTCATGTTTCACTCTGTCCAAAGCTCGATAATAACACTATTAAAGCATTGCTTTTGCATTTTCATGATAATTGATGTATATATGCTTCCATTAATAATCATAGTTTAACACATCTGTTTCTCTAATTTCATCCATAAAAATAGAAAACGATCTCACCTTTTTGAATATTCTTGGAGAAAGAAAGCTCTTGATCGTCGTTGACATGTAGTTTTCAAAGTTAAAGCCAGAAGCACATATGAGATAAGTGATATTCCAGTAGAAGAATTTTACCAAGAGACTTCAACTATGAATCCAACAAATGTTATACCGGATGATGACATTATTCTAGTTAATATTCATCATCAATCGGAAGAAGTAAATCCTGATGAATTACAATCACTAGGGAGGGATCTTGAGCATAATTTTGAGTCCGATGAGTTTGAAAAACGATCAACAGAATCAGATGATGATAGATCAGATGATGCAGATTCATCGGAGGAAGAAGATGACATCACTTTCAATGATATACATGCTATATAACTTTTATGTTTGTGTAAGCTTGAGAATATAGCTCTTGTGTTAGTTATATATACTTACTATTGTACATGCATTTTTTTCCTTTTCTTTGGTTGTAAATTTGTGTTTTTAATATGTTTAAATTAATAATGTATTAATTAATATGATTTGTAGTTACTATGCGGACTAGAGGACGTGGAGGTAGATTATTATCTAACAAAAATCGAGATGATACTTTTTTAAGACTCTTAATGGAAGATATGAATCATCAATCAAGCACAAATTTTGACTCGCACTGTGATACAGATGAGGAACATTAGACGTCTGATGATGTGAATGGTCATGATTGCTCGCCTCCTGATATTGAGACGCCTCTTGATGTCGAGAAACATGAGCCAAAAAATTCAAATAGCAAAGATGAGATTGAGCGTGATGAAGATGGACGAGAGATACTCATCATTTCAGAAAAATGGTAATATTATTCATTTAAAATTCAGTTTTTTTATTTTATTTTCTTATGATGTATAAATTATAAAAAGAAATACATTTGATAATGTAGTTTATTTAATTATATTGCTTTATATCATGTTTGCAGTTTCATTAGTACTTCTGCAACTTGTTCTATGTTGAATTGTTTGAGAGGTTGGTTCAATGGAGTTTGACCCACATTTAGTGCGATTCCAAATGGTGTAAAATAAAATATGTTTAACATATTCAAGGAAAAAATATTTTGATTATTTCTTAATTTTTATGTTACAATGATTTGCATATAATATAAGTTTTTTGATAATTGTAGACAAAATATACTTGGCGTGCTGCATCAACGGAACAACAAGTATATAAAATTTGGAAAATTTATTTTAGCAGAGCAATGGCTTCAGCAATGAGGCGTATCCGAAATGCAGCAAAGTCAAGGTCTGCACCTCCACTGATGTGGATGCGATGAGAAATTTTTGAAGGATTATGGGAGATATGAGAAGCACGTAAATTTAAAGATCTCCGAGAATGTAATCGTAAAAATAGACTATCCGATAGAGATGACCAAGGGGTAGTTAAAAGCACCAGTGGAACCATTTTCATTCATCATCATGCTCATAGGATGATAAGTTTTTTTATTATATGTTTGCAAGCCGTATAATAGGATGTTAATTTTATTGTATGTTTGCGAGAGATATCGATGGAAAACAACATTTGGAGGCAACTACCCCTTGAAGTAAATATTTATGGGGGGCTTTTTGTGCAAGAGTGTTATGAAATATAAACTTGCACGAGATGTTTTTGTAATTTTTAAAATAAGTGAGGTGCAACCTATAATTTTGCAAATTTATAGGGGAGGTCCTGGTAAATGATCCTTTTTCCATATCTTAAATCTGAGTGAAATGTAATTTCATACTCTGTTTTATATTTGTTATTGTTTTTTGTTTATAGTTATGATACAGTGTCTGAAAATATGATCTTTGAGAGTCAATGATCCAAGCATAGTGAGGACCAAAATCAGAGATATCCTCACATAAGAAACAATACATGCATATTTGAAATTCAGTTTGACACTCTCTAGAATAACTTTTTCTCCAATTTGCTGTAAAACAGAGCCCAGTTCGTTGAAAAACAGCTAACTGGGCGCTGGACAGCGCCCAGTTCGCTGAAAAACAACCAACTGGGTGCTGGACAACGCTCAGTTCGCTGTAAAACAATCAACTGGGCACTGGACAGCGCCCAGTTCGCTGTAAAACAACCAACTAACTCAGAGAGCTTGAACTCTTGCTTTTTCCTATTTTTACAACGACGACGACGATATGAATAAGTTCTAAATTTTTTTTGCTGAAGGAATTTTGCTAGGCATTGAATTATGGGAGAAAAGAAAGTAATACCGGTGTCAATGTTTTGAGTGGAAAATAGTAGAAAATAAAATTTAGTGCGTTAGACTATCTCAATGTTTTGAGGGGAAAATGGTAGAAAAGAAAGTAATACATGTCTTGATACTTATTATATTATACTCTGTGGTAGGCTGACACTTTCTAATTTAATTTTTTTTTTCATTTGTGGCTATTTTAACTTTATTAATTGCTTGCAATATCTCATTCATTTGCAAAATTACAATTTTCTGGATAATAATGTGTTTGAGAGGCAAAGTGCTCGTTTTGCTCTAACAGTTTTTGATATTGTTCTGATTAACATGTGAGAACTTGAATTCAATTTAATTTCATCTTTATTTGTACTCTTGATAACTTTAGAGGGGTTCTTCATTCAAGTGCTGGCATGCATTTCACTTTTTGTTTGGGCGCTGTCCAGTGCCCAGTTGGCGAACCGGGCGTTGTCCAGCTCCCAGTTGGCTGTTTTACAACGAACTAACAACGAACTGGGCACTGTTATAGCGCCCAGTTCGCTATTTTACAGCGAACTGAGCTCTGTTACAACACAGTTGGCTGTTGTAAGTTGTGTGAGGGTTCCGTTCGATAGTACCTCCTCCCACATGACTCCGACACATGGTTACTTGACAATGATCCTACTTATTTTTGACTGCATGATAGTGTCATCTATGATGAAGTAGCTTTGACTACCTCTTACTTTAGTCTCTTTCTCAAACAGAACTCTATCTTGAGTTCTATTTACAATCATTGCTTGAGTGTTCTCCCTTGTCATTCCCTCTATCCTTTAAAGAATTAGGCCTTGATTTTTTTGTGTTTACATATATGTTGAGCACTGATACTCTCATCTTCAATCTCTCAAAAGCTATGATTCTTTAATGACATGCAAAATTGTTAAGTATATTTTTTATATTGTAGGCCAGAGATAATGGAGGAATTCCAGTGTCTCATGAAAAAGTTTTTACTCGGACTCATCGAACAAATAAAGGGAAAGGGCCTTTTGCAGATGATAAATCAAAGAATGTATTTGTAAGTTTTTATTTGTTATTTTTTGAAGAAATTGTAATGTATTGATATTATTAAATATATTTCAATTTATTTTATAGGAGATTTATACTTCTAAGATAAATGAGAAGCAATCTGATCAGAGTTATTTACTTTCTACTTAAGGTTCATGCATATATTATCCTGAATTGTGGGTTGAGGCATCAGGGGGTCCAAAAAATGGCCGTTGTTATGGATTTGACAATTCATAGAGTGAAAATATGTCTCTCTCTGATATTAGCTCAAATAATAGCGCACAAGTTGAAAATGTCAAGAACAAGGATCGTCTTAAAGATTTAGAGAATCAACAAATGAAGATCAATAATAATTTTGAACAAAGAGTTGATGAAGCTGTTCAAAATATTGTTAAAAATGTCGTTTTTATAGCTCTAGAGATGCACGGTATTTATCAAGGTCATCAATTTTCTTCCGGGCAGTTCCCTTCTCCAGGACTATATAATTCTTCAGGTCATTTCTCTGCTCCAGGTCCTGACTATTTTTCAGCTACAACTCCCGAATATTATACTTCTCATGGTTATTTTCGAGTACCAAGTCATCATCCTCATGCTCAATATCATGTTGAAAGTCAAGCTCATGCTTCCACTCAACGTCAACCTTTTGAAAATCGTTATTCTTAAGATCTACAAATTACTCAATCATAGCTGTTGATTTTGTTTATTTTTGTGTAGTTTTGGGGTTCAATTGCACGTTAGATCACTTTGGTTTTGTTATATTGATGTTTTAATTATATATTAAATTTTGATGATCATAATATATGAAAGTTTGATAATCATGATGTATGAAAGTTTGATGATGTATATAAGTTTGATGATGTATATATAAATGATTGATGATATATATGTGTAATTAGTTTGTTCATGTATGAAAATAAGTTCCATGTTATATTAAAGTTTGTTAATATATATGAAATTTGGTTATATGAGCTCGATATTGGTGTGCGCGCATCGTATATATTCAATCATGTGTCTTTTAATTATAGTGCATGTTATTAAAAATTTATGAGCATAGCTTTAATTAAAATAGTATTGTACATCATAATTAATTAAAGTTTTAATTTGGCTTAATTAAATATTAAATTAATTAAAAATTATTTGTGATATATAGTGTTATTATTAAAATAAAATTGACACAAAATATTTTTATTATTAATTAATTTAAAAGAAATGATTTATCATCAATTTATTTATGAAATAATGTATTATAAATATATTTATTTATTTAATTTGACATTTATTAGCATCAAAATTTGCAGCAATTTTTATGCTAGATAATCTTAGGATCAAAATTATTTGATGGTGATTAATAATGAATTTTTTGTAGGTATCATCACTTGCTAAATTAGCAAACAATACATTCGTTGCTAAAATATTCTTGCAAAACAACAAAGAAAAACATCCTCGCTAAATTTAGCTAGGTACAATTTAGAAAGGAAGTTGGTTTGTTGCTAAATTTCTTGCTAATATAAATTAGCAACGAATTTTTTGATTTAACAAAAAATTCATCGCCTAGCTAATAAAGATTTTTCTTGTAGTGTTAATTGGTTTTAGGTTTTATGAAAACTTCTCAAAAAATAATGCTGACATGCGTAATGAAAATCTTCCAAAAAAAGATCGTTGATTTACAACCCCGTGTGTTGTCGAGTGGGCAAATCAGAGCGACTCCGCAACTTCAGGCGAGTCGGAAACACGGGCTTGCTCTCGCCTAATCTGGCGAGCCCAAATCAGCATTACGAGTCAGAGTGCTAGGCAGCAATCGCCACAGGCGTGCGAGTGCTAGTTTCATCGGGCACTTGCCGACGTGGCGGCGAGTGTTGGTTTCACCGGGCATTTTGAGACGAACGGCTAGCATGGATTCTTTGGCTTTTAAAATCTATTAAATTAGTGAACAAGGATATTTATTTTTAGAATAGCACATATATATATATATATCATTATTACATTTTATCTATTTTATATTTTATTATTTTATTTTATTCGGCGTGTCAAATTATTTTGTACTAATAGTCGAAACACGTGATAGGCGGGCTAGATAAATTCAGAATTTTATTGCGCACGTCTGGGCTCACTCCTGACATGTTTGGAACGTCCAAGTTAAATTCAGTGCAGCCAATTATGTTTAGTTTGAATTTGACGTTAATTTATTAATGAGGAGTATATTAGTAGTCACCCTTCTTCTAACTAAGGCTTCATTTGGTACGGCGGCGGCGGGTCGATCCGGCGGGTGGAAACAGAGTGTTCGAAACGGAGGGGGGAGGCGGCTGCTCCAAACGGAGCTTTTTGGGATTTTTCTCAAGATGGGCGGGTGGAAATGGAGCAAACGCCGCCGGAGGTTCATTTGTTTACCCTCCTTCCGGCGGCGTTTGCCCAAAACAAAGCAGCGAAACTCTCAAATAAATTCATTGTTATAGATTTCAGGAAGGGCTCAGAAAATTTTTTTGTCCATTTAATTATTTGGCAGATGAATAGAAATGCTCGATTTATGTTCATGAGATTGCCAATTTTAATAGTAAAAAAAAAAACCCTCTCTTGGTCGATCCGGGAAGCCCGATCATGTTAATTCGCCGGAGTAGCGGGACCGGAGGCCGCCGTCTCGACGGAAAAACGAAAGATTTGAAATTTTATAAAAATTTCAGAAAAACTTCGTCTTGTTGCACGAGACAACTGGTGGTGAAAGTTTCTCCGTCAGACATGTAAATCTAACATTCCCAACGAAATAGTGTTTGTGTGAAATGACTGCTCCATCAAAATATTCGATTGAACGTAGCATTTTTTTGAGAGAAACCAAGCGCTGCTTTCAGATTGAAATTCCATTAAGCACTTTGAAAAATCGAGATTCCAAAGTTCCAGACTATCCTCCTCATTTATTTATGTATTGACATAATTTGGGGAGGAAGATGAGGGAGAAGAAAGGGAGAGGATGCTCATGACCACGGCAAGTCGCTTGCGGTATTCGAGCACTTTAAAATGTTTGGGAAATCCATCAATAATATTACATAAATCTTCTCCAAATTCAAACCACTAACGTTTTCTGAAAAGTCTGTCCTCTTCAAACTATATTCACTTCAAATAGATGATGACAAACCAAAACTCACATACTTAGCTCTTTCATTTTCAAAGACAGATCCTAAGCACTCACAAAACCATCACTCGCCAGCTAGCTAGATCGAATGACTCAATTCTACCGGAATTAGGGCTTCAGCCTACAAAGTTCCACTAATTAAGGTTGTGTTTGTTCCCGTTACAAACTAGCCTGGTGGCACACTGGGAAGGAGAGAAAACGACTGGCGTGCATGGTGGATTAGAGCTCGCGAAGCCAGCGGCAAAACTGTCGATTTCCTCCTTTTTGTGCAGGCCGGCGTGGACGAGCAGCCGATTTTCTCCCAAACACTTTTCCGCACCTGTGGGGTTCTCAAACACGGAATGAAATGCATTATGTTAGAAATGATGCAAAAACAGACACCGAATAACTGTCCGGGTTAAATATAGGTGATTGATATCCGCACTATACTTTTGGATATTCGCACTACGTTTATTTCTAATTTTTCGCGCCTTTTGAAAATACTTCTTGTACATGCATTTTTAGGAAAAGTGTTCAACATAAAAGTTGTATATCTCGACTAAATCTACAACTTTCGTTCTGAACACTTTTGCTAAAAATGCATGTATAAAGCGTATTTTTAAAAGACGCGAAATCTGAGCGTATTTCCTAATGTACGTCTTGTACATGTATTTTTAGGAAATGTGTTCAACACGTTTCCTAAAAATGCATGTACAAGAAGTATTTTCAAAAGACGTGAAAAATTAGAAGTAAACGTAATGCGAATACCCAAAAGTATAGTGCAGATATCAATTGCCTAAATATAAAACATAAAAGAACATTTGCCACATGTCGCCAACCTGTGAGCCATGAAAACAGATCTACATCAAAAAAATTGGTAGAGCCTGCGGGCTACTTTATAACGCGGGAGAAATTGATAATTTATAAATCGATGTAAATTTTTGGGAACTAGCCGAAGAAGAGAGAGAAGTATGAAGGGTTATCCAAATGGCGAGATTAGTGTCTTCGAGGAAGAAACGCCACCGGGCGGCGTGGTCCTGGGGCTGGATGGCGGCGCCACCTCCACCGTGTGCGTCTGTGTGTCGGCGGCATCGGCGTCGATTGCTATCACCGGCGCCAAGTCTCTCCCGATTCTCTCTAGGGCAACAGCCGGTTGCTCCAATTTTAACTCTGTCGGAGGTAATCACCCTTCCATTTACTTTGACCGGTCCGCGTCATTTTCAAAGGCGTTGCAATTGGGAGAAGAGTAGAGAAAAATGTATAAAGTTCATTGGATTTATTTGCGTTTTTGGTTGCCTTATTTGGCTACGAATTAGTGAAGTCGTTTAACCCTGGATAGATTTTATTTCAAAGTTTAATCCGAAAGTGAGATTTAGAGGAAAGGTGTGGATGTTGATGTTTTCAAGAGGCTTATCCAAACTGTAAGCATAGATCTCAAAAGGAAGTGTAGTTATATAGATTACAGAGCACTGTGGATGTAGAGAGTGAAGAATTGGAAAGTTCAAAGTTGGAAGCCTCCATCAAGACAATGAAATCAAATACTACCATCAGGCTCCCTCTGAAATAGGAATTGCCTTTATTCTTAGCCATCAGTGCTTTCCAATTCTGTACAGCCATATATGAAAGGTTGTTATATTGCTTTGTAAATTCTATGTATAGTGGTAGACACATCCATGTACAAATATATGATATGTTCCTGTAATTAAAATAAAGGAAGCGTGCTGCAGTTTTGACAGCTAATCCAAAACTCTTTCCTCCAAAATTCTCCATGGTAGGTATCAGAGCCAAGTTGATGATCCGGAGGTACAAACCACCTTACGATTTTGAGTAGGATGGCTGAAAAGACGATCGTCGAGGCCACCAACCAACTCCAAAGCGTGGATGTGATGTCTCCATACTACATTCATGCCTCGGATAATCTAGGCCAAGTCTACATAAGTGAACATCTACATGATGGAAATTATGGAGAATGGTTCAACGACATGACCAACCCCTTGTTTGCAAAGAACAAGATTGCGTTTGTTGATGACACTCTCACTATGCCGGCGGCGGATTCACCGGATCTAACATACCGGATGCAATGTAATGCTATGGTGAAAAGCTAGCTAAAGAGTGACATGGATAAAGACCTCAAAAGTAGCATTCGCTACACGAGAATATTGAGAGAAATATGTGTTGATCTTGAAGAAAGGTTCGGGAAGGGAAATTCTTTGAGGGCTTATGAAATAAAACGAGCAATAACCCTTTTACGACAAGAAAGAATGTCAGTGTTCGCATACTACACAAAACTCAAAAGACTTTGGGATGAGGCACAATCCATATCGCCTTTGCCAAAGTGTGTTTGTGGCAGCTGCAGTTGTGACATCCAAAAGCAACTCAAAATGTTGAACGAGAAAGAACAACTCTATGACTTTCTCATGGGACTTGACGAGAATTTCAGAACCATAAAAACTCAGATTTTGAGCACGAAGTCTCTCTCGAGTTTGGGCAATGCCTATCACCTTGTGGCTGAGGATGAACAACAAAAACAAATGTCAGGAGCTCAGAGGCTGATCATTGGAGGCATCGACTTCTCAGGCTCAAAGCCATAAAGACAACAAGGACGTTGGAGATCAAAAACAATGGAGGAAAGAGAAATCAAAATATGGACATTGCGATAAGGCAAGACACAACACATCAACAAATCAACAAGCAACAATTGAACATTGAGCCACGAACATCGAAGGCAACAAATCAACATGTCGACCCGGTTGGAAACATGACTGATAAGCTTGATCTCAACAAGCCCTGGATAATTGATTTTGGTGCCACAGAGCACATAACTTGTGATGACAAAATGCTGGAAAAAACCGTGGATGTCACGAATGAGCTTCCTAACAAAATTCCAAATGGGGATGCTATACCCGTAAAGAATATTGGAAGAATAAGTTTTCCCAATGGGATGAAGATAAATCATGCGTTGAACATCCCTGATTTTAAATACAACCTTCTTTATGTTAAAAAGCTAACAAAGGATTTCAATTGCATACTAACTTTTATTTCGGATCTTTGTGTGATACAAGACTTATCTACGAGGAACTTGATTGGAGTGGGCATGCATTATGATGGCTTTTACTATCTTGAGCCCATTAAGCATGGGAGGTGCGGCTGTAATGCCCAGGTCTACTGTGGGTGTGCTACAGGTCTGCAGACCAGTGACCCCAACCCCTCTCCACAGATCTGACTGGCTACATCTGTTAATTTCAATGACAAGTTGTTAAGGTTGGGTCTCAAACCGCATACCTCCTTTTGATTAAGGAAACACAAGTTAAGCAGACACCACAAAGATTTCCTAGGAGGTCACCTATCCCTCTACTACTCTCAAATTCTGGAGATGGGTTGGGGTCACTGGTCTGCAGACCTGTAGCGCATCCACAGTAGACCGGGGCATTGCAACGACAATGTCAGTCAATGGAGGAGTCACTTCAGAAGTATGACACAAGAGACCCGGTCATGCATCGAAAGAGAAAATATAACTAATCATACGAGTATTCAATAATGTTACATGTAAAAATATCATGCATTGTGATTCTTGCTTAACAGCTAAACAAACCACAGTACATTTTCCCATTAGTTCAATAAAGTCCACTTCATATTTTGATCTAATCCATTGTGTCATTTGAGGAAATTACAAAGCCGCGTCATTTTCTAGGGTGCATTACTTTCTCACCACTGTAGACGATTATGGTAAAGGTGCTTAAGTATACTTGATAAAACATAAATCTGAAGTCAGTCACTACCTGACCACATCTTGCAACATGATTGAGTCTCAATTTTAAAAGAGAGTTAAGAAAATAAGAACAAATGATGGTATTGAATTTCAATCAAATTATATGCACGACTACTATAAGGATCATGAAATAGTCCTACATACCTTATGCGCCGATACACCACACCAAAATGGAGTTGTAGAATGGAAGCACATGCACATATTGGAAATGGCAAGGTCATTAAGGTTTGAAGCCAATCTCCCAATTAACTTTTGGAGCAAATGCGTTCTCACTGCCGCATACTTCATAAATAGATTACCTTCAAAAATTATAGGGAATAAAACACCTTATGAACTACTATTACAAAGAGAAGCAACATATGATCATCTAAGAGTTTTTGGGTGTCTAGCGTATGCTTGCGATAATAAAAAGGATATAAATTTAGTGAAAGGGGGAGACCTATGCATTTTCGGTGGTTACCCAATCAGATAGAAGGGCTATCGCGTTTGCAATATTGAAAACCGCATGATATACTAGAGCTGTAACGGTTCGGTTCGGTTCAGTTTGTAAGCAAAACCGCAAACCGAATCACCCTATGTGGTTCCAAAAATTTGGAACCGAACCGAACCGCTCAAACATTGAAACCGAATATTCGGTTTGGTTCGATTCGGTTCGGTTTTGGTGGTTTAAATAATGTGACAAAACTTAAAGATTTATAGATAGAGATCAGAGATGATGCAATGAATGAGACTCAACCACCTAATATGAAAGTGTTGTCTGAACACCATTCCTGTCACTTAACCATTTCAGGACTCCAAAATCAAATAAATGAAAAATAAAATATACATCATCATTGTTTGTTTGGAAAGGATCTAGATTAGAGAAATATCTAGACCACAGATCAACAACAACTTAGATGTTTAATCAAAACAAAAAACAAAAACATAAAAAATATAAGAGAAATCCGCGAAAAATCACGCCCGGGTGTGTTGGGTTTGCTCATGGGTTTAATCATTAATGAAATATAATTAACTGTTTGCCGCAAAATTCAAAACCATGAAGCGTATGGTTTAACACTTAAACGTATGGTTTAATGAAAAATATGAAATGTAATTAACTGTTGTATGATTAAACGTATGATTTAATGAAATTTAATTAATAAATTTGTTAGAATAACTCTTGTACTGGGCCCATGGATTGTTGGCCCATTTATGCTTCTTCTTGTTTAGTCCCACATCTTGTATAGGATTTGTTTCCTCTCTCTCTCTCCTATATATTTGTATACTCTCTTTGTATTTACATACTCAATCAATATACATAAGTTTCTGACCATTTCTACATGGTATCAGAGCCAGGTTCCGCCTCTCGCGGTTTGCCAACATCTGACCGCACTGTGTAAACTCTCTCGCGGTCTTCCTCCCGCAACTTGTTTTTCGCGGCCTGTTTTGTTTCTAGCCGCGCTTCCCTGCGGCCTGCTCTTTCAGTCCGCCTCCCTCTGCCCTTGCTTTCTCTCCGTGGATCCACCTTCACCCTTCCCCCCCTCCTGCTTTTATAGCCTTTCCTCTCTCCGTGGGACCACCTCCTTACCTGTCCGCTGCGGCCTCTCTCCTAGTCGCGGCCTCTCGTCTGTCCGCCGCGGCCTTTCTTCTCGCTGCGGCCTCCTTCTCTGTCCGCTGCTCAGATCTGCCTGACCGTGCGGGTTGTCTCCTTCTCGCCTGCATCTTGGTCGCGATCTCCTGCCTTCTCCTGGTCGCACGACTTGTCTCAGTCCGACGCGACTTGTCTCAGTCCGGCGCGACTTGTCTCAGTCCGACGCGACTTGTCTCAGTCCGGCGCGACTTGTCTCAGTCCGGCGCGGCCTGTCTCAGTCCGACGCGTACGATCTGCCTGACCGTGCGGGCTGTCTCCTTCCCGCCTGCATCTTGGTCGCGATCTTCTACCGTCTCCTGGTCGCCCGACTTGTCTCAGTCCAGTGCGGCTTGTCTCAGTCCGCCCGACTTTTCTTTATCCGCGGCTTTCTTCCCTAGTCGTCTAAGGGCTGCGGCCTGTCTCCATGACTTCCTCTGGTACTTCTCCCAGCTCGGCGGCCAGCCCGCCCCCTGTCCATCCGGCCTGTCCTCCAGACCGCCCGGCCTGTTCTGTCGACCTCCGTGACGAGCTCCGGATCACTACTATCTCTCTTTCTGGCAATAAGAACTTTATTCCTTGGGTACATTCTGTTCGGCGGGTTCTCCAGGCTAAGGGCCTTCTCCCGCACCTTACTCAAGCCCCTCCTTCTACACCTACGGATGATTGGCTTCGTAATGACGGTCGTGTTCAGACTTGGATTCTGAACTCCTTGGATGGTGAGCCCTATCAAATGGCTATGTACCACGGTACCGCCAAGGCTATGTGGGATGAGCTCCATTCCTTGTATTCTGGCCGCGATAGCCTCCAACATCTTTATGACATCCTCACTGATCTCTTCACTCTCGACACTGGCGGCGCCTCAGATATGATCTCGTTTGTCGCTCGGGCTAAAACACTTGCTGAAGCCTGGATCCAGCACCAGCCGCCGACCACTGATCTTGCTGCTCAGCGGGCTCAGAAGGAAGCTGCTTGCATTGCCATCCTTATAGCTCGACTTCCTTCTCATCTTCACAGTCTTCGTGCTCAGGTCCTGGCCGCTCCTACTACGCCCTCTTTTTCGGATGTCTGCTCCATGCTTCTCCGGGTCTCGCCTCCTCCAGATCCTCCAGCTCCCTCTCCACCGGCTCTCCTTCAGCATGCTCCTCCGCTCTTACCCTCTCCTCCCCCTTCTACTCGGGGGGGGGGGGGGGGGACGGTCGGGCTCGCGGGGCCGTGGCCGTGTCGGCCGTGGCCGGCCAAAGTGCTCCTTCTGCGGCAAGGATGGCCATCTTGAGGCGGCTTGTTACAAGAAACTCGGCTACCCCCCTCGCCCGACGGCTTCTGCCGTTACTGACGCTCCTCCGGATCTCGAGACCGTCCGTCTTCAGCTCCAGCATCTCCAGGGGCTGCTCAACCCCCCCTCGGCCTCCGTCGCCTCCGTCTCCCACACAGGTACTGCTTGTCTCTCCCACAGCCCGGGTTGGATTATGGACTCTGACGCTACTCATCACATCACTTCGCAACGGCATGCCGCGTACTCGGGTTCTCCTTATCCGAAGTCCATCACCGTGGCCAATGGGGCGCTGGTTCCTGTCTCCGGCTCGGCCGATCTTTCTATCCACCCATCCCTCCTTCGCTCGGCTCTTCATGTTCCGAGTTCCCCTTTTAACTTACTCTCTGTTGGGCGTCTTACGAGTGACTTGGATTGTTCTGTTATATTCACTTCCTCTTCTTTTGTTATACAGGATCGGCGGACGCGGACTAGCATTGGTAAAGGTCAGCTGCGGAATGGGCTCTACCTTCTCGATGCCTCTCCGATCGCTCTCTCTTCCGTCTCCTCCACTGCCTGGCATCGCCGCCTTGGTCATGCCCCTCTGCCAGTTCTCCAGCGGGCTCTTCCAGACCTTTCTTTTACTTCTTTTCAGTGTGATTCATGTATTCTCGGCAAACAGCCACGTTCTTCGTTTCCTTCGCATTGTACTCGGAGTGCGGCTCCTTTTGATCTTGTTCATTCGGATATTTGGGGACCATTTCGGATTCCTAGTATATGGGGTTATCGTTATTTTCTCACCTTTATTGATGATCATTCACGCACCACGTGGCTCTACTTACTTCGCAAACGCTCCGAGCTTCCCCGAGTGTTTCGGGCATTTGTCCTTGAGACCCGGACGCAATTCAATACCACCCTCAAAACTCTCCGTACTGATAATGCTCGTGAATACACAAGCCACGACTTTACCACCTTATGTTCGGAATACGGGATTCTCCATCAAACCTCTTGCGCGTATACCCCGCAACAAAATGGGGTTGCCGAATGCAAGAACCGCCTTTTATTGGATGTTGCCCTCTCCCTCATGATCCAAATGCATGTTCCTAAAGCCTACTGGAACTTTGCGGTCTCCACTGCCTGCTTTCTCATCAATCGCCTCCCTTCCTCTGTCCTCAATTATGCGACTCCCTTCAGCATATTGTTTCCCTCCACTCCGGCTTTCCCTCTCTCGCCCCGTATCTTCGGAAGCACCTGCTATGTCCACTGCCTCGGGCCCTCCTCCGATAAATTGGACCCCAGGGTGGCGAAACACATCTTTGTTGGCTACTCCCACACCCAGAAGGGCTATGTTTGTTACTCACCCGCTACCGGCAAGGTCACCGTCTCTGCGGACGTTACCTTCCGGGAAGACGAACCGTTCTTTCCTGCTCCCTCCCCTACTGCTCCCCCACCGCCTCCTCTCCCGCCGTCCTTCCCTCGTCCCGTTATTCCTGCTACTCCACCACCACCCCCGCTCTCTCCTCCCCCGCTCCTTCTACCACCAAACCGCCCGTTATCCGGGTCTACACTCGTCGCCCTCCCAGTTCTGTTGCCCCTCTGCCGCCGACCTCTGCCATGGACACTTCGCGTCCCTCGGATCAGGTAACACCCTCCACTGCCCATCCTCTGGAGGCCTACGTCTCTCTTCATCGTCTTTCTCCACCTCTGCACACCTTTGCTACTTCTCTCTCTTCGGTTTCTGTTCCTAACTCTGTACAGGAGGCGCTTCAACATCCGGGCTGGCGGGCAGCCATGGAAGAGGAGATGTCTGCTCTCTGGGCTAACCAGACATGGTCCGTTGTCCCCCTCCCTCCGGGTCAGAAACCGGTCGGGTGCAAGTGGGTCTTTGTCATCAAACATGCTGCTGATGGGACGATCGACCGTCTGAAGGCTCGCCTTGTCGCTCGCGGCTTCACTCAACAACAGGGGCTCGACTATGAGGAAACCTTTTCTCCGGTCGCCAAGCTCAATACCGTTCGGGTCCTTCTCTCTGTCGCTGTTCATCGACGGTGACCTCTCTTTCAGCTTGATGTTAAGAATGCTTTCTTAAATGGGGATCTCCAGGGAACGGTCTATATGCAACAACCACCCGGGTTTGAGACCACGGGGGAGTCTCAGGTTTGCCGCCTTCAGAAGGCTCTGTATGGTCTCAAACAATCTCCACGGGCCTGGTTTGAGAAATTCAGTAAAGTACTTCGAGCTGTCGGCTTTAGCCGAAGCTCGGCTGACTTCTCGCTCTTCACTCGTCACCGACCATCAGGGACGGTCCTTCTTCTAGTATATGTTGATGACATCATCATCACGGGAGATGACTCACAAGGGATACATGCAGTCAAAGCACATCTGAACTCGGTCTTTTAGACAGGACCTGGGGACTCTGCGATATTTTCTGGGTCTTGAAGTTGCCAGGCGACCGGACGGCCTTATTCTATCTCAACGGAAATACTGTACTGATCTTCTTATGTCCCTCTTTCTATGCTTCCTTCTAAGGTGTTCGACTGTGTTTGCTTCGTTCACATCCATCACCCTCCTCCAACTAAACTTGACCCCGTGCACTATGGTGTGTTTTTATCGGCTACTCCCCTACGCAAAAAGGCTATATGTGTTTCCATCCTCCTACGAAGGTCTTTACCACTATGGATGTCACGTTCTGTGAATTTGAGACCTATTATCCTGCCTTGGGTACTACCCCCTCTGTTCCTTCTTCTCCTCCGTCTCCTTCTGTGCCGCTTCCTATTCCTCTACCTTATCCCTCATTTCAGGGGAAGCTTATACCGTTGGAAGTGAGTGCTTCTCCTGCTCCTTGTCCTACCGCTTCTAGTTTGCAGGTGTACACGAGGCGAAGACAGAGGACCACCAGCGTACTTGACCTGACTATGCAACCAGATCAAACACCGGATCCTGAATCAGGGCCTGCTGAACCTCCCGTTGCTCTCAGGAAAGGTACTCGTGCATGTACTCAACATCCCCCTTTCAATTATGTTTCTTATGACTTATTCTCCACTTCCCATAAGACCATTGTGTCTTCTCTCACTTCCCTGTCTGTTCCAACATCTTGGCAGAGTGCTCTGGAGATTCCCGTGTGGAGAGAGGCGATGTTTGAGGAAATGACTGCTCTTGAAAAGAACAACACATGTGATTTGATGCATCTATCCCATGGAAAAAACGGTTGGATGCAAATGAGTATTCTCCGTTAAACAAAACTCTCAAGTTGTTGTTGAAAGGTGTAAAGCAAGACTGGTGGCAAGAGTGTATACTCAAACCCTTGGGATTGACTATCTGGAGACGTTCGCCCCTTTTGCAAAGATGAACACTATCAGAGTCCTTTTATCCTGTGCTGCCTACAGAGGATGAGATTTTTGGGAACTTGACGTAAAAAACGCCTTCCTTCATGAGGATCTTGATGAGGAAGTTTATATGTCTCTGTCACCAGGCTTTACTCCCGAAGGTTTTACTCCCGAAGGTTCAACTGGACATGTCTGCAAGCTAAAGAAAGTCATATATGGGTTGAAACAGTCTCCAAGAGCTTGGTTTGGGAGATTTTATAGAGCCATGTTGTCTTTTGGGTATCACCAGAGCAACGCCGATCATACATTATTTATCAAACATCTGACCGGTAAACTCATTGCCCTCATCGTTTATGTTGATGATATTGTTAGAACAAACGATGACGTGGAAGAGATCAAGCTCCTAGAATTAAAATTGGCGTCTGAGTTCGATGTCAAGGACTTGGGCGCACTAAAATATTTTCTGGGTATTGAAGTGGCAAGGTCCAATCATGAAATTTTCATCTCTTAAAGGAAGTACACTCTGGACCTGCTTGAGAAGACTGGGATGAGTGGTTGTAGACAAGCTGATACTCCAATTGAAGCGAACACAGGATGGGTCGTGATTATGGAAAGGAGATTGAAAATGTTCCTGAATTTCAGAGATTGGTAGGAAGATTGACCTATCCGGCCCATACTCGTCCAAATATTGTTTACGCTGTAAGTGTTGTCTGCCAGTTCATGCATGCTCTGAAGACTCGCCATGCAAATGTTGCTTACAGGATTCTCAGGTACCTTAAGTCCTCACCTGGAAGTGGGATATTGTTTTCCCCAAATTGAACTCTAAAAATTGAAGTCTACACCGATGCTGATTGGGCTGGTGCAATCGACGATCGACGATCCACCTCAGGGTACTGTTCCCTTGTTGGTGGGAATCTTGTTACTTGGAAAAGTAAAAAACAACATGTTGTGGCAAGGTCGAGCGCTGAAGCAGAGTTTCGGGCCATGACACATGGAGTTTGTGAATGTCTTTGGTTAGACTCTTTGCTAAGTGATCTGGGTCTCTCAGAAGAGGAGCCCATTCGACTGTATTGCGATAACAAAGCTGCTATCAGCATCGCCCATAACCCGGACCAACACGATCGAACTAAGCACATTGAAGTAGATTGCCATTTCATCAAAGAAAACATTGAAAGTAGGGTTGTTTGTACTCCTTTTGTTCCCTCTGATAGACAGCTTGCTGATATCCTCACAAAAGGATTGAGTGTGAGTACCTTTGGAAGAATTGTTGACAAGTTGGACATGATTAACATCTCACGGTCAACTTGAGGGGGGTGTTACAATATGTATTATTATTATTATTAACGGGGTATTTTGTGTATTGCGTAATATTGTATTATACCAATCCACCTCCATATATAGAGGGGATTTGGGCTCCTTATTGTGTAATTGATGAATCTAATCTTCTTCACGCGACAATATGTTAATGAAATAAAATCTAGAAAGTGTGCTGCAATTTTGATAGCCACTCCAAAACTCTTTCCTCCAAAATTCTTCAGAGTGAACCTATTTCGATTGCCTTCTTTGATATGCTACTCTATATAATTGAAGTAGATCGTCATTTCATCAAAGAGAACATTGAAAGGAGGCTTGTTTGTACTCCTTTTGTTCGCTCTGATAGACAGTTTGCTGATATCCCCACAAAAGGACTGAGTGGGAGTACCTTTGCAAGATTTGTTAACAAGTTGGGCATGACTAACATCTCACGACCAACTTGAGGGGGAGTGTTACAATATGTATTATTATTATTAGTGACGCATTTTATGTATTGTGTAATATTGTATTATCCCAATCCGCCTCCATATATAGAGGGGATTTGGGCTCCTTATTTTGTAATTGAATCTATTCTTCTTCACACGACAGTATATTAATGAAATAAAATCTAGAAAGTGTGCTGCAGTTTTGATAGCCACTCAAAAACTCTTTCCTCCAAAATTCTTCAGAGTGAACCTATTTCGATTGCCTTCTTTGACCTGCTGCTCTATATAATTGATGAACTTCGGCATAATGCCTTCTATGATACTGTAGGAGTACTACGAGGTATCCCTGCACATGAAATATTGGGAATTGGTGGAAAATGAAAGCTTTGTCAGTGAAAATTTTAGTATTATAATGTGATGGCAAGGGAAAAAGGAAGAGCTTAAGTACGACACAAAATAACCTTTTTTATTTTTATTATTGTAGAAAAATGCCTAGAATATTTGGGAACAACCAAAAATTCTTTATTAATTCTTTTTCCTATCTAAATACATGTATGAGTACACTTATATAGAAAGCACTCCCCCACAAGCTGGAGCGTACAAGTCGTAAGCACCCAACTTGGACAAGAACTGATGAAATAGAACACAAGGTAAGGCCTTCGTGAGAAGATCAACAACTTGATCTGTAGCCGAAACATATTTCAACTCCAGCTTCTTCATTTGAACTTTTTCCCGAATGAAGTGACAGTCAACTTCAATGTGCTTCGTTCGTTCATGGAAAACTGGATTCTTAGTATAACCACTTGACTGTCACAAAGTAAGGTAGCTGGTGAACAAAGTTTGACTCACAGATCACCCAGGAGACTTTCTAGCCATGTGAGCTCAGATACAACAGATGTCATCAAACGGTACTCGGCTTCGGCCGAAGAGAGAACAACTACAAATTATTTCTTGCTGCGTCAGGTAACAAGGTGACCTCCGAAGTATGTACAAAATCCGTTGGTGGAACGCCGATCATCCAGGGAGCTAACATAATCAACATCCGAATACGCAACCAACGTTGGAGTAGAGGAAGAGGTTTTGTATACCAGCCCTTGACCAGGAGCTGTTTTCAAATATCTTATGATGCGTTCAACAGCCTGCAATTGAGACATCCGAGGAGAATGCATAAATTGGCTGACAACCCCAACAACAAAGGAGATGTCTGGTCTTGTGACTGCAAGATAAATTAATTTTCCAACATGACGTCAATAGTATTCAGGATTTTGGAGGAGAAGATCTGTGTCAGAGGCATGAGCACAAAACTTGTGATTGATATCCATAGGAGTATCATTCGACTTCCATTCAGAGTAGCCAGCATCCTGAAGAAGGTCGAGACAGTACTTCCGTTGAGATAAGACAAGACCATCATCTCCCGTGATTAGGATGTCATCGACATAAACTAAGATGAGAACAATGTCTGTTGTTTGATGACGAGTACATAGAGAAAAATCCGCCAAACTCCGAGTAAATCCAACTTCACGGACAACCCTGCCGAATTTGTCAAACCATGCCCGAGGAGATTGTTTGAGACCATAAATGAACTTCTTGAGATGAGAAACTCGGGTCTCCCCCGTGGTCTGAAACCCGGGAGGCTGTTGTATGCAGACGGTTTCTTGTAGGTCGCCATTGAGAAAGACATTCTTGATATTCAGTTGATGTAAGAGCCATTGCCGATGTGCAACCAATGAGAGTAGGGCACAAACCATGTTGAGCTTGACCACTAAAGAGAAAGTTTCCTCATAATTGAGGCCTTATTGTTGAGTAAACCCACAAGCCACAAGACGGGCCTTGAGACGGTTAATTGTTCTATCAGGAGCATGTTTGATCACAAAGACCCATTTACATCTAACAACTTTTTCCGGGAGGAAGAGAAACCAGATCCCATGTTTGATTAACACAGAGGGCAATCATTTCTTCGTTCATGGCTGCCAGCCGGCCTGGATGTTGGAGAGCCTCCTGCACAGAGTTAGGTGCAGAGATGAAGGATAATGAAGTAAAAAAGTGTTGAAGCACCAGAGATAGGCGATGTAAGAATACATAATTCGCCATGAGATGAGTTGTGCAGGCAGGAGCCAGATCAATAGGTTGCATGGTGCCAGAGGTTGAAGGCAACTGCGGCGGGGCGGCGAAGCTAGGAGGACGACGGGTATAAACACAAAGAAGAGGTGGTTTGTGCGGACCGGGAACCGGGTTTGGAAGGAGTGGTAAGGGAGACTTAACTGGGATGACAGGTCGTGGTAATAATAGTGGTGGAAGCGGGGGGGGGGGGGTAGGTGGTTGGTTGGTGGAGTAGAGCTAAAGGGTTGGTCTTCCAGAAAGGTTACATCAGCAGATACAATCACCTTGCGGGTGGTGAGAGAGTAGCACACATACCCTTTTTTAGTACGACAATAATCAACAAACATATGTTTGGTTTCCCGAAGAGCGAACTTGTCAGTGGAAGGGCTATGTATATGAACATAGCAGGTGTACAACCCATATTCATCGAGGGTGGACCCCCCTAGAGCCAGGTTGACAGAAGTCAAAGTCAGCAAGTCAAGACAGAGGTCAGAGTCAACGCTCCAGACAACGGAATGCCTGGGCGAGTATGATGAGCTCCCCTCGCATACTCGTCAGGTAGGCGACTAGGCATGATACTCGCCCAACCGTGCGAGCTCCTCCAGGAAGTCGCCTGGTTGCCGAGGGATGGGGCTATAAATAAGACCCACCCCTCCCCCAGGATTTCCCTATAAATAGGACCCCAGGGGTACGAGGAGGGACACTCTTGAATCTCTCCGAGATCTCAGACTTTTTTCTTGGACGCTAGCTTAGCCTGTGAATTCCTTTTTCTCAGAGAGCAGGTAGCGACCTAGCGACTATCCTTTCTTAGTCGCCGCGACTTAGTTACCAGCTAGTCTCCCTCGTACCCTGCTCGGCCATTCTTGGTTGTGGAGGGATTGCTTCTTACAAGCTTCCGGGTACGCGGTGTGACCTTATTGCCGCAGCGCCTATGATCCTGTTTGTTGTTTGGCAGTTTCCGTGCTTTAGCCCGCTAGCCGTCAAGCCTATCCGTTGAGCCGATAACTTTAGGCTGTCTTGATCCGATTTTTGGAGTAGAGAATTTTTCCGGCTTCAACAACAGGTACAACCAAATGTTCGAGGCGTGAGGGGGAAGGGCAGTATGGAGGGGGAAGAGAAGACTAAACAGAGTGATATAGTTGAGGACGGAGGAGGGTAAATGGTTGATGAGATAACTTGCCATGGAAACAACAAAGTGCCAATAAGTCTTGGGTACTTGCATTTAAAACATGAGGGAGCGAGCAATATCAAGAAGATGTCTATTTTTGTGCTCAGCCATACCATTCTATTGGGGAGTATAAGCACACGAGGTCTGATGAATGATCCCAAACTCAGAGTAGAGATTATCAAACACATGACTAGCGTATTCACGAGCATTATCAGTTTGAAGTGTTTTAATGGTGCAGAAAAACTATGTGCGAGTCTCAATAATAAAAGCTCAAAACACTCATGTAAGCTCAGAGCAACCACGCAGTAAGTATAACCATGTCATACGAGAATAATCATTAATAAAAGTGATCAAATAGCGACAACCGGACAAACTAGCTATTTTGTATGGACCCCAAACATCAAAATATACTAAATCAAAAAGAGCAACGCTCCAAGTACAATGAGGAGAGAAAGATGAACGATGTTGTTTTTTCCAAAATACATGAATCGCAAGTAAATGTTGGAAGAGGAACATCAGGAAGAGCCTTCTTGAGGACCTGGAGAGAAGCATGCCCAAGACACCGATGCCATTCTGCAGAGGAGATAAAAGAGAGAATGGTAGGAGAGACATCAAGAAGATAGAGCCCGTTGTGAAGTCGTCCTTTACCAATGATACTTTGCGTCCATCGATCCTACATCAGAAAAAAAGAAGCTGTGAAGGTGACAAAGCAGTCAAGATCGGCAGTGAGACGACGAACAAAAAGTAAATTAAACGGAGTGCCCGGGACATGAAGGGCTGAGCGAAGAAAAATAGAAGGGTTGAGAGGTATATCAGTAGAGCCGGAGACAGGAGTGCTGTCACCATTGACTACTGCGATAAACTTGGAATGCAGAGAGTTCAAGTCTTGAGGTGGTTGCTGCGAAGTGATATGGTGAGTAGCACCCGAGTCCATTGTCCATCATGAACTAGTGGAGATACAGGTGATATCTTCATTAGAGATGAAGACAACGAAGGCATGTAAGCGGTTGAGTAACCCTTGAAGTTGCTGGAGCTGGAGGCACACTTCATCGAGATCAGCACGAGTGGCGGAAGAGGTGTCAGTAGCAACAAAGGCAGTAGGACGAGGAGGCAGACCATGTTTGCGGTAGCAAGTTGCCTCAAGATGTTCATCTTTGCGCAGCAGGTACACTTAGGCCTCGGCCGGCTACCACGACCCCGATCGCGGGAGTGGGAGCGACCTCCTCGGGTAGAGGGAGGAGTGAGGGGTGGGGCAGCAGGGCGCTGAAGAAGAGATGGTGAGGTAGGGCCGGTAGCGTCAGGAGGTGGTGTAACCATTAACATCATGGAGCAAACATCAGATAAGGAGGGAATCGTAGAGGAAGAGAGTATCTGAGCACGAATACTGTGAAGATGAGGTGAAGCGCGAGCCATCATCATGACAATACCAACAGCTTTATTTTGAGCACGTTGAGCAGCCAAATCAGTAGTAGGAGGTTGATGCTGAATCCATACCTCAACTAAAGTCTTAGAGCGCGCAACAAAGGAGGTTAAGTCAGCAACACTGCCTGAGTCAAGGTTTTGAAGACCCCTGATGATGTCAAACAAGTGTTGGAGACTGTCCTTGTCGGAGTAAAGAGAATGAAGCTCATCCCACATTGCCTTGGCCGTCTCATGATACATCGCCATACGGTAGGGTTTTCCATCCAGGGCATTGAGGAGCCAAGTGGAGCACGACCATCGTCATGTAGCCAGTCATCAGTGGGAGCAGAAAGAGTGTCCTTAGTCAAATGGTGTCGGAGACCACTCGTCTAAAGAACCCGGCGGATAGAGTGCACCAACTCAACAAAATTTTTCTTCCCACTAAGAGAAATGGTGATGATTCACAACTCGTCATGGACCTCAGGAACATGCATAGCCGCACAGGTAGGAAGAGAGGGCGCTTCAGGAGATGCCATCAAGCTCAGCGACGGCGAGAGGGAGACACTTGCGATCAGACGACAAGCAAGACAAAATCGAACTGAGGTGCGGACTGAGGAATGCTGCCAGAGAAAGAAATAACCGCGACTAGAAAAACGCGATTAGGAGAAGAGTGAGGAGAGCTGCGGCGGTCTGAAGAATCTGCAAACAAGAAGCGGCGAGCTGGACAATGGCGAACTGGGGAAGCTGCGACTACGGTAAGGGGAGCAATCTGCGACCTGGAGACCTGCGGAGCAGCGGTCTGAAGAAAAGCACGACGACAGAGCCGTGGCGGACTGAGAGCAAAAGTGGCTGTCTGAGAGCAAGTTTCAGCGAATGCGAGCTAAGGGGCTATGGCGGCCTGAGAAGAAGGTCGTGAACAAGCAGAGAACAGCGACCATCGATTAGGGCGAGCGAATAGTGACCTGTGAGAAGCAATTGGCTGCAAGAAAGTCCCGACCTAGCAGGTAGGGCAGCGAACTAAACCCAGATTGACCGCGGCGAACAACTAAACTAGTGGACCCCATTGAGCAGGATGAGCGTAGCTATAAAAGCAAAAGAGGGGGGGGGGGCAGTGGCTGGTGGAACCACATGAGGAAGGGTTGCGGTTAGAACCGCGGAGGCCGCACGATGCACGTAGAGCTGTGGTTAGGACTTAGGAGAAGTGTTGCAGATAGGATATGAGAGGCTGCGGGAAGCAGGGTGAGCTGTGAAAAAAGGTGCAGGACCGGTGACTCTGATACCATGTAGAAAAACTCCCAAAATATTTGGGAATAACCAAAAATTCTTTATTAATTCTTTTTCTTATCTAAATACAAGTATGAGTACACTTATATAAGAAGAGAAAGAGAGAGAAAATCTCATTCAAGATGTGAGACTAATACATAAGGTGGAAAAGGGCCTTTGATGAACCTTTTTTTGTGTATTTACATGATTTTCTTCTAACAATTATATATATACTAGTGACAATGAACTTGGATCCCCCGTGTGGCCAACGACGTGACCCCGACCGCGACAGTGCGCCGGTGCGACGACACTCCAAACACACGCAACTCCGAGCGCACGATTGCAGTCCCCCGACACGTCTGCTCTCGAGGGACGGTGATGGTGGTGGGCGTAGCGTGCGGCGGATTGGGAGGAGAGTGGATCGTGAATGTGTTGTCGGCTCACGACTAGAGAGGGGGTTGGGGTCGATGGAGGATCACGAGCAGGTTGCGGGCTAGGGAGGGTTTGTTATAGGATATTTTTAAATTTTTTTAATCAATGGTTGTTATTTATTTGACGGGCTTCACTATTACACCATTAAGAAGATATCTATCTATATATATATATATATATATATATATATATATATATATATATATATATATATATATATATATATACTAGTGGTGCACAAAAAAAACCGGTCCTAATCGGTCCGGTTGGAACCGGATCGGTTAGGACCGGCTATGGACTGGTTCCGGACCGGTCCCAGTGGTCCCTAGAGGTCCCCCCTTTTCCACCAAAGACCGGTCCCGGACCGGGACCAGTAAAAGACTGGGACCGGTAAAAAACCGGTAAAAGTCCGTTAATTAGACCGGTTATGCACTCGTATTCATAGGTTTTGGACTATAATTCTCTTCATTTTTATCAACTTAGATTAGATTAGAGTCAAAACTTGATTATAGACAACATTCATACAAAATCTAATAAAAAAGAGGACTGCAATCGATTCAGAATAGCAGAGTACCAATAAAAAAAATCGGCCGGGGACTGGTTAGGACTGGTCCGCCGGTCCCAACCAGTCCTCCTCAAGAATAGGAAAACCGGTCCCGGACTGGGACTGGTTTGAGCGGGACCGGTCCGGGACCGGTCGGCAAAGACCTTTCTTTTTAATGAGCGGTCCTGGACCGGACTGACAGTTTTTTTGTGCAGTACTGAATTCTATACTATATAATAATTAAAAACTTCCATTTGGTGAAACATTTCACTTTCACATTTTGTTTCTCATAATTTTTTAACCACAAAAAAGCAATAGGGGAGAGGAGAGAAGAGATCAATCAATTATTATTATGTTCTGTTGCTTCATATTTGTTGAATATGATAATCATATGACACTCATTTAATATTTTTGATGTGACCACTGATACTTCAGTGCAAATTAATCATGCTTATAATTATAGTTAAATTATAAATTATTTAGCACATACTCCTCCTTATCCATAATACATAGCTGGTTGCCTCCCCATATTTTGACTTAGGGGAAGCTTAATTTTTCAGGGGACGTTGACATGATACTATCATTGTCAAGGCATGGGAACCATGTGCACGGCTGATTGTATACACACACACTCGCACATACACAATACTTATTAACTACTTGATTGTAACGTATTATACTATCAAAGAAATCACAATATTAAAAGAACTCAGTCAAAAAATTTAATACCCATGGTCCCAGATTCTAGAGGGAGGGAGGGAGGGAGAGTGAAACATCAAAATTTTATTTTTGCAGCCATTGGCCCAACATTAAGGGGAGAGAGAGAGTGTGTGGCACTGTTAATAAAGTTAGTAGATCGTTAGATCATTACGGGGATTATAAAAAAGAAAGAAAATTTATGTTTCACCCATGCACTTTTAATTACTTATGATTAAGTCCATAAAATTTAACCATAATTTGCTTTGAAATTGTGATTCCTTAACCTGTCAATTTACTGTTCTAATGTGCTTTTATTACCTCTTCTAAGGAGAAAATATTTGATTGTGTTGTTTTGGTGTCTTCTAGCAATCAGATATTCATATCATATCCACTAGGAATCCCAATTTTCTTTCGTAAGACAGTGTTAAGATTCCAATATGCTTCCTAGATTTGTCCTTTATTATTCTGCCGGTCATTGTGCTTGTGGATATATTTTGTTGATTTAATACATCCACACAAATTCATTATGATAAGGACATATAATTAGAGTACAAGATATAACCTTTATCTTATTTTCTGTTTATTGTCCAAAGATAGGTTCAACTGTGTGGCTTGCAAGCAGTTACTTAATATGGAAAAACAAGAATGACTCATTTCTTTAATTTTGTATTACAAAAAAACTAAACACAAAAAATTTCTTATTTCTTTGTTCTATAGAAGCTTCAGCAAAGGAGACACTAGAGAAGGTTATGGTTGAAGCTCTTTCCAAGGCTCATTCTAGTCACTCAGCTGTTCGAGCAATTTGCTTAGCAGTGTCAGGCGTTAATCATCCTTCAGATCAACATAAAATTTTGGATTGGTTCAGGTGCGTTCTCTCATTTTCTTTCAAGGGTGCTCCAAACTTGCATCATTTGTTATTTTCCACAATGACAAACACCATGTTAAAATTTGAATCAAGATGTGTAATACTAAGCCTACCACACATCGTATCGAGGATCACTCAAGTTCAAGTAAGAGGAGAGAGCTTGCTGAAATACATGGTTATCAAGGATTTTACCTTGACATCTTTGATCGGATATTGAAGATACATTCCTGCTGTTTAACCTATACTGTTGTAAAGTAGTTATAATTCTTTCTGAGATAGTTTACTCTTCATTTTTGGCTACAAATTAATTTGAATGCATATTTTTTTGGGTTGGTAAATAGTTAATTGGACATAGTAATGCTTTCTGTTAATATGTGTACCCCTTTTTAATTTGCTTGATATATATACAAATTCAGTGACAAGAATGAGGACATCTGGAGGATTAACGCAAGAATTCCCTATCAATGTTGGTTTACATCAAGGTTCAACTTTAAGCCCTTATCTCTTTACCCTTATCTTAGATGAGCTCACCAGACATATCCAACAAGCAATACCTTGGTGTTTGTTGTTTGCAGATGATATCGTTTTGGTCGATGAGATGCGCGTGGGTGTAAACGCAAAACTTGAATCTTGGCGAGACACTTTAGAAAAAAGGTTTTAGGTTGGGCGGGACAAAAACAGAGTATATGAAGCTTAAATTTAGCAGTGCAAAAAGGGTGGATAACTTCGTTATTAAGTTGGGTGATCAAGATATTTCTCGTAGTGAGTGTTTTAAATATCTTGGATCGATAGTTCAAAAAGATGGAGGTATTGATAAAGATGTGACACATAGAATCCAAGCGGGTTGGTTGAAGTGGAGAGACGCTTCGGGGATCTTATGTGATCGTAAAATACTACTAAAACTTAAGGGCAAGTTTAACGTACTGCAATTAGACCAACAATGCTCTATGATTCTGAGTGTTGGGCAGTGAATTGTGTACATGGGCAAAAAATGGGAGTTGCGGAGATAAGAATGCCTCGGATTCCGTCGACGGGAGGCTCTGCTTCCTTCATCCACGATCCCGTCGGCGCATCTGCTTCTCGCATCGACGATTCTGTCAACTTCGAAAGTGCCATCTTCCTTCTCCGCTAGCCTGCTATGTCTTTTTTTCTCTGCGCGCTATCGTCGACGACTCCTGATCAAGATCCCGTCTAGGAAACGAGTGCATCTTTCACTCACTGGGTGCTGCCGTCTCCTCTTCCGTCAACGAGTCCATCTTCCGCCGTCTTCATCGACTCTGACTGCTGCCTCCGGTTTCGACGTTCTCTTCCTTGTCGAGCGATTCTGACATCTGTTTCGGCGATTTAGTATCCAGTCGATGGGAGCGACACTTGTTCTCCTGCCTTGTTTGCTCGTTTGCGCTGGATCCCGTAGATTTTGCTGTCGGGTGTGGCTGTTGGCGGCGTCCTAGCTATCGACTACTCTCGCCGGTCTTCCCTCTTCTTCTTCGATAAGGTCGCATAACTCCTCTTTCTTCCGCCGGATCGAGCAGCCCCTTTCTTCTTCATGTCAATCCTTGCATGAGCTTCTCCTTCTAGATTTGGTTGTTGCCTATGATGATCCAGCCGGCCGTGGCTTCTCCCGTGCTGCCTCCATGGATCCCCATCTGTTGCTTCCATGGATCCTGCTTGCGCAGTATGCTCCCCATGACAAAATCTCCACATTGATGCCTCTGTTGGCTGTTTTTTTGCTGATCTTGCCAGTGCTTTGGATCTCGTTGCTCGTCTCTCTCAAAGAATGATGGGATGAAGCGTCTTATTAGTTTTTTTTATTAGTTTTACTTTTGTTGTCTTGATTGCATTGTGTGTTTTATGCCTATATGCACGTGTTTTCAACGTGAGGGGGAGTGTTGGGATGAATGCGGCTCGAATGATCTTTCTCGACTTTTCGCTTTCGTACCACATGAGCTCTAGGTTTATGTCGTATGTGTCTCTCCATATATATTTCGATTGGCCATGTATTGGGACGTGATGTTAGTGTTCTAATCTCAGTGGGTTGTGTCGCAGGGGACCGTGTCGTGCGAGACTGTATCGTGAGGGACCGTCCTTTGTGTGGATTATCCCCAACAGATTATCCCCGACGGATTATCCCCGCTCACTCGTTTGATGATTTGCTATACATATTTTGTTCTCTTTCACATGTGTGTGTAGGTGATGTTGGTTGACCGATTTCCAGTATGTCCACGTCGTGTGTGGTTCCTGCGTCATGTGTAGGTTAGCGTCGTGTGTGGCTATGTCCCCGACTTGATTCCTCGGTTTGGAATTTGCCCCGGTAGCTTGTCTGATGCTTTGTCCTGTATTGCCTACCTCCATTGCCTCGGTTTGGAATTATCGAGTCAATGTCAGTCTTATAGTGTCTTTGTGTTTGAGGTTTAGTTTCACACCGCCTATTAGTGTTATGTATCTTATTGTAACTCCTATATATTGCATCTAAGTGGATGAATCACGTATCAAGTTTTTTTTTCTCTACTTTATAAAAGTGTCTTATTGAAAAAACATGTAATCAACAAAATTTTTTCTTATGTAGACATTTTCATACTTCGATGGTTATATTGCCTTACCCAACCGTCTTTCCATTTTCATCTTTTTATAGCATCATTTATCTCTGATATTTGAATTTTATGATAAAACGTGATGTTCTTATTTTCCCCCGATTTACTAAACTCTTTCAAGTTCAGTTCATTGTCTTTTATTTTATTATAGAGTTGATAAAAGAATTTTTTACCATCGCTCTTTAATAGCCACATCATCCGTCAAAATTATATCTATTTTATCATTTTTACTGTTAGAAAAGCCCATGTAAATGGCCCAGTATTGGGCCCCATGTATTCTTTATTTCCTTCTTTTCCTATTAGTCCCACATCATTGTATAAGATTTCTTCTCTCCTTTTCTCTCCTATATATTTGTATTCTCTCCTTATATTTAGATACCTAAGTAATACATACAAGCTTTGAGCTCTTCCAACATGGTATCAGAGCCAGCGATTCCGAGCTCGCGGTTTCCCCTTTTCTAACCGCCCGACTTTGCTTCTTAGCCTATCCGCTCTTCCTCTGCGGCCTGATCCTCTACTCGCACCGGGTAGCGTCCTGTTTCTACCCGTCTCTTCTCTCAGCGGCTTCTCCCTTGTTAAGCCGCTGACCTCTCCTCTTCGTCTCTCCCTCCCGTGGATCCACCCCTCCATCTCTTTTATAACCTCTCCTCTTCCCCGTGGGCCCCACTTCTCTCTGCGGCTTCTCTTGCCGCTTGCGGTTTGTCTGCTTCTAGCCGTCCGGTCTCTCTCTCCTCTAGCCGCTCGAGTTCCTACTCGCGGCCTCTCTCCCCTCGCCGCTCGAGTTCCTACCCGCGGCCTCTCTCCTCTAGCCGCTCGAGTTCCTACTCGGGGCCTCTCTCCCCTAGCCGCTCGAGTTCCTACTCGCGACCTCTCTCCCCTAGCCGCTCGAGTTCCTACTCGCGGCCTCTCTCCTCTAGCCACTCGAGTTCCTGCTCGCGGCCTCTCTCCAATAGCCGCTCGAGTTCTTTCTCGCGGCCTCTCTCTTCTAAGCCGCTCGAGTTCCTACTCGCGGCCTCTCTCCTCTAGCCGCTCGAGTTCCCGCTCGCGGTCTCTCTTCTAACCGCTGCGTCTTCTCCCTCTCTTTCTCGCGCGGGCTCTCTCATCAAACCGCTGCGACCTCTCCTTCTGTCCGCTGCGACTTCTCCCTGTACCCTTGTGGGTTGTCCATACTTTCTCCCGCACTTGGTTGCGACCTAGCTGCGCGCTCTCCTATTCGCGGCGGTCTTCCCCGGCTCCATGGGCTCCTCCATTGACTCTATCGGACAGACGACTATTCCTCCTGCTGACCGCCCGACCTCTATTCCTGATCTTTGAGATGAGTTGCGGATCACCAGCTCTATCTTCTGGATACCTCTCCCACTATTCTCTCATCTGTCTCCGCTGTGGACTGACATCGTCGTCTGGGGCATGCCCCTCTTCCTGTTCTCCAAAAGGCCCTGCCTGATGTATCTTTACCTGCTTTTCGATGTGATTCTTGTATTTACGGCAAACAACCGCGTACTTCTTTTCCTGCTCATTGTACTCGAAGCGCTGCTCCATTTGATCTACTACATTCTGATATCTGGGGTCCTTTTAAAGTTACCAGTATCTCTGGATACCGTTATTTCATCACATTTATTGATGATTACTCTCGCACCACATGACTTTACCTCCTTCGTGATCGCTCTGAGCTCCCTCATATATTTCGTGCCTTTATCCAAGAAACTCTCACGCAATTCTCCACAACTATTAAAACCGTGCGCACCGATAACGCTCGCGAATACACCGGCCATGAATTTACCAACCTATGTGCAAAATTTGGTATTCTTCATCACACCTCCTGTCCCTATACCCCCCAACAGAATGGTGTTGCCGAACGGAAGAACCGCCACCTCCTCGACGTTGCCCGCTCACTCATGCTCTAAATGCAGGTTCCAAAAATTTACTGGAACTTTGTGGTCTCCACTGCCTGCTTCCTCATCAACCGTCTCCCTTCCTCGGTTCTCAACTTTGCCACCCCATTCAGTCTCCTCTTCCACTCCACTCCGGCTTTCCCTATTACACCAAGGGTCTTTGGCTGCACCTGTTTTGTTCACCTCCTGGGTCCCTCCTCGGATAAGTTGGACCCCCAGGCCGCCAAATCCATTTTTGTCGGCTATTCTCGCACCCAAAAGGGCTACCTGTGCTACTCTCCGGTCACTCGGAAGGTCATCGTCTCCGCTGATGTTACTTTTTGGGAAGATCAACCTTTCTTCTCACCTCCCCCTGCTCCTTCCTCCACGACGACATCTCCACCGCTCCCTATACCCCGCCCCGTCATCCCTACTACTGCACCTGTTTCCCTAAGTCCTTCTACCCCTCCACCTGCTCCATCCAAGCCACCAGTTATCCAGGTTTACTCTCGCCGTCTTCCTTCTCGTTCCGCTACCCCTCTGCAGTCGGCTTCTTCCACGGCTACTCCGTGCTCTGCTGATCAGGTATCTCCCTCTACCGCTCATCCTCTGACAAATTATGTCTCCCTGCATCGTCTCTCCCCCCAACTACACACATTTGCCACTTCTCTTTCCTCCATTTCGGTTCCTAACACTGTGCAGGAGGCGCTACAACATCCCGGCTGGAAGGCTGCCATGGAGGAGGAGATGGCTGCTCTCTGGGCCAAGCAGACCTGGACTCTCGCACCGCTTCCCCCGGGTCAGAAACCGGTTGGGTGTAAGTGGGTCTTCGTCATCAAACATGCAGTTGATGGGATGATTGACAGTCTGAAAGCTCGGCTGGTCGCCCGGGGCTTCACCCAATAACACGGGATGGACTATGAGGAAACCTTCTCCCCGGTGGCCAAACTCAACACCGTTCGTGTTCTTATCTCGGTGGCTGTCCATCGCCGGTGGCCCTTACTGCAACTGGATATTAAGAATGCCTTTCTGAATGGCGACTTGCAAGAGACTTTCTATATGCAACAACCTCTCGGGTTTAAGACCACGGGGGAGTCTCAGGTTTGCCGTCTTAAGAAAGCGCTGTATGGCCTCAAACAATCACCACGGGCATGGTTTGACAGGTTCAGCAAAGCTCTTCAGGAGGTTGGTTTTTCTCGTAGCACGACAGACTTCTCGATGTTCACTTGCCACCGTACAGTGGGGACAGTTCTTTTGTTGGTATATGTTGATGACATCATAATTACGGGAGATGATTCACAGGGAATACAGGAGGTCAAACGACATCTCGGTACTGTTTTTCAAACAAAGGATCTGGGACCCCTCCGATATTTTTTGGGCCTTGAGGTGGCTAGACGGCCAGATGGTCTCGTCCTCTCCCAGCGGAAGTATTGTCTCGACCTTCTTCATGATGCAGGTTACTCGGGTTGTAAGCCGATCAATACCCCAATAGATGTGAATCACAAGTTATGTGCTCGGGCTTCCGACTCAGATCTCTTACTTGAGAATCCTGAATACTACCGCTGTCTAGTTGAAAAATTGATCTACCTCACCGTAACTAGACCGGACATATCCTTTGCAGTTGGTATTGTCAGCAGATATATGTATTCTCCCCGGAAATCTCATCTTCACGCCATTAAACGCATTCTCAGATACCTCAAAACGGCCCCTGGTCAAGGATTGATCTACAAGACCTCATTTTCAGCTTCTACATTGATAGCGTACTCTGATGCTGATTATGCTGGTTCTCTTGATGATCGACGATCAACAAGTGGGTTTTGCACATACTTTGGAGGACACTTGATTACGTGGCGAAGCAAGAAACAAGCTGTTGTGGCTCGATCATCTGCTGAGGCTGAATACCGGGCAATGACGTCTGTAGTGTCTGAACTAACATGGCTGGAGAGTTTTCTTACCGATCTTGGTATAAGACTTCCTTCCCCAACCCTTCTCCTTTGTGATAGCCAAACAACGATACATATTGCCAAGAACCCGGTATTCCACGAGAGAACTAAACATATTGAAGTTGATTGCCGCTTCATCAGAGAAAAGGTTCAAATGAAGAAGATTGACTTGAAGCATGTTCCCGGAACAGAACAAGTTGCGGATGTGCTCACTAAAGCTCTTCCCAGTACACTCTTCTATCAGTGCTTGCCCAAGCTCGGTGCATACGATTTGTACGCTCCAGCTTGCGGGGGAGTGTTAGAAAAGCCCATGTAAATGGCACAGTATTGGGCCCATGTATTCTTTATTTCCTTCTTCTCCTATTAGTCCCACATCATTGTATATGATTTCTTCTCTCCTTTTCTCTTCTATATATTTGTATTCTCTCCTTGTATTTAGATACCTAAGTAATACATACAAGCTTTGAGCTCTTCCAACATATACATTTAACTTGACTTAAATATTTTGTCTTCCTCTCTCTAGCTTAATTAATTTTATATATGTCACGTTCTGCATCTTTAATATCTAGTTGCTTATAGAATTCTTCATAAATTTGATTTCTTGTTTTACTTACTACATATTTAGTTTCTTTCTTGACAACTTTATAACTTGCCAAGGGTTCATCATTGCCACAAGCTTATAGTGTTTTATAGCTGATCCTTTTTGCCCTCACTTTGTCTTGCACTTTCTCTTTCCTCCACCAAGATTTTTTATTTGGGGGCACACAACTTTTTGATTCTTCAAGTATGTTGTTTCATAACTGTTGTCTTGAAAACAACCTGTTTTTCCATCTTCAAGTTCCACCACCTAATTTTTTATAATACTTTTGTTTTTTTCTTAAATTTATTATATTTAATTTGCACGTCTAACACAACTAACCTATGCTGTGTTGTCAAATTTTCTCCTGATTCAACTTTGCAGTACTTACAAATTATTTTATTCATTTTGCGAGTCATAAAATAATCAATTTGTGACAATGCTATGATTAAGATATTTTCCTGGGAGAAATTTGGCAAGAGAGGGGGCCGACGGTGGTGAGCGAGAAGAATGGAGGAAGGATGAAGAGGAAACTTAGGGAGCTACCCTAATAACTAGCATACATCCAAAGATTTTCCAAAACTTAAATTCCTCTCCATTATATAGATGAGGTAGGGAAAACAATACAAGGAAATAATAATAATTAATATTTATTGGAAAAGCCCTGTATTTAGGCCCATGTATTTAGACCCACTTGTATTTAGGTTTATCTCACATCTTGTATTTGAGATTCTCCTCTTCTCTTTCTTCCTATATATTTGTGTATTCTCCTCGTGTATAGACACTTTTTTGATCAATAAAGCTTTTGGAGATTTCCGGTTTCTACATGGTATCAGAGGCATAAACCGGTCCTACCGGGCGGCTTGTTTCTTCGCTAACCACTCCCTCTTTGCGGTCTCCCTCTTTCTTACCGCCATCTCCTCGGTGCGCAGCAGCTGCTCCGTCTTTGGGTCTCCCTCGTGTTCTTATACTTTTCCCTCCTGAGCCCCACTGGTTTGTGGCTGTGCGCTCTCTTTCGGGTAATCGCGGCGGTCTCTCGTGTTCCCGCTGCTCGCGGTCTCTCCTTGCTTGCCGCTCGAGTAGTTCTACTCGCGGGCTCTTCTATCCGCACGCCCTCTTGGTGCTGCTGCTCGCGTATTTATCCGCTCGCGGTCTGTTCTTCTCCGCTGATCGCGTGTTTATCCGCTAGCGGTCTCTGTGTGTTTATCCGCTCGCGGCCTGCTCTTTTCCGCTGCTCGCGGTCTGCTCTTCTTCGCTCCTCTTGTCGCTGGAGATTTCTTTCTCGCGACCTCTCCTATCCGCTGCTTGTCGCCTCTTGTCGCTGGAGATTTCTTTCCCGCGACCTCTCCTAGCCGCTGCTTGTCGCTCGAGTGGTTTCTACTCGCGACCTTTCCTAGCTGCTGCTTGTCACTATAGTGTCTCTACTCACGATTTCTTCTAGTCGTTGGAGTGGTTTCTACTCGCGACCTCTCCTAGCGGTTGCTTGTCGGTCCTTGTCACGGAAGGGCTCCTACCTGCGACTTCTTCTCGCCGCAGATTGTCGCTGTGCTATCCACAACTATCCGCTGTGCTGTCCGCTACTTGTCCAATGTCATCTTCCTTCTTACAGTTACCTTCGTGCTGTTTTTCGTTCATGGCTTCATCAGATTCGACAGTGGCTTCCTCTCTTCCTGGACAGGCTGTGTCGGCTCCTCTTGAGCTTCGCGATGAGCTACGAATCACGACTATCTATCTCCGGGGCAAAATAAACTTTGTCGAATGGGTTCACTCTGTCCGTCGAGTTCTGCAAACTAAAAGTCTTCTCCATCACTTGACTCAGGTTCCCCCCACTGCTCCTATTGGGGGTTGGCTCCGTGATGTTGGTCGTGTCCAATCGTGGTTTCTCAATTCCCTGGACACTGAACCATATCGGATGACCATGTACCATGAGACGGCCCATGCCATGTGGACAAATCTTCACTCCTTATATTCTGGAAAGGACGGTTTTCAACATTTGTTTGACATAATCAGTGCTCTTGAGCCACTTGATCCCGGGGGTTCTGGTGATTTGACCTCCTTTGTTGCTCGAACTAAAACTTTAGTGGAAGCATTGATACAACATAAACCTCCCACCACGGATTTGGCTACGCAACACATGCATAAGGAAGCAGTTGGGATTGCTATGATGATGACCCATGTTCCCTCACATCTTCACAGTGTTCGAGCTCATATCGTGTCTTCCGCCGTCACTCCGTCCCTCTCGAACGTCAGCTCCATGCTTCTGAAAGTCAAAATTTTTTTTACCTGCTGTATCGTGTAAACCTTCAGAAATCCCGATGGAGGTCAACCACAAGTTGTGTGCTCATGAATCTTATTTCGGTTCACTACTTCCAAATCCAGAGTACTATCGGCGCCTTGTAGGAAAACTGATATATCCAGAGTACTATCGGCTCCTTGTAGGAAAATTGATATATCTGACTGTTACGAGACCTGTATCTCTTTTGCGGTTGGAGTAGTCAGTCGATTTATGCATACTTCTCGAGTCTCTCATCTTCTGGTAGTCGAACACATTCTCAGGTACTTGAAGGCTGCTCCAGGACAAGGACTCGTGTATAAGCCATCCTCGTCTTTATCTTTTATTTCTTACTCTAATGCGGACTATGCGGGCTCACTTGATGATCGACGGTCCACTACTGGTTTTTGCACATACTTTGGAGAAGTCTTATTACGTGGCGCAGTAACAAGCAGTCTGTTGTTGTTCGCTCATCTACCGAAGCTGAGTATCGTGGTATGACTGTTGTTGTTTCGGAACTTACTTGATTTGAGAGTCTTCTTGGGGATTTGAGAGTTAAAGTATCCTCGCCGGCTACTCTATTCTGTGACAGTCAGACTGCTATTCATATTGCCAAGAACCCAGTGTTCCATGAGCGAACGAAACACATTGAAGTTGACTGTCACTTTGTTCGTGAGAAGATTCAAATGAAAAAGCTAGAATTAGAGCATGTACCGGCTTCTGGGCAAGTTGCGGATATTCTGACAAAGGCCCTACCTCGACTATTATATTACCAGTTTCTATCCAAGCTTGGTGCCTACGACTTGTACGCTCCAGCTTGCGGGGGAGTATTGGAAAAGCCCTGTATTTAGGCCCACTTATATTTAGATTTATCCCACATCTTGTATTTGAGATTCTCCTCTTCTCTCTCTTCCTATATATTTGTGTATTCTCCTCACGTATAGACACTTTTTTGATCAATAAAGCTTTTGGGGATTTCCGATTTCTACAATATTCATTAATTAATACTAATTAATATTAATTAATATCAATTAATATTATTTCCTTGTATTGTTCTCCCTCCGTCATCTGTATAATGGGGAGAAGTTTAGATTTTGGGATATTTTTGGATGTATGCAAGTTATTAGGGTTGCTCTCTAAGTTCCCTCTTTATCCTCCATTCTTCTCGCTCTTTACCGCCGGCCCCCTCTCTTGCCATATTTCTCCCGAGAAAATATCTTAATTGTAACAATGGTCCGACCCGCCGCACTCGTCTGCTCGTTCCAAGCCGTCGAGGATCGATCCACGATGGACACCTTCCTCACCGCCATCTCCGTCTTTGCGCACCTTGATCGGCAAACCGATATGCTCGCAAACATCCTCGACATGGCGTATCGCATCCACGCCAAGCTCGATAAACTCGACGAGCTTGATCCGATCCCTCCAGCGGCACATTCTGTTCTTTCACTGGTCGTTCCATCACCGGCCCGCAGCTCCATCGACATTGTTGCTTCCCCCCACGACCCTACAACAACAATCGAAGGATCGCTCCCACTCGTCCAACATCAACCCGCCAGCCCCGTCAATCTTCCTCAACCCACTTATCCATCGTCGCTTCCAACAAGCGTCCCGAGCCGCCAGTTCTTCCCTCCCATCGTCGACACCTGCCTGGCGACGACGCTTCCGTCTCCAAAACAACCAACTGATGTTCTCAATCCCAGCAACGCCGATGTTGTCTTTGATGCAAGGCGCTTGTTCCCTCTCAAACTTCTGTAGCTGCCAGTACGACCGCGACCGCCGATGATGGGGCCAGACGCTTTGCATCAATGCCCTCAGTCATTCCACAAGCACCGTGCTCCACCTCAAGCGCTACCGTCCTCTCCTACTCCATCGACGAGGCGCCCTGATCTATCTCTCCAGCCAGACATCCACCTCAAAGACCCGCGCGTCGGGCTTGTGACCTCCTTGTTGTCGCAACCACGATTTTACCCGCCTGCCTTGTTTCCTCTTCCGCCGCGTGCATAGATCCGCCTTCCCGTTCCTTGAGGTGCATGTCCTCTGTTTTGTTTTGTCTTTTCCCTTGGAACCTGCAATGACCCCATCTCCACTAGCTGCCAATGCCACCTCTCCTCTTTTATTGTCTTGTCATATCAATTTCTTTTTCCTTTCTTTCTCGTAGCTGCCACTGCCCATACCTAAAATCTCACCACCCCTCAACCCCACACCACTGATTGGAGCTTCCTTCTCTCATATCGCCAGCTGCCAACTTTGCTTTTCTCCACAAAAATCCAAACCCCACCAATCAATGCTTCTTTCTTGTCTTTTTCCTCCATTCCGCCACTTGCCATTTTTTGTCCCCAAACTGAATTGTTTTCCCTCCACTACACGCCATCACATCCCACATCTGCTCTCCTCTCTTTTCTTTGAACCCCACACTAGCTTCCAACATTTCTCCACCATACACTTTGTCATTTCTTTTTCAATTTTACCCCTCCTTTTTCATTCTTTTTCAGCACTTTTTCATTTTTTTTCATTGCACACACAATCCCCACTTGTCCTTCGCCACTATTTCCTCGTCACAATTATCACCAACCCCGTCCAATTATCACAACTTGACCTTGAGGGTAATGTTGATTTTCAAAGGTGATGGTATGTTACCCTCACGCTTTCGCCGGAGCAGCTACTCCTCGAGACCACCAGAGTTTATGTTACCCTCATGCATTCCCCGAAGCGACTACTCGTCAGTACCACCGGAGATCGCATATGGAGACCATCATGATTTGGCAATTAATTAGTGTTAATTAATTGGTTAATATTAATTAATTATATTAAATGTGTTATCTTATTATGTGTTCCCTCGCTCATCTTTATAAGAGGGAGGAGTTTATGAGTTGTTTTATCTTGGATGTATGAAAGATTTTAGGGTTGCTCCCAAAGTTTCCTCTTTATTCTTCCTTCTTTCTTCTCGCTCATCACTGCCGACCCCCTTCTCTTGTCGGATTCCTCTCGGGAAAATATCCTAATCGTAACAGACAAAGTCTAAAATGATTCTTCCTTCTCAATTTCTTCTTATATACCTAAATCCTCCATGAACGACTATATAATCTGTATTTTTCTTCCCTATATGTCTATTTAAGTCTCCTTCTATGAAAGTCTTCTCTCTTTTGTGGGATTCTCCTTACTAAATTATCTAAGTTTTTCCCAAATGGTACTTTAGTATCTTCACTTAATCTTACTTGTGGCGCATAAGCACTGATCATATTAATAATTTTCTTTCCTATGATCAATTTAAGAACTAAGATTCTATCACCTTTTCTACTTACCTAAGCAACTCTATCCCTCCAAGTAGTACCCGCAATAATACCTAATTCATTGCTTGTTTTATTTTTTTTCTACGTACCATAATTTAAAATCGGAATTGTCTAAAAAATTAGCTTTCTCACACACTCATCTAGTATCTTGCAGACATGAGATATTTATCATTTTGCTAATCATTGTATACACTAACATCGATTTTCCAGTTAACGTACCTATATTCCAACTTCCAAACTTAAGCCGGTCACAAATCCTATGATATACTTTCCTAGGACGTCTAACATGTGAGGATTTTTGTTTATTTAACACCACACCCAAGTTGTCTTGGAGGTGCAGTGGTCCTTGCCAAGACACCGCATTCAGACCATACGGCGATGACTCTTGCATATTTAACACCACCTAAGTCTTGGTGATGTATCAGTGCTTGCCATGACGACGCATTCAGACCATACAACACGTTCCTTGCGGGAAACAACCTAGCTTTTACATAATTTCTCAAATGATCCATATTCATAAGAATGATTAAATTTTACGCTGACCGTCTACCTAACACAATCCCCATCATTTTTCATCCGGGCTTGAGACCGGCTCACAAAGGAATAATTTTTTTTTCATTATATCAACTTATCAAAATGCATGTAGAAACTACCATTTATATACTTGAGCTGAGTAACCGAAGGGGTTTTGAAAAGAAATAGGATAGATGGCTGATTACCGTCGCTTTATCTGATAGTTAGAAAAGAGAGGGATGGTGTTGAGGTTGTGGTTTTGCCATGAAGAGGTTATATGAAAGTAGATTATGGAGGTGGGATCACATGGAGGCTAAATGATGGAAGATGCGCTAGGACCACACAAACATTACATCTAGAAGGAAGCAGATGAGATGGAAGTAAAAGTTGATGTGTCAAGTCAAAGGGATGATGTGGAGTATGTCATTGTCAACAAGGTCAAACTTAGGGAATTTTAGGGAGGCTTAGGAAAAGAGAGAATGATTTTGGCTAAACAAACTCAACCATGACATACATTACTCACACAACTTATTCAACTGATATAACATGATATTGACCTCATACTATAGGTTGATGGAGATATGATCGTAGGCGGGTTGACACTTATTGGAACCCACACAAGTCTACATATGCAAGAGGAAAAAATAGGATCATCAAAGCCCGTTGTCGCATTCAAAGTGACGATGACATATTTGTATGTATGCTTATTTATTTATTGTAATTTTATTTCATGTAAATTCAATGACTTTATGTTCCGAACAATCTTGTCCATTCATATTGGAGTTCCAAGCCTATAAATAAGGGTATAGAGGATGATTTTCAGAGATCACCAAATTTAGAGAGAATTTTGAAGATCTCGCGGCCTTCTCACAATGTCAATTCAGTGGACCCTTGGTGCTGCAACCAAGGTAATTACTCCTAACTCCTGACCAACTTGATGACCATAACTAACCCATCATTCAATAACCACCTACTAACCACCCCAAAATTGCTTGTAACTACTGCCAACCGCTGTTTTTCCCTGTTTCTTGTAGTAACTACTCTCTTCACTGCACTTGCTAGTTGTTGCAAGGGGCCGATCCCCACCCTCCACTCACAGTTGCTTGCTTCAGGAGACGTGAAATCCTAAATTCACATTTCCCATGCACTTCCAAATTGCTGGATTGGCCTAATTCCCACCCTCCACTCACGATTCCGCTAGTTCAACCCTCCCAGAACTCCTCCGTTTCTCTGTGACCTCGCAACCCAGCCCAGCCAGACACTCCATTTCCATGTATTGTCTTTAGTGCCTGTTCCGGAATAATTCCAGCAACCATCCCTCCTCTTGATGCCATGTTTCTGCCCAACAGCCCCTGGTATCCCTGTACCTCTAGTAGTTGTTCTGAACCTCGCCAGCAGCCCCATACTACTTACCCGAGACCGGGAGCCTGCAGAAAATCCAACCCGCACCCATAATTTACCATGGAGTTGCTTCAGTTTCAGTATTCAGATCCCAAATCATCAACATTTTGCTCCACAGCCTCCTATTTTTTATGTAAGTTTGTTGCGTGTGTTTTTATTACTTACTGTTCAATATTTGGCGAACATCATATCATTGAGATATTAATTTGTAAAAGTTTGCTTAGTTTCAATTATATTCAAAAGGACTATTCATCGGTCATCTAATTGAAACATTTTCTCTTTAATTCAATTAGATCTTGCTTATGTTTTTAACATCCAATATCTAGTGTGAATGCTTGTGGACTACTAATAATTTCAAAATCTACTGTAATTGTTCGTCGGAAAATTGTATGAATATTGTATCATTTGATATCCTCACTTCACTAATGCCAAATCTTTATTCCCAAAAGACACAATTTGTCTTACGTCAGAGGTCAAATTACATGACACACTCATGACCCATAAAATATGGGTCAACATACATAAAATATCATACTAATAACACAATAAAAAGTAAACATATAGACTCATAAAACTTAGTTTACTATGTTCTTGCATCACATAGTGCAACCTAAAATCTATTATATTATTCACATTTAACATATGAAGTTTTCCACCAAGGACGTGTTGGGCCTTTACACATCTCACAAGTGCTTAAATTTGAAGGTTAAATTTAGAAAATTAGACCCGCATCCTATCATGCGTGTAGACTTATGAGTTAATTGCATTGATGTATCGCTAGCACTTAGAATTGAAAAAAAAAATAATAGGTGCAATGAATCTTCTCCACCAAGCATAAGAATCTGATTCTCCATTATCCGCGAAAAGTTCCTCCTCCTTGCTCGACCTATTGACCATGACGGATCCAGCGAACATGACAATCGTTGACGCCATCTCATACTCCTCGTTTCCTTAAGGTACCCATTTCAATGGATCTGATTGTATGAGATGGGTTACGAAGACTAAAGATGTCTTTGACATTCAATGCGTAGTCAAATCACAGAAAGTCTCCGCCAGGGACCCCCACTACCCGTCGCCGATTATGTTGCGCATATTTCATTTCAAGTTTTTATGTATATTATTTGAAGTAGTATGAGTCGAGTCTTATCGAGTCGAGTCCTTGTTACGAGTAATTAGAGTCAGAATGTTTTAGTATTTGATGCATCTTTTTTATTTTGGGATTATTTACATTCATTGCACTTGTAGTGTTATAAAAAGGCCCATTGGGTCGTGTAAGAGCTTATGAAATGAATTAGTCAAGTTCTCCTCTCTATGTTCCCCTGCCTCTAATTCTTTCTTCTTCCCATTTCTAGGGTTCTCTAATTCTTTCTTCTTCCCATTTCTATGGTTAGGGTTGAGCAAGACTCCTCTTCTTCCTCTCCTCTCGCATTTTCCACGGGTTGAGCTCGGATCCCCTTGTATCTCCGCCTCCACCGCCACCTCTGACGATGTTATGGGCTAGATCGATAACAGTCTCCATCATCCTCTTTGGCATGGAATGATTCACCTTCCATCGAGTCTATTGGCTCCATTAGACATCCTCACGCCTCACGTGACCCTATCGTAAGTAAGTGTTAATCAAATGTTACTACCATTTCTACTCCGACAAGCAAGGTATGTTTGACCGACACATTTGACAACTATATCGATGAGTTCACTGAGATTGTTAATCATGTAACTCCCGTTCACGTTTTAAGATTATTTATGCAAGGCCTCCAATCACATAATCACTCATACCTCTGCACCAACCATCCTTCAACCATCACTAACACTATAAATATCACCCGTCATGTTGAAGTAGATTTCTCTGTTAAGGCCATCAAACATATCCACCCCAACCATTGTCATTCTACCTTCTACAACTTGAACCAACCTGGTTAACCTCAATCCACTGCAAAACCACCCACCCATGTGGCCACACACAAAAACTATCACCTATCTCACCCACTAACTTCAAAACTACCTTTCTCAACCCTCCCCTCACCCATGATCAACACATCAACTCTCAAACCATGAATGCAACAAATTACAAAGCAAGGGACTATGATTCCATTGTAAGTACCCGCACCCACCCACTTATGACTGCCCCATGAAAGTGTTATGGGCTATCATCGGGGATATTGACGCAGGAGTAGCACCAAGAATTATTAACCTTGGAAATGAAGGATAACAACCACCCATCAAAAATTCAGATGACACTTCTAGCAATAAACCTTGTTTCTCTATAGGTGGGATATCGACGCCCGCACTATGGAGTTGGGGGGGGGGGGCTTCTCTCCATCTTGATCATGATTGATAGGGAGTTAATCACAACTTCCTTTCATAGGAGTTAGTGAAGCTTCTGCACCTATCACCAAACCATCCTCTTGCTTCATTGTCTATCTTGGGAATGTTCATTAGAAGCTCAGATGCGTACTTTCCACAATATTGCAATATGCTTTTACTTCGGTCTAGGCGGCATCAATGCAATTTATAGGTTGTATGGTTGTAGATACTAGGTGATGTCAAGGTCATCTGGGCATATGACCATGTCCTTCGAGTAGGGAGGGTAGCCCATACACTACGTGGTGATGCCTCTCTTCCTTGGACCTCATTGTCTTCAAGGTGATTCAGAATACAAACTCTTAAGATTTCTACTCCTTTTTGTGGCATGTGGAGGACTATCCCCTGGAGGCATCACGACTGGCACCAACACTCAAAAATATCCACAACTATAATTTCTCCTCGAGGACCTCAAATCCTACCCTTAGATCTTTGCCGCACCGTAGGAGCTTCCCCTCGTAGCAGGCTGACCACGAATTCCACTCTTGCCGTTGTCGGGTTGTTAGTCCATTTCTGTTCAACTGTATCTGTACGACTATATCCATAAGGATGAAATAGAGTTGTTTGTCACGAAGATGTTGGCGTCGATCTCATGCGACCTAGCACCAACCCCTTCTAGATCCCAGACCTACTCATTCGCAAGAAAGATGGTAGTTGATGATTCTTTGTCGACTATATAAAACTAAATAAGACAACAATGTCCTACAAGTACCCCATTCGGGTCATCCAAAAGTTGATTGACGATCTCTGCAACGTTACATACTTCTCCAAGATGGCCATTCCCAAATCCTAGTTTGCACGAATGGAATCCACAAAATGGCATTTCACATGCATAATTGCCACTATGAGTTTTTAGTCATGGCCTTCGGTCTGGCCAGTTCTCTCACCCCTTTCCAGACCACCATGACTCTCGCCCAGTGCTTCATAAGTAAAATTTGATAATATTTTTTGATGATATACTTGCGAATAGCCTCACATGGTAGGACTATTTGCACCATTTTAAAGATACACTCAACACATTACAAGGTCACTCACTTTGTGTGAACCCAAAGAAGCATTCCTTTGATCAATGAGAGATCAATTATGTGGGACACTCTTTCCACCCACAATGTTTCCTTGGATCATTATAAGGTCAAGGTAGTCCTACAATGGTTGATACCACAGTCTCTTCGGGACATACACAGTTTCCTTGACCCTACCTTACCATTGATTCATTTCGATTACCACAAATTCACTGCCCCCTTGACGACCTCTCTTAAAAAGAGCACTAACTCCTTGTTTTTGGTTGTCATTTGAGGCCGCAATAGTGTGCATTACCCTTCAACAGGCGTTGGTGGCAGACCCAATGTTTGTTATTTCAGGTTCCTGTCAACCATTCCTCATCGAGTGTGATACGTATGGGTTGGGTATTACTTTTTCCTCTTGCATAATTCTCACCCCATTGCATATTTCAACTACTCCACCACCTATCTCTCACCCGGCTTATGGAAATTAGCTGATGACCCTTGTTTTCGCCGTGCAGTAATGACGACCATATATGTTGGGGGATCACTTTACAATTCACACGAACCATCACATTATATTATACCTCCCCAACAAGAAAATTTCTACCCTAGCGTAGCAAGCGCTGGAGGAGGCACGCCTCATTCACCCTGAAGTCGAGGCGAACTTGATCCACTGCAACATTAGTTAGGCAGTGCGGGCTGATACTGCCGCTCAATTACCCTTTACACTGATTGGAGGACAACTCCACGTGGCTGATTGGTGTTGTCAGCTACATCGTTATGTATTAGTTGTCAGCTACATCGTCATGCATTACCAGACTTATGGAGTTTCACATGACCTTGACTACTGACCGACAAGGGATTTTTTGATGTACCCTGGTTCACAACTTTTCTTTATTGGCACGACATGCTTCTCCGCGTGAAACAATATCTCATCCTTTTTGTCATGTTATTGTGCCAAATACTAGATGATGTTCTTAGGGCACCGCTTTAACCCTTCCTTGTATTTGAGTTCATATGTGATGACATCACCATGGATTTCATCACATGGTTGCCCAAACCAACTATTGCATTTTGGTGGTCGTGGATTGGCTATTCAAATATTACCATTCCATTCCAGAGGCCACCCATTCACCGGTCCATCGGTGAACAACACTTTCATCCATAGAATAGTCGGTTTTCATGGGTTTCCATGATCTGCAGTTAGTTACCACAACACCATTTTCATGAGCAACTTCTCGTAAGAGTTGTTCGAATTTTAGGGCACTAAATTATACATGAGCAAGGTACTTCATCTCCAAACAACCTTATGTTTGTGCAATGGAGCTTAGTCTGGCCGAATGTTTTTACAACACTTTTCACGCTACAATGGTACCACCCTATTCCAGGTAGTTACAACCTCCAATCACCTAGTATCAAGGTTATAGATGTCGGATATCAGGGACAAGTCAGTTTAGATTTTTCATGTCTGTTTTAATATGTCGGAGGATATATCAGAGATATTTCATATAACGGGTTTTAATATTTAATTATTTATATGAGTAATCATTTATAAATTTAATCTTTTTTAAATTTATATATTAATATATTGATTATTTGATATTTATGAACTCCTAAATTTATGAAATTAATATAAAAAGTTTGTGTTGCACTTGTAATAACGGTATAACATGTGAAATAAAACAAGAGCAAGCAAAATATTAGAAAGTTGTCGATGATAATGAAAATAAGGAACATTTAGTCCATAATTCAAAGATCATGCATAATTAAAGTTGATGATAGACTTGAGCAAGGAAGAAAGCCAGAGGAAGGGAAAAAAAACCTAAACAATGAAATAATTTTGGTCTATTGTCTATTAGACTATAGACACTCATTAAAATAAATTGAAAAAAATCAGTCGATAAAATTTCGGGATATATCGGACGATATATCGGCGAATATATCGGTTAATAGCAGACATATCAGAGGATATATATTACAAAAAAGATATTTTCCAAAAAAATCGGACACATGTCGTTTTGTCCATGAAACCTTTATGTCGGCCGATATATCGGCCATGTCGGAGGATATCCACAACAGTGCCTACTATGCTTGCATCATTTAGTGGGCAAATGCCATGCGAAGGCACTTACAACCTTACTTTATGCGAGAGATTAGATCCTACATAAATCCATTTGCACAATGCCCAACACAGGATGCTCACTAAAGCCAACAAGAACTAACACGACGTCCAGTTCCAAGTCAAGGAATTGGTCTTTATGGTACTGCAACCTCATTGAAAGTCGCCTCTCGCGCTAACCCTAAAGCTGTTAACCCATTTATTTGAACCGTTCATAATGGAAAATCACATTGGAGATGTAGCGTACTGTGCACACTTTCCCCCCACCCGGCTCTTCACATATCATGGTTGAAACACATGTTCGAGGATCATCACACAAAAGACACCATTCCGACGGACATGGTCACTAATGCCTCGTTATATGCACCTGTCTCCACCGTCGATCGACACTGATATGCAAGTGGGAAGCTATTATGGGCCTACTCGAAGGTTGTCAAAGGAGTGCCCAGAGGTGGAGATGGCGGTGGCGAAGATACTACAAAGCCTTGATCACGGATGCCTAAGCGGGGCATGCTCGAGAAAGCGAGAAAGCTTCCAAGATCTTAATCAAACACCAGAAATGAACTATTTCATTGATTCCCTTTCATACATGACAAAGGGGTCAATATATAACATAAATGTAAATACAACAATAAATTCTAAAATATTAAAATATAATGAAGACTCTGACTAGACTCATATGACGCTAATAGTACACTGTGCTCGACTCAATACATAAATAATAGATAACTGACTATGGATCCGTAGCAAATCCATAACATCTCCTCCGCCCTTGAAATCGAACTTGAACTCAAGCTCGTGCTTTATGCGGATGGTTGGTTCATTGGGCACCCAGATTTTATGCCAAAACAACATTCGGTATCGCGTCGCGGTGGAGGTGGCATCAATGAGTAGGGGCGATGACGTCAAAAAATGGGGGACTGAAGAATTGTGGCCGGAGGGTCCGACGGAGCTGCGGGATAAGATGGTCAGGAAAACAGTTGCCAACGGCACAAACGGATCTGGAGGCGGCGCCTTGGAAAAAATGGGTGGCAGAAGGAATAGGGCCGACGGGTCCGACATAGTGGCGGAAGGTGCAATAACAAGGTGGACGAAGGGATCGACATAGCAGGGGCCGGCGGAGTAAGGGCCCACAAAAGATGCGGCGAGGGGGATGGAGGGGACGACATAACACGGGTTGACACGACATGGGATGGAAAAAGAGTCGGCGAGGTGAAGACAACGTGGGCTAGGGATGGCGGTTGAAGCAACATCGGCACGGGTTGCAGCAGAAAGGAGACTGTTGGATTCTTAATTTGGTGGAGTGTGTCGTGGTTTCGAAGGCGTGCGTCCATGGAGGCCATGAAATTGTGTAGCAACAAATAAAGGACGTCCTCATTCACATCCATTTAAATTAATTAATTAAATCAATTATTTGATTGGCTAAAATAACTAAATCAATTAAGTAATATATTTAGGCATTGATTAATTAAATACACCCTCATAGGTCAGCTATGTTGACGTGCTCGAGGAAGGTAAGGGGTAATCCCACATGCACAGGGCTTGATTAAAAAAAGTGTGCAGTCGGAGACAACGTGTTGGCAGAGACGATGTCTAGGCAGGGAAGTCGTGGAGTCAACTCAGTCCTGATGCGATCTAGAGAAAGGCGATGCGAAGAGGAGATGCAAGAAGAAACGTGCAGACGACCGTGCTGGCCGATGCAAGGAACTTTTACTGGGAGAGCAATCTCGTCAGCGTGCGGGGGATCGATGTCAAGAAGCACAAAAGGGTGTGGAATCAACGATGTCATCTATCTACGGTGGAAGACGGGTTGAGCGTCAAGGAAGAGGCACTGTTGTAGATGGTCTCGCCTGTTTGTGGGAGACGTCGACAGAGGACTGTCGTGAAACTGTGGAAGGGAGGAACGACTGTTGCGGTTCTTGAAACTATCACTTGTTCGTGAAATGGCTTCAACAAGGGTAGTTGTGGGGAGTAGGAACGAGTAGCTTGATACCTAGTAGTTTTGGGCCAATCTACATTGTCATAATGAAGACTTAATTTAAGTGCTTAGGGCTGAAGTAAAATCCATTTTATCTAAAATGCAGAGAACTATGCTCACCAACTGCTCCAATCCCCTTCTTCATTGTAATAAATTGAAACACACATGTGAACGAAATAAGGCTTTGAGATTATTAAGATCAACACAAGTTTTTATAACTGAGAATAATCTAGATGGAAAGTTAAGAATTTAGTTAACATATTTAAGCTTGACTGTTTTATTGAGATCAAATCTCTCCCTAAAAAGAGACATGTCGCCATTATCAATGTGCCCATGAAATATTAAAAGTGGCGTGAATGATGATAAAGCTGAAATTGTTATATGCTAAAATCCTGAAACTATTATCCATCGGTGAGACTACACAAGTCACAACACTCATTACTGGACAAACCTACTAAAAGTTTTGGAAATCAAATTGCAAAATGTGGTGTACTCATCAACAAAAAATGTGACCTGAGAATCTGAGATGATGCATAACCACCCTGTGAAGTCAATGTATGGGCGGATGAAATCGTTAAAAAACTTAAAATAGAAGCTCGCGGTTCATAAGGACTATCAGGATGTTTCTAACCTGCCTCATAGATATGGATCATGTGGTTTGTGCACGCTACCTCCAAGATTTCAATAAGTTGATCCATCTTCATCATAACTACAAATGATAGAATGAAGGTCATTATCGAGGAGAGAAGTGAAATTGAGAACATAATGATCGAAGATGAAAATTTCTAGATGATTTTGAGATGACTGAGATGCAATTTAAAGGAAGATGACCTCAGTTGGATCTCATCGGAGTTGGAGAAGGACAACTAATGAGGAAGAAGTGTTGTGACTGTCTCAGTCGCTGTGGAGCCAAATGAGAGGAATTTGTTATTGATCTCACTAATTTCATTGAAGAGGCTGAGGGAAGAATATAAGCAACCAAATCTTGCAATGAATGAGGCAGTGATAGTTCTCCCTTGTTTGGAGCGGTTACGATCACGAATCTTCGATGAGTAACTCATTCAAAGTGATGCACACACGACAGAGAGAACCTATATGCTCAATGTTGCGGTAGAAAAACCGAACTCAGCGAGGAACATTGCATTTCATTTAGAATACGGATGCATATGAGTGAGATAGAGAGGAGCGTCCTAAGGAGATTGGGGGGGGGGGGGGGAAGAGCTAGAGAGAGACAGAGAGCCCGATATATTAGTGATCCTTTAGGATGCCCAAACACTCATGCCTCTCCCCCTTATATAGATGGAAGACATAACAAACACTAATTAATTTTACGTAATTAGTACTAGTTAATTACAAGAATTTATATTCCACCATGAATTATTATGACGTCTTCTATATGTGCGCTCTTGTGGTTCCAATGCGGGTGGTCCAGTTGGGTGAATGTGTGGGCATAACACTACACCGACCTTGAAAAATGGCATTGCCCCCTATATCAAGGCTCCAAGCTTTCTCTGAATTTTTAAAAATTTGGGCTACATATTACTTGTGGATGAGAGGCGGCGGGCACTGGTACAAAAAGGAGGAGGAATGATAATGTGTTGAGGTGAAGGCCAGTGTAAGTAGAAAAGCGTGAAAGTTGGTGGAATTAAGTTGCCAAGGAGAGTGTCTGTTGATAGCTGGCAGGGGCCTAGAGGAGGAATGTGTAATTAATGAAAAATTCTTGGTAAGGAAAATGTGATTGCACTGCAGCTGAAGGGAATGAGCCGATCTTAATAAGCGTGCGAGTGAATAGGAGGACCCACCTTTAGTGGAAAAGAAGGTTAGGCATGAAGCATGAATCATCGGGGCGTAGGGTGCAAGAACGACGTGGTAGGGATAGATGAAAGCATACCTTCTCGTCGGTATGGGGACTGGTTACAATGCAACACTCGACGTAAGCGAGAGGCGCAAGTGCGTCAGAGATGCAGGGATCGAGGGAACGCCAACAAAACTAGAGATATACAAAGAAAGGGGACAAATGGGGAATCATCACATACTGGAGTTGGGTTGAGGAGGTTGCAGGGATGTTCAATGTCATTCCTTGGCATAACAGGAGACCATAACGCTGTCAACACGTGAACTCTCGGGCGATTTAGGAGCATGGCGACATTGTCGACGGAAGAGCGTATGTCGTGTAGGGGTTCATCCACAACTGGCATTGGCATCTAGTGGAAAGCTATATTGGGGGGAGGTTGCCATGGCTTTGCGGGTGATGGAGGAGGAAAAGTGGCAACTTGCTTTATAGGAGTGAGAGAAGTAGGTGGGCGACTACTGCAGATGAGTGCAGATGAGTTCGACGTCTGGAGGATAATCTAAAAAAAGTACTCCATATACTTTGACTCTTTTGGGGAAAGAAACATCCTTAAAGTATAGAAGAAAAGCTGAGAAAGATGATTGACCGCAACGCCTTCCAAGCTAAGCTTTCATCGAAAAGGCGTCAAATGATTGTAGTTTCCTTTCCTTTTTGGAGCCCACCCTTTCTTTAGATTCTATGGTGGGGCGAGGAGGCTAGAATTTTCCGAAATAGAGTTCATGAGGGTGTCTTGGAGAAAGGTTTGTTGGTGTATCTGAACTTGTTACTCGTTGGTGATAGGGGACTGGGATAAATCTTCAAAATTCTAACAATGGGCCAAGACTTCGTACATTTGAACGTTTTCGTCGATGACACGGGCATAATATTCCGCCACTGAGTTTTGCCTCTCTACAGGGAACATGACAGCGGAGGCCTGCGAGATGACAGGGGGCACGAGCGTGGTGGGAAACGCCTGCAATATCGTTGTTTGCTCTGTTTGATGTGTCAGCTGCTGATTCCATCCCATCGGTCAAGTTTGGCATGGAGCCAGTTCTCCATCTTGAGGATGTTGGCGAGGGCAGCGCCATATCGATCGAAATGCTCGTGGAGCAATGTCGCAATGGATGCCATGACAGAGAAGGGTTATTGTGGTGTAACGACTTATTTCTTACCAGCAGTTGGAAGAAGGGCTGGCAGAATCTGGTGACAGAGACCGTAGCCGAAAACGGCAAGCCGGACCAATTATTAGGAATATGAATATTCGATGAGCGACCCATTCAAAGCGATGCACGTGTGAGGGAGAGAACTTCAATGCTCAATACTCTGTCGAAAAGAGCAAAATCAAAGCAAAGAACATTGCATTTCATTTGTAATAAGTATACCTATGAGAGATATAGAAAGGAGAGTCCTAAGGAGAGAGGAGGGAGGGAGAGAGAGAACTATAGAGAGCCCAATCCATTAGTGATCCTCTAGGATACCCACACTCTTATACCTCTCTTATATAGATGAGGGTTGATCATTTAGGATCCCACACTGATGCAGGACGACGAAACAATTCAGGCTGAAAATACGACGTCGGACATTTTTGTCGACCTGATTGGGATGGTCTCCACCACACACTCTTGTGCATCTCTTTCTTATATAGATGAGGGTGCACATAACAAATACACACATAATACTTTAATTAATACAACTAACCAAAATAATATTAAATAATACTAGTGGAATAATATTAATATATCAATTAATGCTAATTAATTACAAGATATTATATTCCATCATGAATATATTGACGGTTTTCACATGAGCCCTTTGGTGATTCCGACGAGGAGGGTCTGTTCGGGCAAATGTGCAAGCATAACCGGAGCTTTGGCTAAATGAAGAAGAGGCCCACTCCGGATCTCTACCGAAGAAGCAAGAAGCTTATGAGCGGTTGAAGATGATGATAAAACAGTTACAGCTACACATTTGCCCAATCAGACCCCCTCATCAGAACCACCGGCGCTCACATATGGAAGCCGTCATGATACATTCATGGCGGACTATAATATTATCAGTAAATATATATTAATGTGTATTAATTAATATTTACTATATTAGTGGTATTAATTAATTATTATGTGTTTGTATTATGCCTCTCACGTATATATAAAAGCTTTCTGGTCGTGGTTTCCGTCGCCGAACTTCCACCAACGCTATATTCGACTACCAGTTGGAACACATCTCCTCTACGACTATGTCCTCATCCGCCGAATCCTTTCTCCAGTGCCTCGATTGACAAAGCGATATGCTTGCCAACATCCTCGTCAGGGCGCACCATTTTGAAGCCAAACACGATTGACTTAGTGAATTCCCTCGAGTCGTTGTACGACAAATACTTCTAATTCGTTTCCCTTGTGTCGCTGGTCACCCGCGTCAAATACTTTTAATTCATTGCCCTTGTCGTCGCTGGTCACCCTCTCTCTCGTCATCACCAACACCCTCGAACGATGTGACACGTCCGGTCTCCTAGCCTCGGGGCCGCCTCTGCTCACTGTGTTGGACACACCATCGATCGTTCAACCCACGATTACACCTTCCATCCAATCGTCTCCATTGAAGACGATGCCCCTGCCTCACGGTCCGATCCCCGTCGAGCAACTACTGTCGCACCATCTGCGAGATTTCGAGCCCTCTCTTACTGTTGAGAAATCTGCGTCGGGATCTTCTGCTCCTGCGACCGACGTGCACGACTACACGTGATTTTTGCATATTCTCTCGTCCAACCTCGTGCTACCCACCGTGAAGTCGATGTCGACCTGCATGAAGCCTCTTCCTAGGGGCCCTCTATGCGCTGTTCCCATGACCTCTTTTCGCGTTCGCTTGGCATGAATTTTTTCAACACCCTATTTCTCGAGCCCCACCGCGCACGCCTGAAATGACAACCTTGCCAATCACAGCAACCCCATGAGCCACCTCGAGATAAAGGTGTACTGAAGATTTCTCAGGTCCTTAGTTTGAGAAATAGAAGCCAGATGTTGTTTGATCATGTGTATTCCTGTGAGATCATCTTCTATAATCAAAATATCATTAATATAAGTCAAGAGAATCACTTGTGCCTGTTGGATGATAACGAGTGAATAAAGAGAAGTCGGCTGAACTTCGAGCACGAACGACCTGACTAAACTTGTCAAATCATGCTCGAGGAGACTGTTTGAGATCATAAAGAGATTTCTTCAAATGACATACAAGAGACTCCCACGTGGTCTCAAACTCTGGAGCTTGTTGCATGTAGGCAATTTCCTGCAACTCGCCGTTGAGAAAGACATTCTTGATATACAATTGTTACAATTGCAATGTCGATGAACAACTAGCTAGATCAGAACACGAACAATATTGAGTTTGACGACCAAAGAGAAGGTCTCATTATAATCCAAACCTTGTTGTTGAGTAAAGCCACGAGCGACAAGAGAAGCATTCATACGTTGAATTGTCCAGTCTGAACCATGTTTGGTGGCAAATACCCACTTGTAACCCACACAAATCTGATTTTCCCAATGAGCAGACATTTCCTCATCCATGACCGCCTGCCACCCTAAATGTTGGAGAGCTTCCTGAACAGAATTCGGGGGGGGGGGATAAAGGATAAAGAGGTTGTGAATTGTGAGAGCTTCGAAGAGAGGCGGTGGAAGGAGACATAACTCTCCATCAGGTGAGCAGTAGAGCCGGTTTCCGGATCTGCAGGCCGCAAAATATCATTAGTAGAGGTCATCTCTTGTAAAGCAACATATGGAGTACGACGAGTATACACACAAATCAAAGGTGGTTTTGACGGTAGGTTTGTGATTGGAGTAGGAAAGAGAGGTGGTAGGTTCGAAATAACATGAACAGTAGGCCGCGAAAGTAGAGGCGGTAGTGGAGGGTTATTGGGCTGAGAATGATAGGGATGGTATTCGAGAAATGTGACATCAACTGATATAACAACCTTACATTCCTTGAGAGAGTAGCAGATATAACCTTTCTGAGTGCGAGAATACCCAACAAACATATATTTTGTATTACGTGGAGCAAGCTTGCCAGTGGATGGGCCAAGATTATGAACATAGCAAGCGCGACCAAATACATGAGGTGGACTGGAAAAGGGGTTTGGAGGGAAAGAGAATGTTAAAAGGAGCCGCAAATTTGAGAATAGAGGTGTGCATGCGGTTAATAAGGTAGCAGGCCGTAGAATCCACAAAATTTCAATAGAGTTTGGGAACATTCGTTTGCAACATAATGGATCGTGCGACTTTCAGAAGGTGACGGTTCTTGCGTTCTGCAACACCATTTTGTTGGGGGGGGGGGGTATAGGCACAAGAGGTTTGATGAATGATCCCAAATTTCGCACACGAATCTGTAAACACATGACTTGTGTATTCACATGCATTATCTGTTCAGAGAGTTTTAATGACAGTAGAAAATTGGTAGTGATTCTCAATAAGAATGGCACGAAAAACACGGATTAGTTCAGAGAGATTATGCAGTAAATATAGTTGTCACACGAGAGTAATCATTAATTAACGTAATGAAGTAATGATAACCAGAAACACTTGCAGTTTTTTGTGATCTCCAAATATCGGAATGAAATAAAACAAAGGAAGTATCTCTCCGCGTATAATGAGGTGAAAAGATAGAACAATATTTGTCGTAGATACAAGACTCACGTGTAAAGTCGTTATGGGACAAATCTGGGAGAACTTTCTAGAGGGTTCGAAGAGGGCATGCCAAAGACGCCGAGTGGCATAGCTTGTTGAGGAGAAAATCATGGGAGGGAGGTCCCAGATGTAGAGCCCATTCAACAGTTTTCCTTTACAAATTATATTCCGCGTCTTTCGATCCTACACAACAAAAGAGGTGGAAGAAAAAATTACATAGCAATCAAGGTCTTGAGTGAGACAACTAATATAAATGAGATTGAAAGGAGAGTTCGAAACATGAAGAATCGAACAAAAAGTGATGGAGGGAGCAAGGGTGACGTTGGCTGATCCAGAGACTGGGGTAGTGTCCCCATTGGCAACAATAATAAGCCTAGGATGCTCAGAGTCCGAGTATTGAGAAGGTTTTGTCGGGGTAATATGATGTGTTGCCTCGGAATCCATAATTCAAGATGAACGGTGAGCAAGACAAGAGATACCTCCATCTGAAATAAACACAACATAGCCGGAGGAACAACTGATCAGACCTTGAAGTTGCTGGAGTTGGGTGTGCATGTAATCAATTTTAGGTCGAATGTTGTTTGGAGCATGGACGACAATGGAGGAGGCGGTGCGGGAGGCAGACCGTGCATACAGTAACAAGTGGCTTCGAGGTGGCCATCCCTGCCACAATAAGTGCACTTAACAGGAGCGTGACTATGTCGACCTCTACCCCAAGAAGAGGTGCGACCTCCACGATAGGATGGAGGAGGAAAATGAAATGGATGTGACCGCGAAGATAGATGTGACCGCAGAAGTAGGGTCAAAAGAGACCGGGTAGCATGAACAGCCATTGGAGAAGATCCAACCATAACAGAAGCCGGTAGAGTAGGGGCGGCTTGAGCGGTCTAGCGGAGAGATCTCGACAACACGAGCAATAGTCGGACGGAAACAAAGGTCCATGAGAAGAGGCAGCTGGAAGAGGCTACACGAGAAGAGGCTCTTGCGGGCCGGAGTGCTGGCGATCTCCAGGAAAATAAGCCGCAAGGCGAACAAGATAACTCGCATGACGACTGGCAATCTGGAGGGGCCCGACGGTCCGTTGCTGCGAATAGAGTTTGGGTAGCGGTTACTGCAGACAAGGCAGAAAGGCCGGGCAGCTTCAAAAAGAGCAGTTGACGTGGACAGAGTTTAGCGAGCAAAAGAGACCAGGCGTCCTGAGCAGGATTAGCGACTTGAGCGAGTGCTGCGCCTGGAGCGAGTAAAGTGCGACTAGAGAGACGAAGCTTCTGAGGACAGGAGGGCAAAGGAAGTTCTGCAATCAGACGGTCGCGACGATGACCGGGCGGTAACGACGAAAGAGCTCTGCGAACTTGTGGTCATAGCTAACAGAGAAAGCTTTCGATCAGAGATCCGCGAGAGAAATCAAGTTCAACTAGTAGAGATGGAGCTCCAGAGGACAGCCAAAAACCTGAGTTTGGTGAAGCACCAACGGTCTGGTGGAGAATGGTGGGCCCCAAAGGACTGTCAAAAACTCCGATAAATAGGAACGAAGATGAGAAACAACCTGCGGAGTAGACAAAGCCTAGCCAAGATGCAGTCTAAAACCGAGAGACCACAAACTATAATTGAAATATTTTGAAAAAAAATTAGGATCTATACTTCTGATACCATGTAGAGAAATACAAAATGGGAAGTATTCGTGAATTTTATTTCTCATAAAAATTGAGTACATGCATGTAATCCTACATTTATATAGGAAAAGAGGAAAAATGGCCAAAGCTAGGCCTTACAATGGGTCTTTATTTTTACATATTTCCTTCAATAATAATAAAAACAATGTTCTTCACTGGTTCTCCCTCACTGCTGTTGGAATCATGCATAAAATGACGTTTTGGGGAATTGATGATCCCCAATGAAGATTTTTCAAACCGGCAAAAAATAGCATTTGCATTTTCTGAAAAATGTAATGGAGAAAAAAATCAAACAAATGGAGCCTTAGTTGTATTGATATATCAACATAGCTTTAAATATACTACAAGAGTGTTAGGTATGACAAACTTTGATCTATACAGATTATGAACTATGTTACAAAATAGCGTATCCTAGCATTATGCACGTGCAGAAAAGAATTTGGAGAACTTAAATCTCATATTCTTGCAAGTCAATATTTTATTTTGAAGGTTTTAAGCTCCAATGTTAAAGGAAAGTCTTTGTTTTATTGCAGAGAGCTTTTTCCTTCTCATGTCAAGATAATCATAGAGAATGATGCCGTGGCAGCAATGGCCAGTGGAACAATGGGGAGACTTCATGGTTGTGTATTGATTGCCGGCACTGGATCTATTGCTTATGGTTTTACTGAAGACGGAAGGCAAGCCCGGGCTGCTGGTGCGGGGCCTATATTGGGTGACTGGGGAAGGTAAAATTTTGATTAGCACCCATCTCACTAATGTTCATACTGATTCTCAAAATTTATATAGCACTCAATAGATGTGCTACCTTTGTATTTTATAAAGAACATCTTGTTTAAATGTTCCATCTTTTACCAATAATTGATTCTTCTATCAAATACATGATATCTTTAATTGAGCAACCACCCGAGTTTGTTGCTTAGGTGGATTGTGCTCTGGTGAGCCATTTAAAAAAATTATGTACGGCTTGAAGCAGTCTCCCAGGACGCGGTTTGACAAATTTCCTTTGGCATTAGATGCAATTGGTATGATCAGATGCATGATGACCCCGTTCTGAGATATCTAAATGGCACCCCAGGAGTTTGGTTAATGTATAAAAGCAACAAACATGTGAATTTAGAAGGCTTTATTGATGCTTACTGGCGTATGATAAAAAGTCCATAACAAGTTATTGTGTGTTTGTGGGAGGGAGTTTGATATAATGGAAGAGTAAGAAACAACACACGGTTGCACGGTCAAGTACTGAGGCGGAAATCAGAATATAGATCAATCACCCAAAACACGTGTGAACTATTGTGGGTCAAATAAGTTTTGAAGGAATTTGGGCAGGAAATGGAATATCCTATGAATATCTTGCGTGACAATGTGACAATTATACTTATTGCATCTAACCCAATGTTCTACTAGCGTACTAAATACATTGAGATAAACTGTCATTTTGTGAGAGAGAAGATTGCTAACCAGAACATCACCGGTAAGTTTATTAACACAAAGAACCAACGTGCAGACATATTTGCCAAATCTCCTACTAGGAATGAAATTAGAATAATAAGAGGCAAGCTGGACAATGTGAATATTATGTCATCTTCTCTGCTCTAGCTTAGGGAGAGTGCAAGAGTGGTGGAGGTAAGGTTACCTCACCGGGGGTGACCACATTTGTTATGAGCCTTTTTATGATGTTATATATTATTATTATGTTTATTGCCTTTAGGTCGTCTTCCAATTTAGTCGCATTCGAAGTCTGTCGTTGATTTCCTATTTATTTGCATTTCGAAGTCTATCGTTTTATTTCCATTAAGAGTCAGTTACGCGTCTATTTAAAGTACCTTTTAGGTCTTATATTGGTATGCGAGAATTAATTTGTTTTCCTTTCTCTTGTTTGTGAGATATTGTTAGCTCTCTCCTCTAACGAGCAAGCCCCGCTTACGCAACAACGCTTCCGGCTCCACGCTATCCTCTTACAACCTCGTCATCTTTGCCTCTGACCCTTCCTTCTACGAAACCCATAAAAATTGATTTTAGAGCCACCTTCCCATCTTCCGCCGAAGTCGCTACCTCCCGTTGCGATTTTGTCATGTCAAGAGATTGCAATTTGAAGCCGAACTTCTGTTGCACGAGGGATTGATCTCTGCCAGATCTGGTACTGTTGCTTCTTCCATGCTCACTGAACGCTTGTTCCTCGGCTCTCCCTTCTCCTGTCTCGTTCTTCTCCTTCACGCACGACAAGCTCGTCTGCCTTGTCAACTAACGTCATCGACCCCCAATAATCGTCTCTCTCAATCGACTCCACAATTGTCATCCACAACATCGCTGAAGGAAATCGCGTGCATCCGCGTCATTCTCGCGCGCCGTCTCTACGGAAAGAAACCCATTGTTGCGCCCACTATGTTCCTGTATGGAGTCATAAATCAAGCGACCAATTTTGGAATTAAATAATTTTTGAGGAACTGTCGCCTTGAATTCCATTTTTTTGACCCAGACGACTTACTATACTCAAGGGGGTAGTTTTGAAATTAATAAATTCCTTGAGGATTATTAATTCTCGGACCACAACAACTTTGCGAGCTTCTATTTTGTACCAACATAGGGAAGCTACGCGGGTCATGGGGAGCACTAAATTCGCACTCGTTCTCTCCGCTCACTCAACCGGTCTCAAACTGACCTGTAACCCATTCATTATTATCCGACCAACACAAGATGGGCGAATCGTCAAATCAACTCAGCCAATTTATGACCTTGGTACTAGCCTTCATGGTGCAACAAACTGCCATCGCAGAGCATCATCAATAAGCCATTACTGCGCTCTTCAAGCGCCTCAATGATCTCTCCACTGCTCCAGCACATGAGCACACTTACAACAGTCTGACACTGCGGCTACCAACGGCCTTCACACGCCATGAGGTTGCTCCCCCACCGCGCTACACTCGGTTTGATTTCCCAACTACGTTGAGAAGATTTCAAGCGGTTCTGCAACCCAAGCTTTGGCCCTCCTTTCCGTAACAATCTTCTTGGTTCCCACATGAAAATATGTCAGACGGGATTCACGGATGATTTTCTGGACCAGTTTCAGTTTCATCCGATGCATGTCACACTTTCTCCAGAGATGCAGGTCACGATCTTCACCGCCGGACTTCGCGACTTCTTGTGACTTGATGTCGAATTTGAGGTCTCTCCAGACTTAGTGACTGCTTTGAGTTTGACTAGATTGTGTGACCGTTGCCTCTAGCTGGCACATGAGGCATATTCTCCCACCGACACAGGCATTCAGCATGGCCGTCCCGAGGGTCATCCAGCCATCAGTTCGTAGACTATCTTGGGGAGATATGATGGAACGACGCACGCAGGGCTTATGTTATAACTGCAATGAGAAGTACATTCGCGACCACAAGTTTAAGCGACTTTTCTATCTACACGTTGAAGACGCTGATGATGAAGGTGCCAGATAAAACGGACACCATTGATCTCCCTCGAGCTTGAGGTCAAGCTCTTTTTGCAAGGTGGGTGGGATGTTATGAGCCTTATTATGGTGTTATTTATTATTATTATTATCATTTTGTTTATTGTCTTTTGGTCGTCTTCCAATTTAGTTGCATTCCAAGTCTATCGTTGATTTCCTATTTATTTGCATTTCTAAGTCTGTCGTTTTATTTCCATTAAGAGTCAGTTGTACATCTATTTAAAGGACTACTTAAGTATTGTATTTGTATGCAAGAATTAATTTGTTTTCCTGTCTCTTATTTGTGAGATATTGGTAGCTCTCACCTCTAACGAGCAAGCTCCACTTAGGCAGTCACTGTTCTGGCTCCACTTTATCCTCCTATGTCGTCGTCATCTTCGCCTCCTGTCCTTCCCCCATCTAAACCTATAACAACATACCATTTGTTTTTTTATAAAATTTATTTTTATTATAATTTTGTTAAATAAGTAGTATTATATTGTAAATTTATTATGATGAAAAACAAGTAAGGGTATTTAGGACGCACCCTTAAGTGATATGCCAGGTGCATTTAAAAGCTGACAAGAGTTAGCTATGATGTCACCTCTAATTGACACTCCACAGAATGTCTCGATTGTGGTGTCGTGGTAAGCAAAGGTCTTTGAGGTCCAATATTAAGATTAGATTTGAAATTTGAGCTTTTAAATGTAAGAATCAAGTAAATACCATTCACGATGATTAGAAGATATTAAACACTATTTTTTACATGGGATTTATTGAAAATGAGAGAAAATAAATAAGGATGATTATGAATTATTTTGCTTTGAAAAGATTAATTATATGAATGAAATTGATATAGTGGTAAATAAAGAGTTAACAACACTCAAGCCTTTATCCCACTATAGTGAGGCCGGCTATATGGATCCTTTGTCGCTATTGTGCCCTATCTTTAGTTATAATCTTACTAATTCCTAAGTACATCATGTCTTTCCTTATAGCTTCATTCCAAGTCTTTATTGGTCTACCTCTCCCCCGTTTAAAATGTCTAGTGACTAAACTCCCACAATGCCTAATAGGTGCCTCTAATGGTCTTCTTTATACATATTTGAACCATCTTAGTCAAGTTTCTCGCATCTTCTCCACAATTAGTGTCACTCCTGTCTTATTCCTGATATATTTATTCCTAGTTTTATCCAGTCTCCTGTGCTCACACATCCACCTAAGCATTCTCATCTCCGCAACTCCCATTTTTTGCTCATGTACACAATTCATTGTCCAACACTTAGAACCGTAGAGCATTGCGGGTCTAATTGCAGCATGGTAAAACTTGCCTTTAAGTTCTAATGGTACTTCACGATCACATAAGATCCCCGACGCATCTTTCCATTTTAGCCCACCTGCTTGGATTCTATGTATCACATATTTATCCACACCTCCATCTTTTTGAGCTATCGATCACAAATATTTAAAGTACTCACTACATGAAATATCTTGATCACCCAAATTAATAACAAAGTCATTCGTTCTTCTTGTCATGCTAAATTTAAGCTCCATATACACCGTCTTTGCCCTGCTCAACCGAAAACAATTGCTATCAAGATTATTTGGTCTGCTTTTAAACAAGTGGCAGATAAAGAGTTAAAAGAGAAAATTATAAATGTGAATATTGTTATAGGGTGATTGCTATCAAGATTATTATTGTTGATGATATTATAAATGTTGTAGTACTTGTGTTCTTGGAGTTGGGAGTAAAAGTTCAATTATGGCAAGGGATAATTATATTATTATAATATATACTTGTGCAAAGTTGAAGATGTCAGATGTCGGGTTTATGTCGGTTTTAATTTAAATTATCGAATAGCGGATTGTAGGGGATATATCAGGGATATTTTATAATATCAAGTTTTAATATTTAAATAAATTATTTATATATATTCATATTTTTTATAATATATGCAATTATACACATAATGCATATTTATAAATTACACAATAAACATTTAATAATATGATTATAATGAAGTAATGAACATAAACCCAAATATTACCGCTCGGTTGTCAAAGCTAGACTCTGAGAGATATACTAAATTAAACACAGCTAAAAATTACCGCTCAGTCATTTAAAAGAACTAAAAAAAATTTAATACTCGCACAAATATATTGGTCACAAGATATCACCCGATATATCATGTAAAATTGATATATCAGAATATATTTTCAAAAATGACATTTTTTTCTTAAAATACGAATGTCATGTCGTTTTCTTCCCAAAATTTTACGTCGTCCTACATATCAGATATGTCGGGTGACATCTATAACAGTGCTTGAGGAAGAAATAATACGTATTGGTGATGACTTAAATGAGCATGTAAGTTTGGTGAACTATGAAAAGATTCATGACTGGTTGAAATATGAGATAGAAACACAATGAGAGCTGCTATACTTGATTTTATTTTAGCCTATGATCTTACAATAAACAAACACCTGTTTTAAATAAATGAGAAAAACATTTAGTTACTAATGGAGTGAACCACCATGTCATAATTATGTTTCCTTATAAGAAAAAAAGTAAACTTCTTGCAAAGATTGTAAGATGATTCTATGATAAAGTTTCACCTTGTAACATAAAGTAGCAGTTCATTTATTAAAAAGTAAAATTAGTAGATTGGGGAGGTACAAGGTATTATTAATAAAATAAATATGCTTTTAAAGAGTGACGACAATTGAAATAGTGAATATCACTGGATCTTATATCGATGGCAGATAAGCTTAATCTTGCTATGAGTGGAGTTAATAAAGCAAAAAATCATTTCTTCTAATGATTTATAAAATTGACTTAGTACTAAAGAATGAGAAAAAGAGATAAGTGTGTTGTTTTCTTCATTTAAATATTATATATGCTTGTTGGGGTCCGATTAACGTTCTTACAGTTCAGTGAGCTCGGCTTACATTGAAAAATTTACCAAAGACGGTCGACAAAGGCGGCTATTTCGCAAGGAAATGAAAGATGTCGTATTAGGGCAGCCTGGTGCACAAGGCATCCCCGCGTAGCGATGGTCCGGGGAAGGGTCCCACCACAAGGGTGAAATGTAGGCAAACCTTACCTTGTATTTTTGCAAGTCGTCTTATTATTCTTAAATTTTTGAGGAAGCTTCTCATCTTCCTGAAATTTCTAATGGTGTTGATTCGTTGTTGATCTTCTGGTCTCCAACAATTTCCACTAAACTGGTGTCTCCCACTCTCCCGCCTCTTTCTTTCCCCTCCCACTTCACCTCAGAACTATTGAACCCCCCTTTTAGATGAATCATTCTCAAGCTCTTTCACATTCCCCACCGAGCTGTAGATAAACGACCAGGATAATTGAAGGGGATAATATGCTTCTCATTCAATAACTAATCCCGGATTACGAATATATATTGATGTAGGTAAGCAAAATGACAAACACGGGAAAACACAATAATAAAGCAATACATAAAAGGAGTAGGTGGCATTGACTGGATGCTTCGACTTCAACAAAGAGAACAACGACAGAGTGCTTTGACTTCAACAAGAGCGGCGGGATGGAGCAAATTACGATTTTAACACGCCCCCTTCATCTGGACATCCCACGATCTTCATTGCTTTTCGAAATTTGATGAATTTTTCTCGGTGCAGGGGCTTGGTTAGGGCATCGGCGACCTGAGCTTCAGATGGGCAAAACTGGCGCTGGATTGCCCCCTTTTCAACTTGGTCACGAATGAAATGGTACCTTAGTTCAATGTGCTTGCTGCGATGATGAAAAACAGGGTTCTTTGCGAGGGAGATGACCGAGACATTACCACAGTGAATTGTTGTAGCCGTCTGACTTTTCTCTTCTCTTGCTTCTCTCCGGGTGTCATATTGCATGAAGGATTCGGCTTGCTGAAGCCAGAGGGCTTCGCAGGCGGTGGCGGTAACGACCATGTATTCCGCCTTGGTTGTGGATAAGACAATGGTATGTTGTTTACGAGAGGACCAAGAAATGGGATTCGAGCCCTGAAAGAAAATGTAGGCACCCATATTCTTCTAGTCGTTCCTGTCCCCTCCCCAGTCTGAATCGGAGAAGCCGCAAAGGGTAGGATTGGAGCAATGCTCATAGAGAAAGCCAAAATTGATGGTGCCCTTTAGGCAACGGAGAATTCTCTTTGCGGCTTGAAGATGATGGCTGTCGGGATCAGAGATGAACCTGGAGAGTAGGTTGACTGCGTATTCAATGCCCGAGCGAGAGTTGGTTAAGTAAATGATGTAGGCTCGTCCCCCGACGAACCGAGACGGACAAAAGACACCAAACTACTCTCTCACATTCCAATTCTACGATCATAGAAGTAAAACGCAGCACACTCGATTTGCAATATTATTAATCCAATGCTAACGCACGAGTTCGCCACACTCAAATAAAAGCTATGCGCCAATATTCTCTCAAGTGAAAATGATTTACCGGATCCAATCGAGCGTGTGTTGTACCAAAAGAGACCCACCAAAAAATAACGATTTCGGAAATGGTAGATCTCTACCAACAAAAGAAAACAAGATTCATCAATCCTCATGAATTTAAATAGATCAAGAGAAAACAACAATAATCGATTGGATCAAAACCACGATGAAATCAAGATTCGCAAACAACGCAAAAGTTAACCACCACAAGATTTATCTAGGAGGGAACGCACAAGATTAGAGATTTCGTTACCCCACTCGGAAGATGATTCCTTGGAAGACGATCACTCTTCTACGGTTTCGCCGGAGTCACACCGAATGGAGAGAAAGACGTCCGCCTTCCTCGCTTCACGCCGGAGAGGATTCTTCGTTTCAATAGAACTTGTCCTTGGCCCAAAATCCACCAAGAGGGAGGGTTCAAGGTTGGCCGAAAACTCTAGGTGGGGATCCTTGGTGTAGCCAAAATCTTCTAGGGGGAAGGCCTTCGTTTTGTAAGAAGTTGGGGAGGAGAGGGGAGGTGTTATGGTGGAGAAGAGAGGAGGAGAGAGGGGGAGAGAGGTGGCCGAACCACTAGGGGAAGAGAGGGAGGCTGGAGTCTAGGGAGGGGAGCAAGAGAGGGAGGGAAATCTGATTTCAGATTTTAGGGTTTTTTTTTCATTCAATCTCTAAATAATTCATCAACACAGACTTATATAAGGCTAACAAAAATCCGGGCTATATGCAGCCCAACTTAAAAGACCATATGGATAAACACAGGCCAAACTTAAAAATAAGAATCTGGATAAATACAATCTAGATTTTAAAGCAAATAAACAAGGAAAATAAATATAACATAAGCAAGATAATCATCAAAAGAAAGTCTTGCGCCAAGGGAGGAGGTTGTAGCGTCGATCAATGATATTTCCGCGACGCCGCAAGCCTTTGGTTGGAGAGGGCGAGAGATCTTCCGTAAGCATGCCAACACCATCATCAACATGCCGGGGGTCGTCGTCTCCATCAGTAAATTAAAGACCCAAGGAGGGATCGATAGAGTTCACAGTCCGCCTTTTCTTCTGCTTCTGCCCTTTTTTTAGCTGATCGCCAGGTGACATAGGCGAGAGGGTGGGATTGCAATGTTCTAGCTGAAACTTCTGGAGAAGGTTGCAAGCATATTGCTCTTGAGATATGAATATGTATTTGCCATTTTGTATAACCCGAAGTCCAAGGAAGAACTTCATGAGGCCTAGATCGGTCATGTTGAGAGGTTCCTGGGATGATTAGGTCATCCACGTAAATACAGACAAGGGTTAACCCATCATGGCCTTCCTTCCGGTAGAGAGAGGGTTCTACATGGCATTTAGTGTAACCTTGGCTGCAAAGGTATTGATCGATGTTGGAGTTACATGCCCGCGGAGCTTGCTTTAATCTGTAGAGGGCTTTCTTGAGTTTGTACACCTTGTGTTCTTCACCGTGCACCACAAATCCTTTGGGCTGTTCCACATACACATCTTCAGTTATGACACCGTTGAGGAATGCAGCTTTTACGTCCATTTGGTAGATTGGGACTTGAGATTGAGCGGCAAACGCTATGAGCATGTGAATGGTCTCCATGCGAGCAACTAGCGCATAAGTTTCTTCATAATCACGGCCAGGCTGTTGAGAGTAGCCTTTGACAACAATTCTTGCCTTGTGCCGGATGATGTCTCTTGTCTCATTAGTTTTTAGCTTGAAGATCCACTTTAAGTTGATGATGTTAGTTTTGGGAGGTTTGTCAATCAACTCCCAAGTGTCATTGGTTTTGATTGTCTCTATTTCTTCAATCATTGTCTTTGATAGCTTCATCAAATGAGGCTGGGACAGATGAAAAGAGGGCAATGTCACATGAAGCATAGACGTCTGATAGATTGCGATACCTGAGGGGCGATGATGAATATGATTCTGAGGATGATTCTTCAAGAGGAATAACCACATCAGAAGGACTGGGAAGGATGAGGATTTCTGGAACAGCCGACTCAGCCCCCAGGATTGATGGCGGGACGGGATTTGAGTGGAATGAGACTGAGCCCTAGGCCCAAAAGGTATGTTTGCTAAAGATCACATCTCTGGAAATTGTCAATTTTTTGGTTACTGGTTCATATATCCTGTATGCCTTTGACTGCTCGCTATAGCCAATGAAGATGCCTTTGGTACCTTTTGCGTCTAGTTTGTCACCCTTCTTGTTCAGAAGGAAAGAAATACATCCAAAAGTGCGCAAGTGCTGCACTTGAGCTTTGCGGTTATAAATGGCTTCATACGGTGTTGAGTTGGAGAGACTTCTGGTTGGAGAGCGATTTAGGAGGTAGACGGCAGTGCAACACGCCTTTTCCCAGAATGTCTTGGGAGGGTTTGCGGCAATCCGCATGGCACGGGCCATTTCGATGACAGTGCGGTTGCGACATTCGACCACACCGTTCTGCTGTGGTGAGTGAGGCGCAGTAAGGCCTCTTCTTATCCCATGTGAGTCACAGAAGGAAGAGAAGGCATGAGAAACAAATTCTCCGCCATGATCAGTGCAGAAAGCTTTGATTTTGGCCGAGTGTTGGTTTTCAACCAGGGCTTTGAATTTTTGAAAGTACAAGAGCGCCTCTGATTTGTATGAGAGAATATATATCCATGTATATCTGGAAAAATCATCAACAAGCATTAGATAGTAACTTTTACCTCCCAGGGATTCAGAGGGGGCAGGCCCCCAGATGTCTCCATGTATAAGTTCAAGTGGTTTGGTGCTCATGGAGCAAGATGAGACAGGGATGGGACTCCTGCGGCACTTTGCTGTGGCACATTTCTCACACAGGGATATCTTGAGATTGAATTGAGGAAAGCCATGAACAAGATTGTGCTGCTGCAGGGTGGCAAGGGCATCCCAATGTAGGTGCCCAAATCTGTGATGCCATAGTACAGATTTGTTTATCCGGCCTTCATGACAACGAAAAGCATTAGAGGGTCCTCTAAAATTTAAGTTGAAGACATTATTTCGAGAGATGGGTGTGGAAGTAATTAATTTCCCAGTGTTCTCAAAAATGCGGCATTCTCCTTTGGAGAAAGATACAGAGTATCCTTTCTAGACCAGTTGTCCAACGCTGAGGAGGTTTTGGACAAGTAGGGGAACCCAATTAACGTCATAGATAAGTTTTGTTTTACCAGCTTTGGTGTGAACGACAATAGTCCCCTTTCCTTCAATCTGAACAGACTTTCCGTCCCCGAGAAAACATGAGATTTGAAAGTGTCATCTAGGGAGGTGAAAGAATTTTTGTTGTTGCACATATAGCTAGAGCAGCCACTATCGATGAACCAGACATTGTTCTGGTCTGATTCCTTCTTTTGATTGGAGTAGAATAAAACTTCTTCTTCAGATTCTTTGGGTTCATGTTCACCATAGTTGGCTTCTTTTTATGCCAACAATCCTTGTCCAGATGATTAGGATGGCGGCACCGCTTGCATTCCCAGAAGCTGTTCTTCATTTCATGGTTCGTTCGTTTGCATAGAGTGCAAAAACGATTAGTTTTGTCGGTGTGGTCGCGGCCTCTTCCTCTGCCACACTTAAAAGAGGTGAAAGGCAAATTTTCAGGAGGGAACTTATTGGGTGTTGATGAGAATTTGAGTTGCGTTTGAAAAGCAGACTCAAGTGGCGGTGATTTTTTCAACCTGTCGTCATGAGCTTGTAGAGAGCCTTGTAGCTCAGCAACAGAGAGCAAAGATGTCCCGTGCTTCTTCAATGGCGGTGACAACTCCGTCGAAGCATGGGGGGAGAGCGTAGGATTCTGGGAACAATTTTTGAGTCGTCAACTTGATCTCCAAAATTTTTAATTTGGTTGACAATCGTGTTGATACGAGCAATGAAATCTTGGACTTTATCATCGGGGGACATGTTGATCATCTCAAGATTTCGCCAAAGAGTTTGCAATTTTAAGGTGATAACCTTTTGTGATCCTTTAAATTCATCGCGGAGAGTGTCCCGTGCTTGTTTGGCTGAAGATGCTCTCATGATGCGTGGGAAAATGGTGTTAGCAACTCCCCGTTGAATGATACACCTTTGCATCACACATTTGCTCTTCAGGGCTCGTGGTGGCAATTGTGCCTCCCGCTGCCGCGCTGGAGGTGGTGATGATGGGGCCTTGGTTAACAATGCTCCAAATACCTTGTGATAGAAAGAGAGTTTTGATTGCCCATAATTCATAAGATTCACCTTCAAACAGAGGAACACCAGAAGGAGAGAAGGTAGGAGGGATAGATGATGAAGCCATGCCGGAAAGAAAAATTCCAAGGATCGAAGGCACAACTCTGATACCACTGTATATAAACGACAAGGATAACTGAAGGGGATAATATGCTTCTCATTCAATAACTAATCCCGGATTACAAATATATATTGATGCATGTAAGCAAAACGACAAACACGGGAGAACACAATAATAAAGCAAGACAAAAAAAGAGTAGGTGGCATTGAATGGACGCTTCGACTTTAACAAAGAGAACAATGGCAGAGTGCTTCGACTTCAACAAAAGTGGCATGATGGAGCAGATTACGATTTCAACGCGAGCTGCACCTTGAAAGTAATGCACCACTCCTACCGGCCGTCCCAAGCCTGCCTACCACATTCCTGACGGAATCCTGAACAGGCTGCTAGTGATAAGCCAAAGGAAGATGAGGATGATGTCAAGTCATAATGCCCTTTATGCCTTGAGCGACACACACTACAAGGGCCAGGACAAAGGGCTGTGATCCCATGAGGGTGAGCTAACTGCAAAGCCCTCTCCTCAGTTCGGATTGCTGGCTACATCTAGCTTGTATGAAACCATAATCGCTAGTAATCATAGGTTATCCATATGGTGAAGCATCCTATAATAAGAAAGATGAAATAAAAAAACATTGACAAAATTTGTCCTTGTTTGTTTCAAGGAAATAAAAAAAAAACTCAATTTCTAATGAATGATGGAATTCTTTTTTGCTGGGATGAATGGATGATAAAGCAGTTTCATAGCCATTTCTACCAAATAGAAAAAATTCCATTTGCGTTTTGTACAACATCTGCATCACAACTCAAAAGTGCAACCCAACAACAGTTTCTTTACACACAACACCTGCTATTGTACTCTTCTTTCCTAGTCTAATCCAAAGTTTACTGAATTTTCATATTTGGTCTTGAAGTGGCTAAGGGCTGCCAATTCATTCACATGATGGCATCTCTCTGAAGCTAGTGTGATATGGTGATTGTTCTCCTGGGTCTTTGCTAGAAATCAATGAATTTGTTTTAGCAATGCCTTCTTTTACTACATGTTTACATTCAAACATTGTGGTTGATCAGATATGTACATTACGCAGCGGTTATGGGATTGCTGCGCAGGCATTAACTGCCATTATTCGAGCTCATGATGGTCGTGCACCACAAACAGTACTCACGAAGAACATCCTCAAAGTGCTTGGACTTACATCGCCTGATGAAGTAATAGGGTATTATTTATTTTCTTTAAAATTTATTTCTACGTTTGAAATGATTTCTTAAATCTCAATTTACAAAATATAAGTGCTTTAATTCAACAATCCAGCGATCAAACTAGATAGCTGCCAATAGTCGGTCTTCTTTTTTGGCAAGCTTATTTGCAAAACTACTATTATCAAAGTTGAATCAGTTTTTATCATTTTTATAATATTGACGCTTCATAAAATAATGACAAGTTAGATAAAAAAGGAAATCCAGTCACCCTCTCAAACTGTGACCTTCTGAAATCAAGCGGATTATTATTTTAACCAACAATGACTGAGAAAGTTAGTGGTGGTATATGCAACGGCTCGGAGACCATCACAAATAATGCAGTACCATAAAACATGTTTTGAAATCACATAGCGCAACACAATATACAATAATCACAATAAGTTTGCAAGAAGTACGAAACAAAAACTTTTATTTCATTCAGAGCATAATTACATCTAGATACAAGAGTAATACATATACATATGTTATACTTAACATGCGTGATGTCGTACTCATCTTGATCCGTCAGCTTGAGAAATGTTATGATTTTCAAGGGTAGTTGGATTGACGTTGTTCGGCTCCTAAAAAGTTAGCCACAAAAGGGTTAGTCTAAAAAGAGTACGCGGGTTTTTATGTCTTTAACCTCAATACATACAAATAGTAGCAATATGCATTGAATTAATAGTACAAGAAAAAGAATTGTATATGTGTATCTGGATGCAAGTAAAATAATAATATAAAATAGTGAGAGTACCAATATATAATTGGAATTGATTTTATCTGTTTTCATTCATAACGAAAAAATGTCGAGACATCAATATAACAGTATCAATGTCAGTATTTGGGCCCGACCCTTCAGGGTCAACGACTACCAAAGCAGTACGTTCATCATGCGTTAATGCCTTTCAACCTGCTGCTTTGGTTGTTGAAATAATGCAGTACATCCTTTGCCCCCTCGACCTTTCTCATGTATTGATGCATGCATAGTTTAGTTCATAAAGTAATATTTAATTATTAATCCCCTCAGATTATAATCACTTCTTTGATTTCTTTACAATGTTTCCATTGTTTAGCGATTTATTGTTTATCAGTGATATAAAATCATGTGTGCATATGTAGTTATTTCTAATTCATAATACTTTGCATGTACAAAAAAGTACGATAAATAAAGTGTAAATTAAAGAAGTAATCCTCACATGCATAATTTCCTTTCCTTTATCTCATCGTAGGTCATCACGGCGTCTAATATTTTATGTCATCCTTTGATTTATCTGTAATTAGGCATCGTTTATTAGACAACTCTTTTTATCGCGATTGCATCTTTATTTAGAGGCGATATTGACCCTATCTAAAGATCAAAAGTGGTCTTTAGGTTAAAAAAGATTTGTGACCTCTAAGTAAAACTAGGAAGGTTTTACAAATCTCCTACTCAAACCCAAAGTTTTATGCTGATCAAATCAGCAGAAATCTGAGATTTTTCATAAGAGAAGTCCCTTATTTTCCATTCTCCCATCCAACTAGTCCATACTGAATGGGCTCGTTTTCCCAAATTTAGAAAAAGAGAAAATATAACATTAAAAGCCAAGTTATGAACATATATAAAATTGTTAGAGCTAGAGATTTAAGCCAAATAAAATTGAATCTCATATAAAATTATTCGAGCTAGAGAAAGGAAGACAAGAGATTTAAGTCAAGTAAAATGCATAAATGATGAAACAGATATAGTTTTGACGGATGATGTGGATATTAAAGAGTTATGAAAAAAATATTTTTAATTCTATAATGAAACAAAAGACAATGAATTGTACTTTTAAGAGTTAAGTAAATCAGAAAAGTATATTGACATAACATTTTATCGTAAAATTCAAGTATCAAAGGTAAATGGTGTCCTAAAGAAGATGAAAAATGAAAAGACGGTTGAATCAGACGATATACTCATCAAAGTATAAAAATATCTAGGGAATGAAAAATTTGGTAGCTTACATTTTTTTTCAATAAGATACTGAAATCAAAGAAGATGTCAGACCAATGGAAAGAAAGTATCTTGGTGTCTTTGTATAAGAACAAAAGGGATATACAAAATTATGTTAATTATAGAGCAATAAAATTATTGAGTCATACCATGAACTATGAGAACGAGTACTAGAAAGAAGAGTAAGAAGAGAAACTAACATCTCAGAGAATCAATTTGGATTCATGCCAGGGCAGTCGACCATGAAAGCTATACATCTCTTGAGGAGACTCATTAACAATTATCGAGAAAGATAACAATATTTGCACATGCTGTTTATCGATCTTGAGAAGCCTTATGATAGAGTTCAAAGAGAGATATTATAGAAAGTCTTAGAAAAGAAAACTGTAAATGTATCATGCATTGACATAATATAAGATATGTATACAAATTCAGTGACGAGGGTGAGGACATTTGGAGGATTAACACATGAATTGCCTATCACTGCTTACATCAAGGTTCAACTTTAAGCCTTTATCTCTTTACCCTTATCTTAGATGTGCTCACCGGACATGTCCAACAAGCAATACCTTGATGTTTATTGTTTGCGGATGATATCGTTCCGGTCGATGAGACGCGCAGGGGTGTAAACACAAAGCTTGAATCTTGACGAGACACTTTAGAAAAGAAGGATTTTAGGTTGAGCAGGGCAAAGACGGAGTATACGAAGCTTAAATTTTGCAGTACAAGAAGCACAGATGACTTCGTTATTAAGTTGGGTGATCATGACATTTCCTGCAGTCAGTGTTTTAAATATCTTCGATCAATAGTTCAAAAAGATTGAGGTATTGATAAAGATGTGACATAGAATCCAAGCGGGTTGGTTGAAGTGGAGAGGCGCGTCTGAGATCTTATGTGATTGTAATGTACCATTAAAGCTTAAAGGTAAATTTTACCGGCAGGGCTGTGCGCAGTGCTGTTTTGGCCCAAACCGCAACCGCACCGCAAGTGCACGATTTTGGCCCGAGCAAAACTGCACCGCATTAAAATTACGTGGTGCAGTTTCAGTTTCCTGTGGTTTTTTGCGGTGCGGTTGTGGTTTCGGTGCGGTTTTTTGACACAATGTATTATCTGATATTCTTTATTGACATCAGGTGTGGGATCGGATTGCTCCAGGTCTAGCTTCATGCTTTGATGCCCCTGACTCAAATATTGATACTACTTTGTGCCCGCGGCTAGTAAGTGTTGAAATTTGTGAAGTGGAAGTGGGTGACGGGACAGGCCGCGCGGCCTGTGGCGGACAGCTTTAGCGGACTGGGCGGACTGGGCGGACTGAGGTTTGCGGCCTGGTGAAAAGTCTGGTGGAAGCTGGCTGTGTTGAGCGGGTTGTTGCATGGAGTCCGCGGTTTGGTGCGGCCTGGTATCTGCGGATAGAGAGGCTTGCGGACTGGTGCATTGCTCAGTGGCCGCGGGTGCAAGCTTGCGCTGATAGGCGGGTTGGCTCGAGTTCGCGGGAGGCTTGCGGACTGGCGTGTCCGCGGTTTGGGCTGTTGCGGACTGAGCCTAGAGCTTGGCTGAGGCCTTGTCGAGCTCTGGTGTTACAGCAGGTCTTGCTGTGGAGACCGGTTGGCGGACTGGTGTTTGGAGTCCGGGAGGATGCTACTGCGTTGGACAAGTGCGAGGTGCTCGCGGACTGGTGGCGGTCTGTGCTAGGGTGTTTGGCGGACGAGAACTTGTGTCCGCCATGCTCGCATTGTTCCTTGATGGTTTTGGGCTTGGTCACACCTTGTGCCAAGTTCATGGTGTCCGCCGTATCCGCCAAGTCCGCTGTGACCGGGCGGTCTGTTGCTAGCTGCCTTTGGTCGTGGACTTGTGGCGGACTGAGGTGTGGGTCTTGCAGACTGCCTCGGGTTGGTGCAGACAGCCATTGAAGGGGGTTGCTGTCCTGCAGTGGTTGGAACTTTGCGGGCTGATGCCTTGTCCGCTTAGCTCAGGCGGACTGGAGCGGGTTCGTCATCGATTGCCTTGCTCCTGGCGGTTTTCCTTGGTGACCGGCTAAGTCCTCGCGGACTGAGCGGACGGTCGTTTGTATTCGCGCGGACTGGGGCGGTGTCGCTATCTCTTGGGCGGTGACCACACTCCTCACTTGGCCTATAAATAGGACCCCCCTGGCACATCTACAGTAACCTAAGTAACGTGAGTGAACAGTAAATTGGGTTGGGCGAAGTGCTGCGGTCTGTGTTTGCCAGTCCGCGCGGATTGTTTCAGGCTGACGGTTTGCTGTGTGCAGGTCGCGCGGATAACTTCAAGGAGCCAGGAGCTTGACTTTGACTTCGGTCAGTGCTTGGAAGTGTGCGGTCTCTGCGGACTCAGCAGGAGGTCGCTCTGCGGCTTGTCAGTTCTGTTTCAACTTTGCCAGCTTCAATAACCTGTCCGCCGGCTTCAGGCGGGTAGGGGTGTTTCTCAGTTCGGGTTCAGCAGGAGGCGAATAACGGTGTGTCCGCGCGGCTTAGCGGCTTCGGCGGACTCCGTGGTATTCGGCGGATTGCAGTATAGTTCGGGCGGCTTCAGCGACCTCGGCGGTCTCGGCGGACTCCGGTTCTGTCCGCCCGGCTTGTTTTTTGATTCTTTCTGTTTACAGCTGTAATACTAGCGAAATCATGTCTCGCTATGTATGCCTCGAATTGTAAAGAAGTGCATGTATAAAAGAGACCTTCTTGTGCTTCCATTGTTTGTTGGGTGAAACCTCTAGTCCTTGGGTTTTCCGCAGGTTCAACGTGCGAACTGGGTAGTTCCGAAGATATTAATTTGGCGTTTGGGCTATCTTGCTGACCACGTTGAGAAAATTTAACATGGTATCAGAGCCAGGTTCTTGAGGTTTCGGAGGTTCAGTTGCGTGAGCGGAAGTCAGCCAGTGTTGTTACTCAGTGATTGAGTGGTGGTCAACCTGTGTTGTTGCTCGGAGCTGCTGAAGGGTGCCAACAGGTGTTTGCAATGGAAGGAAGCTTTGCAAGAGGTCTGGGCATTGAACTCTTAACGCCGACTAACTTCAAGAAGTGGAAGTCGTGCATGAAGAGTTATCTTCTTGGCGAGGAGCTGTGGGAAGTCGTCGATGGTGACGACAGACAGGAAGTTACTGCTGCTTTCGGTACTGCGGAGCAGGTAAGGCTCTGGAGAAGAACAAATGCTAAGGCAGAGTTCATTCTGAAGAGAGCTGTCTCTCCGGAACTGTTTGATCACATCATTGGATGTGAGTCGGCTGCTGATATTTGAACAACCATTGATGAGTTGTTCAATAGGAAGAATGTGGCGCGGCTTCAGTTCCTGGAGAATGAGTTGGCCAGGGCAACTCAGGGAGACCTTTCCATCTCCAAATACTTCTTAAAGATGAAGAGCTTGTGTGTTGAGCTGTCGGCACTGGATCCTGATGAGCCTATCTCTGAGGCAAAGATGAAGAGGCACATTATCCGCGGCTTGCGGAAGGAGTATGTGGCCTTTGTTACATCTGTTCAAGGGTGGGCTACTCAGCCGTCTCTGCTGGAGCTGGAGAATCTGCTTGCCTCGCAGGAGAGCTTAGCAAGGCAGATGGCTGGAGTGGGTCTGAATCAGGAAGGCAGCGAAGCCCTCTTCTCAGGCAAGAAGAAGGGATGGGAAGGGAAGAAGAAGAAGAAGGTGCAGACCGCTGGTGAGAAGGAGGCTTCAACTTCGTATCCGCCGGAGAGGAGCAATGCTCCTAAGGACTGGAAGAAGAATCTGAAGTGCTACCGGTGTCATCAGCGAGGGCACTTCAAGCGGGACTGCAAGGTCAAACTGCAGCCTGGGCATGCTGCGGGAAAGGAGGAAGCTTGCTCGAAAAGTGAAGAAGCAGAATGGGGAGGAGCTTTCTTGACGGGCACTTGTGTCCGGGCCTTATCTGCTGAGGACTTCAACAGCGAGTGGATCATCGACTCCGGGTGTGGTCATCACCTCACCGGAGACAAATCGAAGTTCACCTCCATGCAGGCTTACTCAGGTAATGAAGCTATTATCACTGCTGATAATACTGTTTATGCAGTAGAGAAGGAGGGGGTCGTGTCTTTGGGTAGTGATCAGGGGCCACTCACGTTAAGGAGTGTGTATCACGTGCCGGGCATGAAGAAGAACCTCTTCTCGGTGACCAACGCGGTGGACGCTGGGTATCACGTTCTGTTTGGGCCAACAGACGTGAGGTTCCTTCGCAACGTATCAGCGGTGAAGGCTGATGTTGCTCATGTTGGGAGGAGGGTGAAGAACTTGTTTGTTCTTTCCACCAGTGCCTATGTTGATAGAATGAGGGCCAATGATAGTGCGGCTATCTGGCATGAGAGGCTGGGGCATGTTGGCATGAACAAGCTGAAGGCAATGACTAGTAGAAGTCTGGTGAGGGGGTTGCCGATGTTGTCCTCCTTTGGTGATGGACATGTTTGTGCGGGCTGTCAATATGGTAAGGCACATCGCCTTCCATTTGATAAATCACAAACAAGGAGCAAGAAACCATTGGAGTGTATTCATGGTGACCTGATGGGACCGACGGTTACTGCCAGCCTTGGTGGAAGCAAATACATGCTTGTCTTGGTTGATGACTACTCAAGATATACTTGGGTGTACTTCTTAAAGGAGAAGTCGGAAGCCTTTCATTTGTTCGTGGAGTTCAAGAGGTTGGTAGAAGGCCGGCTTGGCTTGCGGATTAAGAAGTTTAGAACTGATAACGAGGGTGAATTTGTTTCCTCCGAGTTTTCTAACTTCTGCAGGAAGCACGGGATCCAACGGGAGCTTACTTGTGCTCACACTCCACAACAAAATGGGATAGCGGAGCGAAAGATCCGTCATCTGACGGAGACCTGCAAATGCTGGCTTCATGCGAAAGATATCCCAAGGTCCTTTTGGGCGGAGGGAATGTCTTGTGCTGCTTATGTTATCAACCGGATGCCACTCAGCCCTATCAACATGAAGACTCCTATTGAGTTGTTGCTGAAGGAGAAGCCGAGTGTGGGACACCTTAGGGTGTTCGGCTCAACCTGCTACGTGCATGTCCCGGATGCTTCACGGACAAAGCTGGATGCGAAGGCAAGGAAACTTGTCTTTGTTGGCTACGATGAGCGGAAGAAGGGATGGAAATGCATGGACCCTGTGACGAAGAAGTTCGTGGTGTCAAGAGACGTGGTCTTTGACGAGCTGACGTCATATGGAGGTGGCTCAGTGGAGCTAACCGGAAGTAGCAACGTTGATGAAGCACCGGTGGTGGCTGCTGAAGGCTTGGAAGAGGAGCTTGCTGTTTCACCAGCAGCTCCCGTTGCTTCGAACTCCGAGGCTGAGCCTTCTGGCTCAGGAAGCAGGGGGAGCACTGCTCAATGCTTACCCCAGGTAGGAGTGGAGCCTGAAGAAGCAACGGAAGCCGTGAGCAAGGAGCCATGTCTTCGGAGATCGAAGAGGGTGGTTAAGCCACCGACTCGGTACTGTGAAGGGAATGCAGTGAGCTTTATCTCCTGCTTCTTTGCAGGTCCTCTGGATGAGCGAGAGCCTGCAAACTTCAACGAGGCCACTGGAGTGAAGGAGTGGGAAGGTGCCATGAAGGAAGAGATTGATGCTCTGAAGAAGAATGAAACCTGGGACCTTGTGCCCAAGGTTGATGACATTACTCCGGTAACTTGCAAGTAGGTGTATAAGTTGAAGAAGAAGACTGATGGGAGCATTGATCGTTTCAAGGCTCGCCTGGTCGCTAGAGGATTCTCACAGCAGTATGAAGAAGACTATGAGGAGACATTTAGTCCAGTTGCGAAGATGACATCTGTAAGAGTGGTGATCGCCTTGGCTGCTAGCAAGGGATGGAGGTTGTGGCAACTCGATGTGAAGAATGCCTTTCTTTACGGAGAGATTGACAAGGATATCTTCATGGATCAGCCGCTTGGTTTTGTCTCTGAGAAGCATCCGGACTATGTCTGCAAACTCAGGAAGGCTCTCTACGGGTTGAAGCAAGCTCCTAGAGCGTGGTATGGGAAGATTGCAGAGTACCTGCAATTCTGTGGATACTTTGCTTCTAACTCGGATTCTAGCTTGTTCGTCAAGAAGAAGGGAGAGCTACGAGTCTTGGTCCTACTGTATGTGGATGACATGATCATCACAGGGAATTCGGAGGAGGAAGTAGCAAGGCTCAGGGCTGAGCTTGCTATACGCTTCGAGATGAAAGACTTGGGAGAGTTGCATCACTTTCTCGGTCTGGAAGTGGAGAGGAAGGAGTGCGGGATTCTCATTAGCCAGAAAGGGTATGCTGATCGCATTGTGAAGCGGTTTGGCATGGGCGAAGGGAAGAAGTGCTCTACTCCACTGGAATCTGGGATGAAGCTTCGACGAGATGAGGGAAGGGTTCTTCGTGATCCCTTGGTGTTCAGGGCTCTTGTTGGGAGCTTGATTTATCTGACGATTACAAGGCCGGATATAGCTTATGCTGTTGGCCGAGTAAGTCGGTATATGGCTGAACCAAGGCAATCTCATCTAGTGGCGGCGAATGGAATTCTGAAGTATGTCAAGGTGACTTCTGAGATGAGACTCCTCTATGGAAGGGATGCGGAGTTTGCGTTGCTCGGGTACACGGATGCTGACTATGGCGGTGATTCGGATGATCGGAGGTCTACTTCAGGTTATGTGTTCACTTGCGGTTCAGCTAGCATCTCGTGGTGTAGCAAGAAGCAGGACTCGGTGTCGGTTTCAACCACGGAGGCGGAGTATAAGGCTTCGGCCTTGGCTGCTCGGGAAGCCGTTTGGTTGAGGAGACTTATAGAGGATGTCCATGAAGAAGTGCAAGGGCCTACTTTACTCCGGGGTGACAATGAGAGTGCTCTCAAACTGGTTAACAATCCAGTGTGTCACGCCAGGACCAAGCATATAGAGATTGATCACCATTTCATCAGGGAGAAGGTGTTGGAAGGATCTCTGCTGGTCGGGCATGTTCGGAGTGAAGATAATCTTGCTGACATCTTCACAAAGCCGCTGTTGAAGGGGCCTTTTGAACGCTTGCGCAGCTTGCTGGGCTTGGTCACCACTTCTCACTTCAAGGGGGAGTGTTGAAATTTGTGAAGTGGAAGTGGGTGACGGGACAGGCCGCGCGGCCTGTGGCGGACAGCTTTAGCGGACTGGGCGGACTGGGCGGACTGAGGTTTGCGGCCTGGTGAAAAGTCTGGTGGAAGCTGGCTGTGTTGAGCGGGTTGTTGCATGGAGTCCGCGGTTTGGTGCGGCCTGGTATCTGCGGATAGAGAGGCTTGCGGACTGGTGCATTGCTCAGTGGCCGCGGGTGCAAGCTTGCGCTGATAGGCGGGTTGGCTCGAGTTCGCGGGAGGCTTGCGGACTGGCGTGTCCGCGGTTTGGGCTGTTGCGGACTGAGCCTAGAGCTTGGCTGAGGCCTTGTCGAGCTCTGGTGTTACAGCAGGTCTTGCTGTGGAGACCGGTTGGCGGACTGGTGTTTGGAGTCCGGGAGGATGCTACTGCGTTGGACAAGTGCGAGATGCTCGCGGACTGGTGGCGGTCTGTGCTAGGGTGTTTGGCGGACGAGAACTTGTGTCCGCCATGCTCGCATTGTTCCTTGATGGTTTTGGGCTTGGTCACACCTTGTGCCAAGTTCATGGTGTCCGCCGTATCCGCCAAGTCCGCTGTGACCGGGCGGTCTGTTGCTAGCTGCCTTTGGTCGTGGACTTGTGGCGGATTGAGGTGTGGGTCTTGCGGACTGCCTCGGGTTGGTGCGGACAGCCATTGAAGGGGGTTGCTGTCCTGCAGTGGTTGGAACTTTGCGGGTTGATGCCTTGTCCGCTTAGCTCAGGCGGACTGGAGCGGGTTCGTCATCGGTTGCCTTGCTCCTGGCGGTTTTCCTTGGTAACCGGCTAAGTCCTCGCGGACTGAGCGGACGGTCGTTTGTATTCGCGCGGACTGGGGCGGTGTCGCTATCTCTTGGGCGGTGACCACACTCCTCACCTGGCCTATAAATAGGACCCCCCTGGCACATCTACAGTAACCTAAGTAACGTGAGTGAACAGTAAATTGGGTTGGGCGAAGTGCTGCGGTCTGTGTTTGCCAGTCCGCGCGGATTGTTTCAGGCTGACGGTTTGCTGTGTGCAGGTCGCGCAGATAACTTCAAGGAGCCAGGAGCTTGGCTTTGACTTCGGTCAGTGCTTGGAAGTGTGCGGTCTCTGCGGACTCAGCAGGAGGTCGCTCTGCGGCTTGTCAGTTCTGTTTCAACTTTGCCAGCTTCAATAACCTGTTCGCCGGCTTCAGGCGGGTAGGGGTGTTCCTCAGTTCGGGTTCAGCAGGAGGCGAATAACGGTGTGTCCGCGCGGCTTAGCGGCTTCGGCGGACTCCGTGGTATTCGGCGGATTGCAGTATAGTTCGGGCGGCTTCGGCGACCTCGGCGGTCTCGGCGGACTCCGGTTCTGTCCGCCCGGCTTGTTTTTTGGTTCTTTCTGTTTACAGCTGTAATACTAGCGAAATCATGTCTCGCTATGTATGCCTCAGATTGTAAAGAAGTGTATGTATAAAAGAGACCTTCTTGTGCTTCAATTGTTTGTTGGGTGAAATCTCTAGTCCTTGGGTTTTCCGCAGGTTCAACGTGCGAACTGGGTAGTTCCGAAGATATTAATTTGGCGTTTGGGCTATCTTGCTGACCACGTTGAGAAAATTTAACAGTAAGTAGTTGTCCTCGAAAAGGTGATTATGCTCCACATCTTTAAGATTTTGTTCAAATAATATTCATGAATAATTTTTATCAATATTATTTTTCACTATAGGTGTGGTGCGCCGTGAATATTAGAACATCAAAATATCATATATGGATCACATATATAAGAAATTAGAAAATGTAAGTAGGTGAATAGGTGATATGAGGTTGTACACGAATAAAATGTGAATATTTTACATAATATATTAAAATGTGATGTTTGCGGTGTGGTGTTTGCAGTTTTTAAGATTTGAAAACCGCACCGCACCGCACGCGGTTTATAAAATTACAAAACCGCACCGCACCTACACTACGCGGTGTGGTTTAAAATTCGGTGCGGTTTTTGCGGTTTTCGGATTTTCGTGCTCAGCCCTATTTACTGTACTACAATTATACCAGCGATGCTCTATGGTTCTGAGTGTTCGACAGTGAATTGTGTACATGAGCAAAAAATGAGAGTTGCAGAGATGAGAATGCTTAGGTGGATATGTGGACACACGAGACTGGATAAAATTAGGAATGAATGTATCAGGGATAAGACATGAGTAGCACTAATTACATAGAAGATGTGAGAAGCTCGACTAAGATGGTTTGGACACGTACATAGACCATTAGAGGCACCTGTTAGGTGTTGTGAGAGTCTAATCACTAGGCTTGTTAAACGAGGGAGAGGTAGACCACTAAAAACTTGGCATGAAGCTATATGGAAAGACATGATGTACTAGACATTAGTGAGATTATGACTAAATATAGGGCACAATGGCGACAAAGGATCCATATTCCTTTTTAAAATGCATATAACACAAATATTTATGTATGTAATACTTCTACCATATGGATAGATTTGTATATGTATCTGCAAACACACATGTATTTGCATGTCTATTTAAATTTATATCATGTTGATCAAATTCGGATGATTATTAAGCGGGCTTTGAGTTTAAGGCTCAGTTTGACAAGATGGTGGCGGTCGTAAACGCATGGATTAAACTGTCATTCGTTAAGGATCACCTAACAAACATCATCCATTTGAATATAAAATTAGATGAAGTTCCTTAGGTGGGCGTTAACGAATGACAATTTAACCCCCATATTCATGACCACCACCACCGTGCCAAACGGAGCCTAAATCATAATTGCGAGCCCAACAGTTCTACCTGAGCTCACACCTGAACTTGAATATGAATTTGATATTGTGACCGCGTCAATTTTTGAATCCGTGCTCAAATTATAATTGTCCATGATTAAGTCCACAAGATCGCTTGTTCAACAAACTATTTAAATTCTCCATTTTAAATTTCCTCCTCTAATATTTCCTATGGTGTTCACTGGGAACCACAATAAATTTTTTTATGGGAATAATGCACTTTATTCAGAGATGTTCAATATTTTGTGATTCTTGAGCAAGAAAACCTAGGAAAGCAAAAATCTCTGATGAGAAAATGTTAAAAAAATCACGACAAAAAAGGACAGTGAAGCACAAACAAAAAGAAATAAATCATTTTATAGGGGCTGTTTGGTTCAAGGTTTTCAGATGTCGCTGTTATCTAGATGTCTGTGTTCTTTAGATGTCAATGCTGTTAAGATTCAGGCATTCTGTCAAATATTGTGTTAAGCTATGGTGTTATTATATTTAAAGACATTTAGATAACCTTAGTTTTTGGTTATCTCAAGTTGGTGAGCTGTCAGTGGCATCTATAGATGTCGCCCAAGTTGTTCGCCATCAAAATAGTTTTATTTAATGACATGTTATTTAAAATTTCTGTCAAATCAAAGCGCCGGCATCTTTAAAATATATTTGTACAACCAACAGAGTGCCCTTTCCAACTGACAAATCTCATAGGTAATACTACAAACCTAAATTGTAACGGGATAATGTGGAGCCTAAATCGAACCTAAATTGCAACAAGATAATGTGGAGCCTAAATCGAACCTATATTGTAACGGGATAATATGGAGCCTAAATCAAACCTAAATTGTAACGAGATAATGTGGAGCCTAAATCAAACTTAAATTGTAACGGGATAATGTGGAGCCTTGTCGCCGCTCCTGAAGGCGGGGAGCTCAAGGGAGAGCTACCAAATCCTAACTCTGGCTATGAGAGAACTAAAGAGGAAATTCCACATGAGATGATTTCTCGCTTATTTTTCTCGTGTCCCAAGACTCTTAAATATAGTTTACATGAATGATATTTGCATCAGAATCCATATCCTCGAAAATATTGAAGTTAAACTAATAAAAGTACATATAAAATGTAATACATAACTAAATTAGGGACTACCAAACGGTATTCCAAGTCAAAGTGTCACGTTTAATATTCTCTTTTCATAAATTCCTTCTCTGGTGTAGGTGGACATATGCAGATCCTTCTTGGGCTCGTATCGCCGCGCTTGTTCCGGTGGTGGTCGCTTCTGCCGAAGACGGAGACGAGGTTGCCGACGAAATTCTACATTGCTCAGTACGGGAATTGTCGGACAGTGTTAAAGCTGTCATTCGAAGACTTGGACTTTGCGGCGAAAGTAAATTTGCTTGCGTAACATATGTTTTTGGGATCATCTGGTCTACCAATCTTTATTATGCAAGTTTTTGTCTGTAGATGGAAAAAGTCCTTTTCCACTGGTGATGGTTGGAGGAGTTCTTGAAGCTAATAATAAGAAATGGAACATCGGAAATGAAGTCATAAAGCAAATTTTGGCGGATTACCCCGGAGTTAGTCCTATTCGACCGGAGGCAAGTAAAATTTGTTCCTTTTAGCATCATTTACATGAAATTCTTACAAATTAACTAATGAGTTAATTCAAGTATGCCTATTAAAAACCCGATTTTGAGCTGAGGTTCTGGGTCAGGATCATTTCAAGGGCATTTGATTCGATCACAAGCCAAACAAATGTGGTAGTCGGGCCGACATACTTATTTCGAGCAAAAAAACTGATCCGAATTCGCTCAAATTGGTGCCCGAAGACAAAGAAGTCATTCTGCAAGGATAAATAAGCTTATGATCGGCTCGAGATCTAGTTGCATTTTTTTTTTGAAATATTCTAGTCACACGACTTTTGTGTATTCTATTATTGAACTTATTTCGCGCGAAATACTTCATAACCATGCAGGTTGAACCAGCTGTGGGAGCAGCATTAGTAGCATGGAACCAATACAATAGAGCAGTGAGAGGAGATCAAATTAGCTGAGTTTGCTAAATTACAGGTTGCACCCCTCTTTAGTATTGAAATTACAAAAAACCTCTCTTGAAGTTTACATTTCATAATATCAACCTCCCATGAAGTTTACACTTCATAATATCCATGGAGGTTTTTGTAATGTCAAAAATAAGAGAGGTGCAACCTGTAATTATGATAACTTTTGGGGGGAAGTTTTAGTAATTATTCCTAGAATATATATATATATATATAATTTATATGTAAATAACAAGAGAATTGGAGATGATAAAAGATTGGAAGAGAGAGACTGAATGCTGATTAGTGGGTTCCTGGAGGTGTGAACTGAATAGACTGTAAGTTAGAGTTGTTGCTTCACTTCACAATGTTTGGGCTGTACAATTCTGTAGGTTTTAGGATTTAAATGGCAGAATGCCACTTGCATAGTTGCATTTATACATACTGATTATTATTATTGTTGATTATTTGAAGAAACAGTTTGCTAAATGTGATGTGTATTTGGGATTTTGAGGAAATGCCTTTGTTTATATTTTTGAGATGTTTTTTATTTAATAAAATATTTAATTTTCTTTTTATTGTATTTATTAGTGGTAAATAATATTATGATTTTATATTTATTGGGTTGGATGAAAGGAAAATATCATACAAGGGAGATATTTTATATTTTGTTAATGGTAGTTGAATTGTCTGGAGGTGAATAATAATTATCAATTGTACAATCCGTATTCGTCGAGGATGGGTCCTACCATGGCCAGGTCGGCAGAAGTCAAGGTCAACAAGTCAAGACAGAAGTCAGTCAGAGTGCAAGACCGCGGAAGGCCTGAGCGAGTATGGCGAGCTCCCCTCGCATACTCGCCAGGTAGGCGACTAGACAAGATACTCGCCCAGTCCGTGCGAGTTCCCCTTGGAAGTCGCCTAGTCGCCAGGGGGTGGGGTATAAATATGACCCCCCTCCTTGGATTTTTCTATAAATAGGATTCCATGATAATTGCATGAGCATCAAAAAAAGCCTATAAATAGGATTCCAGGGGTACGAGGTGAGACACTGAAAATCCTTTGCAGGATACTCGCGAACTCCCCTTTCTGGATACTAGCCGAACCTTTGGATTCCTTTTTCTTAGAGACCAAGTCGCGACCTTGCGACTTAGTCATCAGCTAGTCTCCCTCGTACCTAGTTCGACCATTTTGGTTGAGAAGGGGCTGCTCCTTTCGAGCATCCGGGTACGTGGTGGGACCTTTCTGCCGCAATATTTGGGGCCCTGTTTGCCTTCGTTTTTCATCCTAGTCAACCTAGCCGCCTGGTCTTACCCCTGAACCGGTAACCTTAGGCGGCCTTGATCGAATTCTGAGGTCGAGATTTTTCCTGCCTTCAACACTTGCTGCGGTGAGTGTGGATCGCAGCCAAGGAGGAAAGTTTGGTGGTTTAGCGAGATAGCCAATGGTGACGAGCATGGAGAGTTGGTCGGTAACTCAGCGGGAGTTGGTGATCTCGCGCGAGGTGGCGAGTTCGTGACCATTGCTGCGTTCGAGGAGTTTGTAAAGAGGATCGAGAGGACCTTCCTCGCCAGGCTTTCTCATCGTCCCGATGTCACGACGACCTCCCCCCGTCGCGTGACATCGCTGGATGAGGAAGCGTCGCTGAGGCGAGCTCGGAAGGAGCCCGCTTGGGCAAGAACGGAGCGACTGATGCAGTCGCGGCACCATTCGGCGGGCAGCCAAGCGGTCCGTTTCCGAGATCCAATGTTGCCGACGAGATACCGTGATCCTCGATAGTGGAGCGAGTATGATGTTTCCAGGGAGGATGAAACTCGTCATTGCCAGGAAGGGAAGAGCACTTTCTGTGACGAGATCCTTGCCGCCCCCGTCCCCTAATGGTTCAGAGAGCTCGTTCTCACCTACTATTCTGACAGAGATGACCCAATCAGGCATCTTCAGTGGTTTGAAGGCGTCGTCTCCAGCCGCAACATGTCTGACGTTTTCAAATGCCAGTTTTTCTCCATTACCCTCAAAGGTAATGCGAGGGACTGGTTTCACCAGCTGCCAGCAGGTTTCGTCTACTGTTTCTCTGATCTGCGTCGGGGTCTCATGGCGAGGTTTGCGACATCTAAGAAAAGGAAGAAAGAAGCATCCACCCTCTTCAAAATCAACCAAGGGCAGCACGGGAGTCTCGGACATTACATAGATCGTTTCCAGGAAGAGATCTTGGAGGTGGAGGAGGTGGATAACTTTACTCTGATGGTGGCCCTGAAGTTCGGTTTGAAGCAGGGTCTCTTCAGCATGGAGATGGGGGTCCAACCCCCCCCCCCCCCCCCCCCCCCCCCCGTAGTCCTTTGAGGAGATGGTGGAGAGGGAGAATACTTTCGTCCGAGGAGAGGAGAAGAACAAAGATTTCTTGGCGCGACTGGATGGAGATGAACCGTTGGAAAGGGGGAGAGCAGGACCTTCAGAGGCGAAGGCTAGGAGGTCTCCGGAGAGGCAGGTCGAGAGAAGGAAGGAGGAGCCGAGGAGAAGAGAGGAGGAGAAGAAGAGAGAAGAGCCCGAGAGGGTGGAAGAGAGGAGGCAGGAGAGGCCTCGAAGGCAAGAGGAGAGGAGGCCCGCAGAGGCCCTAACAAGGAGAGGGGAAGATAGGCGATTCCAGTACCCCGAGAATCACCCTCAGTGGAGGCCACCAGTGAGACCGCGTTTCCAGCAGGAGAGGAGGAATGGCAACCGGCAGGAGGAAGGCCGAGGAGGAGGAAGAAGGGAAGTGATGGCCATCGCCCGTCAGGGCAACAAGCGTCGCCAGAGGGAGCAACGGGCGATGCGTCGAGAAGCGGAGATTCCCCTTTACCGCGACATCCACCGAGTAGAGGGGCATGATACGTTGGCTTGCCCAGAGTTCTGGGAAGCGAGAAGGAGGTTGGAAGCAGGAGTAGCAGAGAGGGAACAGCCGAGGCAAGAGGCCCCGGTAGGGCAAGTGGCATTCCAAGCTCCGGTGACGAGGAGAAATGAGGATCGTATCGACCTGGGAGGTCGTAGAGAGGTGATCCATGGCCCAGGAGGTGGGCACATCGGGGTGATCAACGGAGGAGCCGGGCTTAGAGCTTCCCGCAAGGGAAGTCTCCATCAAATCTACAAGAAGAACGTCGCCTCGACTTCGCAGAACCCGACGTCGTTGGAAGCGATCACCTTCTCAGAAGAAGATATGCTAGGGTTCTTACGCCCTGGTTATTCAAGCTGTCATCGAAGACTTCACCGTCGACCGAATCCTCGCAGATAACGGGAGGTCGGAGAACGTCATCTTCAAGAGAACTTTCGTCGGGCTTCAGGTGGAAGCATCTCGGGTCCAGGTTGCAGATGGACCCCTCTTTGGCTTCTCAAGAGAGAAGAAGGAGGTGGAAGGGGCAGTGGAGCTTCGGGTTACTCTTAACGGGACTTCGTTCTGATGTCGCTTCGTCATCGTCGATGCGCTGAGTGGATACAACGCCATCTTCGGGCGGCCCCTCATTAACTATTTCAAGGCTGTTTCATCGTCTTATCATCAATGTCTGAAATACTGTCGGGGCGATGCCCAAGTAAGGATCCGGGGCGATCTAAAAGCCTCCAGGGAGTGCTACCTGAATGCTGTCAGTACCATCAGCTGGATGGGGGACGCGAAAATGTTGGAGGAGCTGCTGGAAAGGGAGAAAGGATTGTGTGTTGCTGACGAGATAGAAGAGGTGGAAGTGATCTCCCGAAGAGGAGAGCCTGGTCTGCTTAAGGTTGGAGGATCCCTGCCGCTGGAGGGGAAGATAGAGATGGTCGCTTGCCTACAGGAGAACGTCGAAATTTTTGCTTGGAGCGCCGCCGAGATGCCAGGGGTTGACGCCGATGTTGCCTGTCATCACCTCAACCTGGATCACGCAGTGGCTCCCGTTCGTCAGAAGCAAAGGAAGAGCGTTGCCGTGCTGGCTGGTCCAATCATGGAGGAAGTGGAAAAGCTGCTAAAGGCAGGTTTTGTTTTGGAGATCCAGTATCAAAGCTGGGTCTCCAATGTTGTAATGGTGAAGAAGCCCGGAGGGGGCTAGTGTCTATGTATCGACTTTTCTATGTTGAATAAAGCTTGTCCGAAGGATTGCTACCCCTTGCCTCAAATTGACGCGCTAGTTGATTCCGCCATCGGGTTTCCCGTGATGAGTTTTTTTGATGCTTTTTCAGGGTATCACCAGATCCGGATGCATCCCCCCGACTGCCGCGACTCTCCTTCATAACCAGCGATGGCTGCTATAGCTACAAGATGACGCCCTTCGGGCTTAAGAATGTGGGCACAACTTACCAGAGAATGATGGATCAAATTTTCAAGGAACAAAAGGGGCGAAACCTGGAAGTATATGTGGACGATCTGCTTGTCAAGAACAAAAGCGTCGCGGAACACATTAAGGATCTGGTGGAGACCTTCGCCACCTTGAGGAAGTACAAGATGCGACTCAACCCGGCCAAGTGCGTCTTCGGTGCAGGAAGAGGAAAGTTTTTAGGTCACCTCCTCACTCCCAGGGGGGTGCAACCTAACCCGGACAAAGTCAAGGTCATTCTGGAGATGGCATCCCCGAGAGATCCTAAGGAAGTCCAAAGGTTGACAGGAAGGCTGGTAGGCCTTGGTCATTTTCTATCCAAGGCGGGAGAGAAGTGTTCTCCATTCTTTAAAACTCTTCAGGGGAATCAAAAGTTTGAGTGGACCGCGAAGTGTGAGGAGGTCTTCAGAAAGCTCAAACAATAGCTAACTCAAGCTCCTCTCCTCCAAGTCCCCCAAGGAGATGAATACCTCTTACTCTATCTGGGAGTAGGAACAGATGCAGTTAGCTCGGTGTTGGTCAGAGAAGAAGGCAAGAAGCAGCTCCCCATCTACTATGTGAGTAGAGTACTGCGATAGGCGGAAACGAGATATCCTATCCTGGAGAAGTTGGTGTTCGCCTTAATGGTTTCAACTCTGAGGCTCTGTCCTTATTTTCAGGCTCACTCCATCAGGGTCGTCTCTGATCATCCTCTACGTAGTATCCTAGGTCGAGTGGAGTATTCAGGCAGATTGGAAAAGTGGGCAGTGGAGCTTAGCGAGTTCGACATTTCCTATTCACCGAGGGTGGCGATCAAGGCGCGGGCAGTGACAGACTTCTTGGCTGACTTCTCAGCCGAAGTGGGTGGAGACGTGAGCTCTTCTAACCCGGTCTCTTGGGAGATGTTCGTGGATGGTGCTTTAGGCAGGTATTCTGTGGGATCCGGAGTCGTGCTAGTAAGCCCCCAGGGAACTCAGATCGAGCAGGACGTCAAGATCTTCTTCCCCGTTACAAATAATCAGGCGGAGTACGAAGTCATGGTGGCTGGCTTGCGTCTCACCAAGGAGCTAGCAATTCGGGATATTAGGGCTTTCAACGACTCGATGGTGACCGCGTCTCAAATCAAGGGGGAGTTCGAAGTGCACGATCCAGTCCTGCAGAAATACTTGGTCAAAGTGAAAGGTCTGATCGGAGGGTTTCAATCCTTTTTCGTCGAGCATGTACCCCGAGAGGAGAATTCAGAGGCCGATTACCTCGCCAAGTACGGTCCCCGGGCTGGGGGGACTGTGACCGAACTGTTCCGGCCGTCCATCGAAGAGGGGGAGATGATGGAGATTGAGCAGAGGGCTTCTTGGAGGGATCCATTCATTTCTTTCTTGGCAACAGGTCGGCTTCCTGCCAGCGAGGGAGATCGGAGGAAGTTCCGTTACAAAGCTGCATATTACTTGCTACAGGAAGAAGAGCTCTATCGTAAGACTATCTCAGGTCCTCTGGCCCGGTGCCTGTCAGAGGTAGAAGTCCCTCGTGTTCTGGAAGAAATTCATTCAGGAGAGTGTGGCAGCCACTCGGGGACTCGTACTCTGGAGCAGAGAATCCTAAGACACGGCTACTTCTGGCCGACCATCCGGAAGTATGCGGAGGCCTTCTCCAAGAAGTGTCCTCAATGTCAGCTCTTCGCGCCCCTTCAACTACAACCGACTCAACACCTTCGCTCGATCACTGCTCCATGGCCCTTCGCTATCTGGGGGATGGACTTGATCGACCCTTTTCCTCAGGCCAGCGGACAGAGAAAGTTCGTCCTTATCATGATCGATTACTTCTCCAAATGGATCGAGGCAAAAGCTCTAGCCAAGACCACTTCTCAAATTGTAAAGAATTTCATCTGGGGAGAGATTGCATGTAGGTTCGGGATTCCTCTCGCCATCGTCACCGACAATGGTCCGCAGTTCGCCAGCTTGGAGTTAGAGGACGTCTGCAAGCAGCTAGGGACGAATCTTCGATTCACCTCTATGCATCATCCTCACAGCAACGGACAAGTGGATGCCGTCAACAAGTTGATCGTCAACCTCTTAAAGAAGAAAGTCACAACTTGAAGGGAAATTGGGCAGAGCAGCTCCCCTCAGTCCTACGGGCTCTGAGAACAACTCCAAACTCGGCTACAGGGGAAACTCCCTTCAAGTTGTCTCACGGGTCTGAGGCGCTCATCCCGGTGGAGTTTGAGGTTTGGAGCCCTAGAGTCATAGCAGCAGGAGACAACAACGAAGAATGTCGCTTGGAGAATGAAGATGCCCAAATACTCTCGCTGGATTACGTTGAAGAACTTCGTGACTTAGCCTCCATCCGCCAGGAGGAAATCAAGCGGCACATGACAAAGCACTACGACAAAAACGTCCGCCTAAAACATTTCCTCGCGGGAGATCTAGTCATGAAAAAGGTGGACACCGCGGGAAGGGGAGCAATGGTTGGCAAGCTACATCCTAATTGGGAAGGCCCCTTCATCATCCAAGAAGCCTTGACCACTGGAGGCTATTATCTTCAAGATCAAGTCGGAGAGCAGCTGAGAGATACTTGGAGCGGGGATGACCTGAAAAGGTTCTATCCCTAGCAGTAACACTGTGTTTTCCTTATAATCTTGATTGCATATATTTGCGAACAGTGGCAACCAAATTGTTTCTTTTTATGCTAGTTCATCTCAAGACATCTGAGGCTTTTAGGTTCAGCTCCGCGATCGATCCGTGAAACCGGCTGTCGACCTGTTCCTCGTAAATAGCCCAGTGCGGATGATGGGACGATGCCTCGGGAAGCGCTCTTGTAAGACCGAGCCTCTGCATTGACGGCCGAGGTCAACTCCCCCCTTACATGTCGGCCTAGGTCCCCCTGATTGCATCTCTCCTTCGACTGGAGGAACTATCAGGAACAGGTCCGGACGTCAATCTCCCGGATTCGAGGAATGACCGACCTTACCAAGCATCCATTTGGGAAACAACACTTCAATTATTTTCGAAGGCAGGATAACCTGCCAAGGAGCAAGGATAGACCCAAGGGAAGATGTTGGTCATGAGTGTGTCCTGAAGGACCCTCGGAAGAACATTATCCTTCGCTCATACACTTGCACTCATAGCCAGGTGGCATAGCCGAAAGCGATCCCCACCATCGGATTGGGATACGAGCCTTCGACCTATTTCTTCTGAATATCCCAGTGCGGATGATGAGACGATGCCTCGGGAAGCGTTCTTGTAAGACCGAGCCTCTGCATTGACGGCTGAGGTCAGCTCCCCCCTTGCATGTCGGCGTAGGTCCCCCCGATTGCATCTCTTCTCCAATTGGAGGAATTATTAGAAACATGTCTGGACGCCAACCTCCCGATTTGACGAAGAAAGGATCGTCTCTTTATAAACCTTCATCACCAAAATGTTAGTACAATTAACTCTTGTGTCACCACTCATGTAACTGGGCGAAATCACCTCAACTCCTACTGAAGTCCTCGAGTGGTAGTGTTATCGTAAGTCTGAGTCCCTGCATGAGCTCCTCTCATGTACATCAGCCAACAATCTCATCGAGTGAGACCAAGTTCCTCGCTGGAATGATGTTGTGGTCTGTGATCTCTGTACGAGCTCCCCTCCTGCAGACCGACTACTTCCCACCCCCCAGTTGAGCTTGGCTACTGCTGGGTGTCGACTGCTTCCCACCCCAGTTGAGCTTGGCTCCTACTGGGTGTCGACTACTTCCCACCCCCAGTTGATCTTAACTCCTGCTGGGTGTCGACTACTTCCCACCCCCAGTTGAGCATGGCTCCTGCTGGTTGTCGACTGCTTCCCACCCCCAGTCGAGCTTGACTCCTGTTGGATGTCGATTACTTCCCACCCCCAGTTGAGCTTGGCTCCTGCTGGGTGTCGACTGCTTCTCATCCTCAGTTGAGCTTGGCTCCTGCTAGGTGTCGACTGCTTCCCAACCCCAGTTGAGCTTGACTCCTACTGGGTGTCGACTGCTTCCCACCCCCAGTTGAGCTTGGCTCCCGCTGGGTGTCGATTGCTTCCCACCCCCAGTTGAGCTTGGCTCCCGCTGGGTGTCGACTACTTCCTACCCTCAGTTGAGCTTGGCTCCTGCTGGGTGTCGACTACTTCTCACCACCAGTTGAGCTTGGCTCCTGCTGGGTGTCGAATTTGATCTCCAAGCCAATTGTGTTTAGCTCCTGCGAGATAAATGATTAGCAAGTGCGAGTATTCCTTGGCGGGTATGCATGAAAGTGGCGTGTGAATAATGGCAGCGACCTGCGAGTAAGCATCACAAGCACTCATACTCTCCGAGCCTATGAGCCTAGCGAGCGCCATCAACCAGCAAGCATGCGAGTAAAGAAGAAAATGGAATAACTTAAAACTTATATATATATATATATATATCAAAAATTTTACAAGTTACAAAAAAAATGTGTTGACAATCTTTTATATGCGAGCATGAAGAAAATCGGCGAGCAACTGGGACTCATCGTCACCAGTATCTGGCCGATATTCATCATCTCCAATGTCAGCATCCTCCTCTTCCTCGTCGGCTTCACCGCTCCCCTCCCCATCACTGCTTTCGTCGCTGCTGCTGCTACTGCCGTTGCTGCTGCTGCTAGAGCCCTATGTCGAGGAAGGGATGTGATCGGGCGAATTAGATTCCTCGGCGAGTAGTTCAGGAATGAGCACGTCGACGGTGAGTTGATTATCCCCCTCGACGAGCTGGTCATTAATCCTCAGCCGAGCAAGCATGATTTTCCCCGTTGCACGCGCTATCTCGCGGCGGACTGATGACTTCTCTTCCCCAAGAAGGTGGGACCTCTTAACCGCCCAATGCGGGTCATCCTCCGGCCACGGCGCATCGGGGCAGGGAGCTGAAGAGCTCGCACGTTCCTCGGCGGCGACCAAGCGAGTTTACATCTCGGCAACGCGAACCTGGGCTGCCTCCAGCTCTGCCAGAGGGTTGGCGAGTTTCTCCTCGCATTCAGAGAGCTTCTTTGCGGCCTCAATCTTGGCAGCATGCGATAAACAACAGTCAGTCAGCGGAATAAACCCAAGTCCAGATCATCCATGTCGCACACGGGGAGGCGACTTACCTCATAGTCCCTCCGGCGAACTGATTGCATGCCGAGATCTATGGCTTTCTTGGTGACGATCTTCAAAGCCTCGTGCATCTCCAGCAGCTTCCTGGCCGAGTAGTGTCCTAGCTCGACAGTCCGCGCGAGCGAGCATGAGGTTTGCTGAGTGAGTACTTCCGTGCTGAGCTCTAACATGGACTCAGCGTCAGCTCGCCCATATAAAGTATGGAGGACGTCGAAGGCCTCCCCCTTGCCCTCCCAATCCGCCGACCAGGAGGGGAGGTTGGTGCTCATCGTCACCGAGTGCTCGTCCTCAGACCAGGTCACCAGCGGGCGACCATAGGCATCCACTGCTTCTCGCCCGAGGTTGAATTTTAGGTGGAAGTGAGGCGCCCGAGCGTCAAGCGACGACTCTCGATCGCCGGACCGAGGAGACGATATTTTGGCCCCCTTGCTCGAAGGGCTCGACGACTTGACTTTCTCCTTCCATTTGGCGAATTTCTTCTTCTCGCCAACGTCAGGCGGAGGGTTGGACTCCGGGAAGGATGAGGCGACTTCCTTCGCTGGAGGAAGCGATTTCTCCGGGAGCTCGCAAGCCACTGCAAGTGTCGAGCATTACATTAGTACCGAGTTCCAATGAATGGGAGCGAGCATGCGAGCAGGTTCAATTCTCGCTCAATCTTACCCTCGCATGGATGGATCTCGAGGAGCGTGTTAGCGTTGAGCCGCTAGTGGATGATGTCAAAACGGCGACCTCGGAAGGACTCAAACAACTGCTCGCGAACACCTTCCAAGATCGGCGGAAGGAAGGCGACATCGGTAGGTTGATGCGGCCTCCCCAGAATGCCCTCGAAGTCTCCTTGGACGACGACTAGTTACTCGCTCCACCTGTGAACTTTGTTCGCCGTCCCCACCAAGGTGCAGACGTGGCTGCTGAAGTAGACAACCCCCTCGACGGTCGCAGCAAAGACGAATATCTTCCGAAAAGTGGAGAGGTCGAAGACAACCCTCTCTTCCCGCAGGTACCAAAGGAACCTCATGATGATCTCCACTCCATTAGGGTTGATTTGCGCTGTGACGATCCCAAAATACTGCATGATCTCGTGATATTCTGTCCAGAAAGAAAGTCGCAAGCCGACGTCAAAATGTCGAAGCGGCAAGATCATAGCGCCCTCGATGTAGGTGTTAAGTCGTTCGCTCCGAGTAGGAAGTCTCGCCGAGTAACCATCAGGAAGAAATCGCTCCCTGAATGTTTCCCGATCTCGCTCTATCGTGATAGATTTCTTAAAAGCTGCGTCGGCAAAATTCGCGGCGTGGGCCTGTCAGCGAGCGCTAGCGTCGTCCCCAACCATCTTCAGTGAGTTAGCTTGATGATGAGAGAAGAAAAGGCGAGAAGAGAAGGAAGACAGAGACACACGAGCAAGAGAAGATACTCGGGAGTTGGAGTTAGAAAATCGCAGCAGCGTAATTATGGCCTACCTACCCCCTCTACTTATAGGCGAAGGCACGAGGGTATATCATGATTCAGCGAGTATCGTCCTAAGTCGCGACCTAATGATTAGGCGGATCCCCGATGTCAGCACTATCTCGCACGATACCGTCAGGAACCTCACAAGCTCGCCAGAACCTACATAAAGCAAGCTCAGCGCATCGCATAAAGGAAGCGAATAAGCAATGAACGTCAAAGCAGCAAGCAAGACAAAAAGCAAGCGCGAGATTCAAACCCGTTTATTACAAATAATAGAATATCATATAATTGCCTGAGGCGAGTTCAAATAAAGGAAGAGAGAATCCTAAGCTCCGGCGGCCGCTCCGGCGGATGTGGATGTAGTCCGGCCCTGCCCATCTCGCGCGCCCGCCAGTAATGATCGGTCGCCAATGCTATTGCGTCGTCGCCAAGCCGCAGTTGTTCCTTCATCCTCGTCAGTCGGCCAGCAAATCCCATGCTCGCACGCATCCCAGCCAACTCGTCGAGAACGAGCTGAAGACGGTGGTCGTTCATCGCCATCCGCCGGTCGATCTCGCTGATCATATGGAAGCGGGCCTCGTAGTTCTCTAGGTTGGCCCAAAGTTCTTCCATCCTCGTCATCCGCACCTCCAGGGCTGAGATCCGGCGATGAGGCTCGCAAATCGCAAGCTGGTCGAACTTTCTCTCCAGCTCCAGATAGGCGCGAGCAACGGCGTGACGGTACTAGCTTCCCGACAGCCCGATGACATCAATGAAGGCCGCCCCTGGAGTCGCGGGGCCATGTCAAAAATCAGCGATTGGCCCACCGAGCTAATACAACAGTGGCGAGGGTTACCGTGACGAGGAGATCGAGACCGACGAGGAGAATGGTCGTGACCAATATGTTCTCGCTGGCCTGAGCATGAGCCGCCCGCGCGCTCGACGGGTTTCCCCTGCCTGCGACCCCCATAATATGGATCCCCTACCCGCGGCGGTAAATAGCTTGGTCGCGGCTTATCCTGTTTCCGGGCAAGATCTTCGGAGGAGGCGGAGGAGGCTGTGACGAACTCGCCGGAAGCTGCGAGGTCTTCTGCGGAGGAGGCGGCAGAGGCCGCGACATATTCGCCATTTGTTGAGCAGTCAGAGGTGGCGGCGGCGGCAAAGGATCGCTCGTCGCCGACGGGAAAGCATCACTCAGATGTGGCGGCGGCAGCAAAGAGTTGCTCGTCGCTAGTAGCGATTTGTCAACCGTAGGAAGGGAAGGAACTTTGCTCGTCCCAGAAGGGAGAGCCTTACTCGCGGGTAGGTCGTTTCTCGCCGAAGGATCCTTCCTCGCCGGAAGATCCTTGCTCGCAGGAAGATCCTTTCTCGCCGGAGGATCCTTGCTCGCGGGAAGATCCTTGCTCGTCGAAGGATTTTCCTTCGTCGAAGAAATGTGTGCCCCCGTTACTTTCCCCGAACCGATATTAATCCGGACCTTACGTGCAGTATGGGTCCGTTTCTCGACCGCTAGGGCAAGCAACGGTGCAGAGTGCAGGGGGGCGACATTCAGAGCCACGTCAGCGATATCCGATGGAGAGTCTGCGAGCAAAGAAAGTGGGTCAGCGAGAAATAAACGGCGACCGACTGCTTTAGAAAAATGGTTTGGCAAAATGGCGACCTGGCAAGGAGACGACTTCAATCCACAGCGGTGCCAGCGAGTTAGTGACTTCTGTAGTTTTCAGCAGGCTGAGAAGGCTCGAGTCGGGTGCGGCTATGTTGGGGATGTTGTCTAACCCAAGATCACTGAGGAGCTTCTAGGTGCTAGCGGAACGTGCAGGATTGCTGGTCGAAGCGGCGACTTGCTCGGGAAGCGGAAGCGGGTCGGTCACCTTGGAGGCAGGTGTCTTCTTCAGCTTCTTTGTTTTCTTCTTCTTGCGGGGGAGGGGGGGGGGGGTATGTTGGAGGCGACATCCTCTTCTTGCGACCTTTTGGGCTTGGCGGTACCGAGAAAGCCAGACAACCCGGCGAGGCTCTCCTGAAGAAGTTTCTCATTGGCGTTCGACATAGCGTGCGAGCTCAGAAGATATGCCTCAAAAACCAGGCCCCCTATTTATAGAGTTCGACAGGCAGTCGTCAAGGGCGAGCAACTCAGATACTTGGTCGAGCACCTCGCCGAATAGGTGTTGGATGGTTCTTTCAGAGTTCCCACGTCGCTCGAAAAGAGCGGAGATTGTGTACAACCCGTATTCGTCGAGGATGAGTCCTACCACAGTCAGGTCAGCAGAAGTCAAGGTCAACAAGTCAAGACAGAAGTCCAAGTCAGCGCGCATGACCGTAGAAGGCTTGGGCGAGTATGGAGAGCTCCCCTCGCATACTCGCCAGGTAGGCGACTAGGCAAGATACTCGCCCCACACGTGCGAGTTCCCCTTGGAAGTCGCCTAGTCGCCATGGGGTGAGGTATAAATATGACCCCACCCTTCTTAGATTTCCCTATAAATAGGACCCCAAGGGTACGAGGTGAGACACTGAAAATCCTCTGCAGGATACTCACGAACTCCCCTTTCTGGTTACTAGTCGAGCCTTTGGATTCCTTTTCCTTAGAGACCAGATCACGACCTTGCGACTTAGTCATCAGCTAGTCTCCCTCGTAAGACGAGATGACTAGGATGAAAAACGAAGACAAACAGGACCCCAGATGTTGCGGCAGGAAGGTCCCACCACGTACCCGGATGTTCGAAATGAGCAACTCATTCTCAACAAAAAGTGGTCAAACTAGGTACGAGAGAGTCTAGCTGATGACTAGGTCGCAAGGCCTGGACCTGGTCTCTTAGGAAAAGGAATCCAAAGGCTCGGCTAGTATCCGTAAAGTAGAGCTCGCGAGTATCTTGCAGAGGATTTCCAGTGTCTCACCTCGTACCCCTGGGGTCCTATTTATCGGGAAATCCAAGAAGGGGGGGGGGGGGTCATATTTATACCCCACCCCCTGGCGACTAGGCGACTTCTAAGGAGAACTCGCACGGGCTGTACAAGTATCTTGTCTAGTCGCCTACCTGACGAGTATGCGAGGGGAGCTCGTCATACTCGCTCAGGCCTTCTGCGGTCTTGCGCGTTGACTCTGACTACTATCTTGACTTGTTGACCTTGACTTCTGCTGACCTAGCTGTGGTAGGATCCATCCTCGACGAATACGGGTTGTACACTCTGCATACATGATTATTCCCTAATATGGATCTATAAATGGGCCACGTATATAAACAAATGTGATTGTTATTAGCACTACATACATGATTATTTCCTAAATGGTGATCTATAATAACAATCACCTAAACGGTGATTGTTATTAGCACTGCAGTTTTGACTAGTCGCACAACGTTTTTTCCTAATTTCTCGAGATCTACAACTTTCGTGTCGAACACTTTTCCTAAAAATGCATGTACAAGACGTATTTTAAAAAGACGTGAAATCTGAGTGTATTTCCAAAGTACGACTTGTACATGCATTTTTAGGAAGTTGTAGATCTCATCGAGATCTACAACTTTCGTGTTGAACACTTTTCCTAAAATACATGTACAAAACGTATTTTCAAAAAACATGAGAAATTAGGAAAAAATGTGGCACGACTAACCAAAACTATAATGCTAATAACAATCACCTAAGCAAAATATGGCTACAGGGAGAAGATGATTCCCATTTCCCATAATGCTAATGCCAGCTGAGCCGACACGCGGTCCTTTTCACAGTCTGGCTTTTTTTCCCTCTCTGCTCTCCCCGCCGCCCCCAATCCCTAATTCTCAGGGATGGCTAATTTCCAGCGATGAAGCCGCCATAACCAAGGTATGCAATCCCATGTAGTTCAGAAATCAGAATTTGCTTGTTATTATTGTCTTTTAGGGTTTCCGAATATGGAGATGAAACGGGGAATAATTAGGTCAAACTCATTCTTCATGCCTGCTTTTATCCGATCCTCTTCGCTTTCGCATGTAGAACGATACTCAGAGGCAGAAATGCTGTGGAATCGCCGGCGACGACTCGAGCTTGCCCTCGTCCTGCTCTCGATCTACGCGGCTCGATCTGGCGACATCCAGCCGTTAGACCACGGACTTTCCAACGAGAAGGATCCCGACGATCCGTCACCGGCAATGGAAGAATTCTTCGGCGCCCGCCCGGCGGCACCGATTCCCGTGGTGGTAAATACGATTGACCCTATCTGGGGAGTCACTGGGAAGGTATCGCCGGCGCCGCCTGCGAGCGACGGGAGACGAAGGAGGGAGATGCTTCTGGTTGCCGGCGTGGCCTGCGGGGTTGTCGGGGTGAGTCTCCTCCTTGCCGCGGCGGCATATACGCTCCTCATCCGCCGGAGCGCGCAGCCAGCCGGTTCACAGAGCGGGATTGGGCCGGGTTCGGTGCACAGACCGGGTTGTTCGAAAAGCCGACGGGAGATTCGACTGGGTTCAGGCTGCGGCGTGACGTGGAAGAGATAATCTCGTGCGAAAAATTATCGATTGAAACATTTTTTTATTTTTAATTTAATTTGCTAGGTGGATCTCATAAAAGATGTAGAGCATCTATTTTTATTAAGCGCTGATATTTGCAGACCTAAAAAGGATATTTGCAGACCTATTTTTTAAAAATTTACCTAATTTATAACCTCAATAAAAGATTCTAATTGCAGCCTCATCTATGCTCATTTCACGATTTCTCCTATGCACGTCCGACTTGAACTCTCGCTGCCTCCCAGAGAGTTTTGAAACCAAGTTTTTTAAAACCGGACCGGACCGGTCCAACCGGTCGGGCCGCTGGCCGGACCACCGCACGGTCCGATCAAGACTAGTGACCCGGTAGAACAAAGGACCGCCAAAGAACCGGAATACCAGACGGGCGCGCCGGTGAGCCGGAAACCGGGCACGAGTTTACCAAATCAGGCGGGCCAAGGAGAATAATTTAATATCCAAAAAATATTGGTGGTGTGAGATTCGAATCCCTGCCAACTACAAATCTGCCACAGTGTTGGACCACCAAGCCAATTGGCTTTTTTGATTTATTCGTAAAATATATTATATACATATACATATTAATATAAATATAAAATAAATTAATATTTCACTCACGTGTATTAAAAATTGGTGAAATACTCTCATTTTTATTCCATTTTCAATTATATTTTTGCATATAAACTAAAAATTATGCCGATATATAAATGGATATGTCGATGTACCATATAATATAGATGAGTGATTTCCAACTGGTGACATTAAGCATGAGAGAGAGAACTCAAAATAGTTGCGGCTTTGCAGGGGGCAAAAGTTTTATTTATCAATCCAGTATCACTAAAACCAATTCAATATTTTTAATGGGAATTGACAACAATTCAAAATGTCATTTTTAATTTTCAAAAAAATTGTTTGAAAGATAAAATTTAGATTTTGTTTCAATGATATATTTGTATTTTTTGGTTTATTTCATAATATTAATTAGTATGAGGTAAAAGGTTAAAGAAAATCAATTTTAATTTTTTAAAAAAGGGCTGCAAATATTTGTTGGGCCTGCAAATATCAATTTGGGGTTTGCAAATATCTAAGGGCTGCAAATATCGATTATGAGCCTGTAAATATCAGCTCCCTTTTTAATTTTGAAATAAATTTAGAAATCATATAGACTATTGTTAACGGCACCTCAAAATCTTGATGAGAAGAAAGAAGAGTAGGTACCTTGGGAAGGAGAGACAATCTTGTTCTCTCGAGATAGCGACCTGCGTAAAAACCTTGCGTGAATCATCCGTGTGCGAGAGGAGAAGAACGTGCGGATGGAAAATCATTCCTTATCTACCGTTGGAAAATACACTAATCTCGGCTTGTTTTAAAAAGGGTATTGTTATTAGCAAATCCACTTTCATTACTAGTAAAGTAGAACAAACAGATTCTGTCATTTTTTGTATTTTTTTTCTTACAAAAAATTATTACTAGCAAACCAATCTTATTTTTTAAAAAAATTTTACATTTTTGTTATTTTGAGCCCCAAATGTTTCTCATTTGAAAAAGTGATCAACATTAAAGTTGTAGATCTCGATGATATCTACCACTTTCATGTTGATCAGTTTTTGATTTGAAGCCGTTTAGGCCTCTAATTTGAGCCCAAAAAAAGACACGAACGGAACGACTCGTCCGTACAGATTTTCGGCGTGACTTTTTTCGGGGCGCAAATCAAGGGTCTAAACTGCATCAAATCAAAAAATGTTCAACATGAAAGTTGTCGATCTCGATGAGATCCACAACTATGTTGAACATTTTTAATATGATATCGTTTAAGCCTCCTGATTTGGCCCCCGAAAAAAGTCACGCCGATCTTGGGCGTCTGTACATATGTTCAGCGTGACTTTCCGGGGCCAAATCAGGGGTCTAAATTGCTTCAAATCAAAAGGTGTTCAACATGAAAGTTGTAGATCTCGATGAGATCTACAACTTTCATGTTAAACATTTCTCATGAAAATGTACGTATAAGACGCAGTTCAAAAGACGTGTATATTCTTATATACACTTAACTCGTATATACAACACTCTTATAGCAATTAGAGATCCAATATATTTCTAAACGGACGATATTTTGTTTAAAGATTTTGGTGCAGATGATGATATTGTGTTGAAAAAGAAATTTTGGACATACTAAACAAAATTTTGCGGCATTTTGACTCATTTCTAATGCTAATATAAATAGTTGAATGAATACATTTGAAATCATTTGTAATGTTATTATATGTAGTGTGTTATTTTGACAGAATGAATGTTTTAAACAAAATTTAATTTTTTTAAAAAAAATTATGTTGGTTTGCTAGTAATAAAATGATTTTTAAATAGTCATTTTGAAAAATGAGGGTTTGCTAATAGTAATGATTTGCTAGAAACCAAATTAGATTTACTAGTAACAACACCCTTTAAAAATGAGTGATTCCCCGTCAGCACCCACAAGCATCCCGCAATGCCATTTTTGACAAAACCGACACAAGCCCAAAAGCTAAAACATAGTCAAGATTCTCCGGGTTTGAGCAAAATTAAGGCTTTCGAATTGGAATTGAAATTGGAGATTAAATTAAATTGAAAATAACCAATTCCATCCAAACGAGCGTGCCTTAAACAAACCTTCTCAGTGGCGCCTGCCCCCTTTTCATAAATCGTTGTGCCCTGTCATCACCGGCAGAGACATGAAGTTCGCCGCCGTCAATTTCTCTGTCACCTTCGTGCATGGTTGTCAGGATCGCGATCTGGATCATAGGATCTTACGATCATACAATCCAGATTTTGTAAATCGATCCAGATTTTGTAAATCGATCATCAATCCAATCCTACCATATGATCCGATCCAACCTCAAAACGATCTCATCTAGGATCTCGATCCCGACAACCTTGCCTTTGTGGCTTCATCAATACCGAAGCGGTCCACGACCATAAAATGCTCACTCCCATTTACATTCGACCGCTTACCAAACCACCACGAGTTTGTGGTATAGATGCATCACAGTTTTCATGGCAACGTAGAGGCCCTCGTCGGCCGCCTCCCTCCTATCTTCGGGCTCGTCGTAGAAACCATCTTCGTCTGGTTGGCCACCCTTGCCCGCTCCCTCGGAATTCCTTATATCTCTTTCTGGATAAAACCTGCTCTGTTTTCTCTCTCTACTACCGCATGGATCTCCTCCGCTTCCACGACCACTTTGGCGCTCAAGGTAATTAATGGATCAAACTTGCGTATCATGTTCACTGTTGTGGATATCCTCCGACATGGCCGATATATCAGCCGACATAAAGGTTTCATGGAAAAATGACCCGTTTTCGATTTTTTTTTGCAAAATATCATTTTGTAATATATTAACCGATATATCCCAACATTTTATTGACTGCTTTTTTCAATTTATTTTAATTAGTGTATATGGTCTAATAGATAATAGACCAAAATTATTTCATTGTTTATGTTTTTTTCTCTTCATCTGACTTTCTTTCTTGCTCAAGTCCGTCATCGACTTTAACTATGCATGATTTTTGAATTATGAACTAAATGTTCCTTATCTTTCATTATCATCGATAATTTCTCAATATTTTGCATGCCCTTGTTTTATTTCATGTGTTATACCGTTATTACTAGTGCAACACAAAATGTTTATATTAGTTTCATAAATTTGAGAGTTCAATAAATATCAAATAATCAATATATAAATTTAAAAAAGGATTAAATTTATAAATGATTACTCATATAAATAATTAAATATTAAAACTCGATATATGAAATATTTCTGATATATCCCTCGATGTATTAAAACCGACATGAAAAACCTAAACCGACATGTGCCCTATATCTGACATCTACAACCTTGATCGTGTTGCCCGTCTAATATTAGAGGAAATACTGCAATGAATGACGCAGAAAATTTGCTTTCGCAAAAACATTATACCCAAAGCCCACTGAATCATGAAGCAACATCATATGTCAATTACGTTCCTGGGTGAGTCCCTAATACATATATTTGGAAGTTCCGGCGGGCTTCCGAAACCGTTTGTTCAACCACATGCAATCTTGACTAGTAGCCAACTATCAAAAGATGTAAATTGTACACGCAAAGAGAGTGATGATGTGAAGACAGACCCAAAGAAGCGGAGTCGACAGAACTTTTTAATTTTTTTCTAATGATTTGCTAGTAACAACTTAATTTCAAATAATTATTTTTGATTTTTATGATTTGTCAGTATTAATGATATGCTAGCATCAAAAATGAATAACACTGCACTTTTATTTTTCATTTCTATAAGTATATTTTCTTATATATCATTTACACTATTATATGAGTAAAAATACTCTTTCTTGAAATATTTATCTTTTCAATTTTATTTACTTATTTATTTTTATAATTGGGTTTATTTTGCTTATCTTTTGTTTTATTTTAACATATGTTTTAATTGTTTGAACTTTGAAGTTCTATTATGTTTGTATTTAGCAAGAAAATAAAATTTTTATATAAGTGTATAGTCGCATTGGGGCCATTGGGCATGGGAAACCCGTGAATGTTTTTACTATATATATAAAGGGAAAATAGTATTTAATACAATATTTTTCTTTTTAATTTTAATCTTTTTATTATAAGAACAACTTTTACAACTTATAATTTACTTTAATAATAAAAGCAAACACTACTTTAGTACAAATTGATTTAATGTATTGTTTTATACATTATATATAAAGAAAAAAAATAAAAATACGTAATAATTTTCTTTTCAATTTACATTTTATTTATTACTCTATTTTACATTTTGTTATCATTTAGTTTAATTAATTTTTTTTATAAGAAGTCATTGCCCTTTCAATTTTTTTATTAAATTTTTTAATTGGTGAGAGAATTTTTTGAGGAGCCCTTTCAACATTTTTATTAAATTTTGTAATTGGTGAGACAATTTTTTGGGAATGCAGAAGGATGTGTATATTATCATGGTCCAGTGGCAGGGACATTAACTTTCCCCAACATTTTTTTTAATATCTCCATTTTCAAGTCACCAGCATTTTTGACGTATAAATAGTCAAAATTTATTGAGTAGACAAAAAAATCCAAATTCACTAACCATTTTGCAAAATTCTAAGGGGAGCCCAGCCCCCCTAAATCTACGCCTGTCATGAGCATTAGCAATCTTCCACGGGATTCATGCATGCCTGATAACTCTTGGGCGTACAAGATTCGCCCATACTCCCCCTCCAGAGTGCAAAAGGAGATCAAGCGATAACTGAAGTATTGTCTTTACACTGCACATGGGGGTTGCCTCTCGATCTCCATTCGTGCTCGGGGAGGGGGACTAGAGAGATGTTTGGTTTCGGGCTTCGGACCCAAGTTTTTTTTTTGTCTTGGGACATCTTAGATGCCCTTTTGCACTATGACGGGGACATTTGGGGTGTGCAAACCCTAAAATGCATGGAATACATCTTTGTGCATGGGCCTGAGCTAGCTTATATCCTAGACCATCTGAGCCCCAGACCTAGAAATCCAGTTGGGGAACTACGAGCAATGAAAGTATTGTCGAGTACATATGCCCGGGAGCAGTCGAGCATCAACCAAGCCTATGCGAGCACCCCTCTAACTTTCAAAATTACAATCATCTCCCTCAATGTTTACATTTCATAATATTCATGGACAAAAAGACCTCCTTAAAGATTTCCACGCTTCTAGGCTACATGGATCTTTTGTTGCCATTGTGCCCTATCTTTAGTCATAATCTCACCAAAAGAAGATTTTGAACAATATCCATATGGATCCTTTGTTGCCATTGTGCCCTATCTTTAGTCATAATCTCACTAAAAGAAAATTTTGAACAATATATAAAGAAAATACAACACCTGCCAGCAGAGCCTTTGAGAGTGAGTAGTGCTGCTTGGTGAAGAATGAAGGAGAAGACACCAAGAGCTTCTCAAAAAACTGGCTTTTTCCTCGCACCAAAAATACACTTATCCGGATTATTCAAGCCACATCGCAACATTTAGGCTCCCTTTGGTGTGGCTTTTTTTGCTCGGGTGAGTTTGGACAAAAAGGCTACGGTCATAGAATGGATGTTTGGCAAAGCAACCACAATCACCGCCACCAAGAAAATAAAACTAGTTTTGAACAAAAAAGTGGATAAGTTTCTTGGGGGAGGTCGGGTGTTGACGAACAACAGTTCATAATCACCGCGTTCACAACCACCACCGCGGTGCCAAACAGAGCCTTAAACAACCCTTTAATAAGGATGCCCAGCAACATTTATATCAAAAACAATCCAGGAATTAAAGGGAACCCCTATTATATAAAAATTAATCAAAATAAAACTTTCACAAAATCAAAAATTATGTAAATAAATACAGCCCTTTAATTTAAAAAAAAACCCTGGAGAAATCACTTCAGGAATTGCTAAGGTTAGGAAATAATTAAGAGAACACACATGATAATCGAATTATGTGATAAATTATATCCCCCGAGTAATTTTTACTCCCCTTATTCGCTCACCATCAAGCCACGTAAGAGTAGGAAGCACCTTCGTCAAAAGATCTCTAAAATTTTCGTCTGCAACCGCATTATTCTTAACATCTAACTGAATGAGCTGCAAATCTCTAAACAGAAATACAGCCTCCCAGCCGTTGGACCGACGACAATCTTCGAGAAATTCTTTATCGAGCTCCAAGGATCGTGTCGAAGGGGGCGAGAACAAGTACCTTGTCGTATCCACCGGATGAGCGCCAATCTGGTTGAAGGATATGTCCAGCACTTTCAAGTAGCTGAGAAGCTTCAGAGGCTGTAATGCTGTGAAGCTGCAGATCTGATTGTTTCTCAGATTCAAGCATGCAAGAAGCTGCAGTGCTTCTAAACCTGCCATTTCAGATTTCAGTTCAAGTAAATATTCGTTTGATCTACGCGAGCTTTTGTGATATTCGTCAAAATTGAAGCGATATTCACTTGTTCAGTATGAACTCGGCGGAAATTTCATATCAATTCAACTCTTATGTGTGTTTTAACTAGTGTTTTTTTAATTTTACAAACTCATGTTAATTTTCATTACTTATAAAGTATAATTTAAACTCATTATCCAGTTAAGTTCTTTTTCTATTATCTATGCTCTAATAATAAAGTAGTTCGGGTTGCTGTTCACGTGCGTTCGTGCAATCTGAAAAGACCATTTTGCTCTTCTTATCGCGCTGGCGGTATAGAGGCACGCTGCTTCCAGTTGGCGATCAGCGCTCGCTACTATTGGTCGGCGATCGCCGACTGCCAAACCCCAGGTCCCCCACACACAGTTATGCACGGTCGGCACTTGCTTAGTTCCAGTTGGCGATTGGTGATCACTACTCCGGGTCGACGATCAATCATCGATCGCCAACTGCCAAGCCCTGATCGGCCATCAGCGCTCAGGTAACCCATAAGTATTTTTAATAAAAAATTTAGGCAATTTTTAATAAATTTTAGTGTGATACGGACAGTCTAGCATGGGGGACCCACCGTGCCCCGAGCGACAGTACTTGCGTCGCTCACCTTCTCTAGTGCATGAGAGTTGAATTGCACTGACCAAGGCAAGCAACATGAGTACAGTCGTGCAAGACGCGGAGTTCCCCGTGCCAAACTGCTCATTATTAAAAGCATTAAAAAAAACAAAAGTGAATGCCTTAGCACTCAAGATTGAAACTCTCTTGAAAGATCAAGTGCCTACTCGATTGGTCCATAAGCTCAAACTTATGAAAAAGGGTACTACTTTTTCTTTATTAGATAGCAAATGTGTCATGGGTCAAGTGAATGAACGTTAGACCCAACTTATCTTCTAATATTTTTTAAGGTGAATACAAAAAATGAGAACTTATTTTCATCGGCTCAATTGAATAAATGCATGAACTCACTTGTAGAGATAAAACCAATCATTTTTGAATACTAAAATAAAACAAATTGGTGCTAATTGCATGCCTAGAAAAACAGTAGTTAAAAGATTAAAGCAACTATAATAACGAACTGTAATAATCCTCACCTTCTATAGACCGGAGCTTATTGTGGCTAAGATCAAGTACTTGAACCCATAACAACCGCTCGACATATCCAATCCGAGTCAGTGATAAACTTCTAAGCTGCATGCGGCTACAAAAATGAAGCTTTGACGAAATATAATCACCGCAAAGCGAAAAATGGCTGGAAGAAGATTTCTTATCAATAGTGACCTGCATAATTTGTTTATTTGCAATATAAGCAAGCCTAATTTAGTGATTTCGAACAAAATAAAAGAAACAGTACGTTAACCAGGTATAGTTGAAGGAATTTGCACTCCAAGTTATTCTATTAAAATGCCACGTGTCTAAAACATTCGAGATCTTTTTTTGGAGATCTTTTTTTGGGGGTTTAGGGTTTCCCTTGCCTAGACTACGGGTTAGTTTTCTTTAGCCCATACTTAGAACAAAGATTTATTATTAACTTGGCATGCAATAGCTATAAAAGGTAGCAACCCCAAGACATTGAAGGAGATTAAGGGTCTGTTTGGCATGGTGGTGGCGGTCGTGAATGAAGTGTTCACAAACCATCAACCGTTGACGCGGCGTTTTTGCTCCGGTGAGTTTGGACAAATACATCACCGTCATAAAATATGTGTTTGGCATTGAGCATAAAAATGAATGAAGTTTCTAAAAGTTAGGTCGGGCGTTCACGAACGATAGTTCATAACCACTACGTTCATGGCCGCCGCCACCATGTCAAACGGACCCTAAGACTTTGCTTGGGATAACTGTTGCGTTTGAGCAGTGGTAGTGTGAAATTGTGGAACTAAACACTGATGTCGGATACAGGAGTTCAAATACCTGAATTTAGAGCTTTCGGGAATACTTTATTATGCTATTTGTTTGGGATCTCAACATTCATGATGGCTAAAACTAACAACATTCGGACAATTGTGGCAATGTTTTGGCCTAAAACACCGTTTTAGAAGAATAAATTTGTAGCCGCACCTACCCAATTGCTACCTGAAATTTACAATACGGTAGCAATCTCCACAAGGACCACAACACTCCAACTACTCTCACAAACAGAAACTGATCCACTAAAACAATCTTTTATGTATAACCAACACTCAAGTTTTTAAATTGAATTGCCAAACTCATCTATTTCTTTGTGATACAACTTGGGAATTTATCAAACCATCAACAATGAAAGTTTCTGCTAGCCCTTCATGAATTAGGGGGGTATAATTAGAGGCACTTTAGTGTTACTTTAGCAAGCATAAAAGTGAAAGTAGGGTGCACTCGATGCATGGAGCTGCCTGATACAAATAAAACTCCACGAGCTCACGTCCTCCTCACCATGTGCTGTCCCGTAACATTGCATGTGTCCTATTTACCTATGTAGTCCTAGCGACATTATTGTTATAATATTGTATGACCACTCGCCTATTTAAGAGGGTAGAGGAGAGTCTTAGATATATCATAGAAACATCAAGGTTTGATGATGCATCACGAATCTACTGGTGGCGAGGGAAGTTACAATCAACTCTAAAATGACATGAAAGTATGAATGCGATCCAATATAATGCGACTTCAATGCAAGTGCAAATGAATTTGTCCGAATGCAATTTCACAACAAATAATTATGTAAAATAGAGCACAATTTGAGCACAGTCGTTCACACGATAATTTAGTCGGAAAAGCAAATAGTACTTCCCAAATAATTGAGTGACAACATAATTTTAAGTGTGCATCAAATCGATCCTGCAAATCCCGTGATTTCGCAATAATAAAAGCATATGATTTTTCATCCAACAAAGCATAGTTCGAGTACACAATTATAAAAAAACAAACAATTCCAAACTAATGACTTACGCATGCAAGTGAAGGAGGAGTGGGGAAGGTGGGAATCCAACAACAAATGACCTCTTCAGGACTGCAGGTGACAAGGCAACTCTTTGGAGTGCTCGGGTGGGCTGGAATGAGGAGGATGGAGGGTTTGAGAGTTGGTAGTGAACTGGTAGGTGGTTGGGCAGCGATTTGTGAGGCACGGGTGGGGTTGGAGAAGATCTAGAGCGGGGTGGGGTTGCTGGACGGGGGTAGCTTATGGTTGTAGGGGTTCACGGAGAGAGAATTTGGTGTGTTGGCGGAAAGGAGGCTAGTGGCAGTGAGGGGCGGTAGTGGAAAGGATTTTTGGGCTTGAACGGGGCTTCAGAGGGGTTTTGGTCAAACGAAAAATGGGGGAATTGACGGGAAAACAGTGGCAGTTGCAGGAGCGACAGGCGGGGGGGGGGGGGGGGGGGGGGGGGGGGGTTGCAATTGGGAGGTCGGGCATAAAGGAGGAAGTAGAGAGGGCTTAGGAAGTGGGAGTATACGGGCCGCACCTTCTCTAATATCTGCACAGAGTTTGGTATTGTTCATCAGACCTCGTGTGCATATACTACTCAACAGAACGGCGTCGCTGAGCGGAAGAATCGGCATCTTCTTGATGTCTCACGGTCTATCATGCTTCAGATGCAGGTTCCACTTCTTTATTGGAACTTTACCGTCTCTACTGACTGTCATCTCATCAATCGCATGCCCTCATCCACCTTAAACTTCGTGGCTCCTGTCACTCTTATCTTTCCTTCCAAGGGTATGTTCTTTTTCACGCTCAGAGTCTTTGGATGCACGTGTTATGTTCATAACCAGGCTCCGCCCACTGACAAATTCGCTCTACGTGCAACGAAGTTGATGTTTGTTGGCTACTCCCGCACCCAAAAAGGATATGTTTGTTGGCTACTCCCGCACCCAAAAAGGATATGTTTGTTATTCTCCTGCCGACGGTAAACGAATCATCTCTGTTGATGTCACCTTTTGGGAGGATCAACCCTTTCATACCATCTCTACAGATTTTTTTCTTCCTCCTATAATTCAGCTTGTGGTCCCCGTCACGTCTCCTCTTCCCCCTGTCCTTCCAACACATACCCCACCACCTCCCTCCGCCCTACACCGCCTCTCATTCGTGTGTACTCTCGTCGCCCTCCCAGTTCTAATGCCCCGTCGCGGTCTCCCTCTACCGATGTGATTCCGCGACCAGCTGCTCCGGTGTCTACCTCCACAGCTCATCCTATGGCGAATTATGTCTCTCTACATCGCCTGTCCCCGACCCTTCACACCTTTGCTACTTCATTATCCTCTACTTTTGTTCCTACTTCTGTGCAGGAGGCTTTCAACATACGGGTTGGCGTGCTACCATGGACGAATAAATGCGCGCCCTTTGGGCTAATCAGACATGGGTTCTGGTTCTTCTACCACCTGGCCAGACTACAGTCAGTTGCAAATGGTTCTTTGTCATCAAGCATGCTTTTGATGGGACATTTGACCGTCTTAAGGCACGACTGGTGGCTCGTGACTTTACTCAACAACACGGTCTCGACTATGAGGAGACCTTCTCTCCGGTCGCCAAGCTCAACACGGTTCGTGTCCTTCTCTATGTAGTTGTGCATCGTCGGTGGCCCCTGCAGCAACTCGATATCAAGAATGTGTTTCTCAATGACGATTTACAAGAAACAGTCTATATGCAACAACCTCCCGGGTTTGAGACCACTGAGAAGTCCAGAGTTTGTCATCTTAAGAAGTCTATCTATGGTCTCAAACAATCCTCTCGGGCAAAGTTCGATAAGTTCAGTAAGGCTGTTCAGGCAGTTGGTTTTAGTCAGAGTTCGGCAGACATCTCTCTGTTCACTCGACATAGAACAACAGACATGATTCTTCTTTTGGTATATGTTGACGACATCCTAATCACAGACGATGATTCAAAAAGAATACTAGAGGTCAAACAACACCTTAGTTCTGTTTTTCAAACAAAAGATCTGAGAAACCTTCGATACTTCCTTGGCCTTGAAATCGCAAGACGTCCTGATGGACTTGTCCTATCCCAACAGAAGTACTGTCTTGACCTTCTCTGAGATGCTGGCTACTCCGGGTGCAAACCTGTGGAAACACTGATGGATGCAAATCACAAGCTATGTGTTAAGCCTCCAAACGAGGCTAGGCTATTTGGGCAACATTATCAGCGGCGGCAACGGCGCGTGCAAGGCAACAACGGGGCTGAACCAATGGGTTCAGCCCCCTCTTCTTAAAAGATCGGCTCAAGGGGGGCTGAACCACATTTGGTTCAGCCCCATGGGGGCCGGCCGGCCCCCCCGGTTGGCCGGCCTTGGGTCCCGGGTTATATATACCCGGACCCCTCTCTTTTGGAGTAGGCAAGAATTATCCAAGGTATTTCCTTCCTCGCTCTTTTCAACCCTAATTTCTATCTTCTTCCTCTAGTTCTTCTTCTTTCATAGTACGTGCATAACAATTGGTATCAAAGCATTCCTTCCTCCATCATGGTGACTACACGCTCGCAAGAGGAGAATGACCGCTTGGAAACCCTAGAGGAGAATTTGATGGGGCTTACCGATTCGGTAGCCGCCATCGAAGAAAATGTCAAAACGTCCACTCAAAGGTTGGAAGAGCGAATCGACGACCGCTTGAACAATATCATGACGCTATTAGCGCAAAATTTGAAGGGCAAGGCGGTGGCGGAGGAGGAACCGGGCGGATCTACAGGGAATAGGTCGGAAATGCCCGGACTTGGTGGATCGGGTGCGGGAAGCGCCGGATCGGGGGCTGCGGGCGTCGGATCGGGTGCTGCGGGCCAGGCGGGGGCTGGATCGGGTGCGGAGTACCACGGAGGGGCCGGATCGGCCTGGGGCGGCATCGATTGGTCGGGATCGGGGTCTGCGCATACGCAGGGACCCGGATCGGCAGCTGTCTGCGCTGGCTGGGCTGGATCGGGGGTGGCGAGCATGCAGGGGGTCGGGTTCGTCCCGGCGGGCTACAGCGGTGCGGGAAATGCCGCAGGCGGCTCCAGCGGGGTCGGCTGGGCATCATCGGCCCCTGTGAGGCTCGGATCGGGGCCGGCGAGCCATCAGGGCGGCGGGGTTGGGCCGGGTGGCTGCGGCATGGCTGGGGGTGGCGTCGGAGTGGCTGGATTTGGGCCGCCAGGCCTGGACATGGCCGGTAGGGGTGGCGGCTTCGCAACTGGTCTTGACGGAAGGGCTGGGACTTTTACCGAGCACGCTCCTTGGAGGCAAGGTCGGGATGGGTTGTTACCCCCACCGGTAGGAAGAGGGCAACCACCAGGCTTTGGTAGAGGGGTGCAGTGGGGAGAAGGGGGGTCTTTCCGTCATGGGGCCCCAATGGCGGGGGAACGCGGCCAAAGGCCGTACATGCATCCCAAGTTGACTCGGATGAATTTCCCTCGGTACAGTGGGGGCGACGCTTTGGAGTGGGTGCAAAAAGCCGAGTTGTTTTTCAGCTATCAGGAGGTGCCAGAGGCTCAGTGGGTGCAGCTAGCGTCCTTCCATCTGGAGGACGACGCGTTCCAGTGGACACAGTGGTTCTTGCGGGGACGGGAGTATGTTCCGTGGGAGGAATTTGTGGAAGGCTTCACGGCTCGGTTTGGGCCTTTGGAGTTTGAAGACTTTGAGGCGCTTTTACAGAAGCTACGGCAGAAGGGTACAGTGATGGAGTACAGAACGGAGTTTGAGAAGTTGGCCAACAGGGTTCAGTGGGAAGAAAAGACACTCCTCAGCTGTTTTGTTTCAGAACTGAAGGATCACTTACGCGATGAGGTTCATGCCTACATGCCCCGTAGTCTGAACCACGCAATCAGCTTGACGCGCATCCAAGAGGAAAACTTAAATAGGCAACGAGCCCGCAGTATGGCACGGCACACTACTACACCGGCCGCGGCCAGGAGGGAGACCCCAGTGGCCAGCCGACCGACGGTGACACGGTTGTCTTGGAACGAGTTACAAGCTCGGAAGGAGAAAGGCCTTTGCTTTAATTGTGATGAGAAATTTACGCCGGGACACAAGTGCCAGAAGGTCCAGGTCTTTATGTTGCATCAGGAGGAGCGGCTGGAGGAGGACGAGTTTCCGGAGGAGGAGCTGGAGTCTGGGGGGGACTTAGACTTGACGGAGTTGGGTGTGTCCCTACATGCCATGGAAGGGTGCAATCCACCTCCGCTTAATATGCGGCTGGCGGAGTGGATTCGACAGGAGAGGGTGACCATTCTGGTGGACAGTGGGAGTACTCATAATTTTATTCATCCAAATGTGGCACAGCGGGTGGGGCACGTGATTGACGTTGGAGCGGCGTTCCAGGTTATGGTTGCAGACGGCAGCAAGCTACAGTGCCAGGGAGTATTGAAGGCAATGGAGCTTCGGATGCAGGGTTATGTGGACTGCACGGATGTCTATCTCTTACCGATCTGAGGCTCAGATATGGTGCTTGGAGTGCAGTGGCTGCAGCAGTTGAGGAGGGTGACCTTTGACTGGGACCAGATAACGATGGAGTTCTCGCAGGGGGGGCGCCAGTTCTGTTTGAAAGGGCTCCGATCTTCTCCGGTCAAGGAGATCTCCATTCGCAGCCTACAGCAGCTTCAGGAGTCCAGTAGTCTGATGACGGTCTTGTTGGGGGTGAGGTCTGACGAGGATAGACCGACGGAGGTTCCTGACCAGATGCGGGCATTAGTGGAGGAGTATGATGACATTTTCCAGGAACCGGGGACGCTTCCACCGTCACGGTTCCGTGATCACCAGATTGTGCTCCAGACGGGGGCGGAGCCGCCCAACACTCGCCCTTACAGGTATCCCCACATGCAGAAGGCAGAGATCGAGCGTAGTGTGAAGGAAATGCTTGAGGCCGGCATTATACGGCCTAGTACCAGTTCCTTCTCAGCCCCAATTATTCTGGTTAAAAAGAAGGACGGATCGTGGCGTTTCCGCGTTGATTACCGTGCCTTAAACAGTGTTACCGTGAAGGACAAGTTTCTGATTCCCGTGATTGAGGAGCTGTTGGACGAGTTGCGTGGGGCGACTAGATTCACGAAGCTGGATTTGCGATCCGGCTATTACCAGATCCTTATGAAGGAGGAGGACGTGCATAAGACGGCTTTCAGAACTCATGACGGCCACTATGAGTTCTTAGTGATGGCGAATGGCTTGACGGGGGGACCATCTACTTTTCAGGCCAATATGAACGAGATTTTTCGGCCATTCCTGCGACACTTCGTCTTGATCTTCTTTGATGACATTCTGATCTACAGCGCTACTTGGGAGGATCATTTACGTCATGTGGCTCAGGTCTTCTCTACTCTTCGGCAACATAAGCTTTATGCTAAGAGGTCCAAGTGTTCTTTTGGACAACAGGAGGTGGAGTACTTGTGGCATCTAGTTACCGCGGATGGGGTGAAAGCCGACCCACGAAAGATCGAGAGTATGCTTTCTTGGCCACGGCCTCTGACCGTTCGGGCGCTGCGGGGGTTCTTGGGCCTCACTGGGTACTACCGGTGTTTTGTACGGGATTATGGGAAGATTGCTCGGCCACTTACGCAACTGCTTCAGAAGGATGCTTTCTCGTGGCAGGATGAAGCCGAGACCGCCTTTCAGGCGTTGAAGCGGGCGATGACGATGACTCCAGTGCTGGCACTTCCCGATTTCACTAAGGAGTTTGTGATCGAGACGGATGCTTCTGGCATCGGCATGGGAGCGGTCTTGATGCAGGAGGGCCGGCCGATCGCTTTCTACAGTAAGGCCTTGGCTCCACGGACACTGTGCCTATCGGTGTATGAAAAGGAGATGCTAGCGGTTATTCATGCGGTGGCCCTATGGCGGTCATACCTGCTGGGACATCGTTTTAAAATACGGACAGATCATCAGAGCTTGAAGCACCTTCTCAACCAGCGGATTTCTTCCCCCCTTCAACAGAAGTGGGTCACTAAGTTGCTGGGATATGATTATGAGATCGAGTACCGACCGGGGAAGGACAATCGGGTTGCTGACGCCCTGTCGCGCTTACCATCGGGGGCCTTGGCGCACATTTCTATGCCACAGTTGGAGTCGATGGATGAGATTCAGGAGGAGGTGCAGCGAGATCCCGAGTTACGGGTCATTGTCGAGAACCTGCGGCAGGCTCGGGAGGTGACCCCGGGTTATCACTTACAAAATGACCGGCTATATTATCAGGGACGTGTGGTCATTCCTTGGCAGTCAGCTTGGAGGACGGTGATGATGCATGAGTTCCATTCGTCGCCGACGGGCGGTCACGCGGGTATTTCTCGCACTCTCCAGCGGGCTCGAGCAAATGTCTTTTGGAAAGGGATGCGCCGTGACATTCAGGAGTTTGTTCAGAAATGTGATGTCTGCCAACGGCAGAAATATGAGACTACTTCTCCAGCTGGGCTACTCACCCCCTTGGAGATTCCGCATCAAATCTGGGATACGGTTTCTATGGACTTCATTGATGGGCTGCCCAAGTCGCAGGGTAAAACAGTTATCTTAGTGGTGGTGGACAAGTTGTCCAAGTATGGGCACTTCCTGGCTCTGAGCCATCCTTACACAGGTGAGTCTGTGGCGGCTTTATTTGTTCGGGAGATTGTTCGCTTGCACGAGATTCCCCGGGCGATCATTTCCGATCGGGACCCGACTTTTGTTGGCAGATTTTGGACGGAACTCTTTCGCTTGCAAGGGACTTCATTGCGTTTTAGTACGGCTCACCATCCCCAGACCGATGGCCAGACGGAAGCCTTAAATCGGGGCGTGGAAACTTACCTTCGTTGCTTTATTATGGATGAGCCAAGGACATGGGCCAGTTGGTTACATTGGGCGGAGTACTGCTACAAACTTCGTATCACTCCGCTAGCAAACTCACCCCTTTTGAGGTCGTTTATGGTCGGCCACCTCCCTCCTTAAGCAGTTATGAGTCCGGCAGTACCGCCGTGGCTGCCGTTGATCGGGCACTCCGTGATCGTGATCGGACCCTCGCCACCTTGCGTGAGAATCTTCGGGCGGCGCAGGATCGTATGAAAGCACAGGCAGATCGACATCGGACGGACAGAGAGTTCCAGGTGGGGGATGAGGTTTTCCTCAAACTTCGCCCTTACCGGCAGTTGTATGTGGCGCAGAGGACAAATCAGAAGCTGGCACCCCGCTACTATGGACCCTTTTGGATCACGCGACGGGTCGGGCCGGTTGCGTATACCTTGGCATTACCCGAGGGCTCACGGATTCATCCTACCTTTCATGTTTCGCTGTTGAAGCGTAAGCTAGGTGAGGCTGTTCCGGTCTTTCCCGTGCTGCCCGAGGCTACTTCTGGCGGCGAGCTTCGCCCCATTCCGGCCGATGTACTATTGATCAAGTGGAAACGTCGAGGCACAGTGTACTGTCCAGAGCTGTTGATTAAATGGAAGGATCTCTCCGCGGAGCAAAATACTTGGGTGGACTTGCTGGAGTTCCGGGAGCTTTACCCCGATTACCCACTTGAGGACAAGCTGGCTTTTGATGGGGACGGGAATGTTAAGCCTCCAAACTAGGCTAGGCTATTTGGGCAACATTACCAGCGGCGGCAACGGCGCGTGCAAGGCAACAACGGGGCTGAACCAATGGGTTCAGCCCCCTCTTCTTAAAAGATCGGCTCAAGGGGGGCTGAACCACATTTGGTTCAGCCCCATGGGGGCCGGCCGGCCCCCCCGGTTGGCCGGCCTTGGGTCCCGGGTTATATATACCCGGACCCCTCTCTTTTGGAGTATGCAAGAATTATCCAACGTATTTCCTTCATCCCTCTTTTCAACCCTAATTTCTATCTTCTTCCTCTAGTTCTTCTTCTTCCATAGTACGTGCATAACACTATGTGCCCATGAGTCTGACTATGATGGTCTGCTTTCAAATCCTGAGTATTATCGACGTCTTGTGGAAAAACTGATATATCTGACAGTTACAAGACCTGATATCTCATTTGCTGTCGGAGTAGTCAGTCGGTATATGCATGCTCCTCGAGACTATCATTGACAAGCAGTGGAACGAATCCTCGGATATTTGAAGACTGCTGCTAGACAAGGGTTGATGTATAAACCGTCCTCTTCTCTATCTCTTATTGCAAATTCCGATGCGGACTCCCTGGATGATTGACGCTATACTACGAGTTTTTGTACCTACATGGGAGGGAATCTTATTACTTGACGCAGCAAGAAACAATCTGTTGTTGCTCGCTCTTCTGCTAAAGCTGAGTATCGTGCAATGGCCGCCGTTGTTTCTGAACTCACCTGGCAAGAGGCTCTTCATGGTGATGTAGGAGTCATTTTATCCTCGCCAGTAGTTCTGCTTTGTGATAGTCAGACCGCAATCCATATTGCAAAGAACCCAGTATTTCATGAACAGACCAAACACATTGAAGTTGATTGTCACTTCATCCGTGAAAAGGTTCAGTTAAAGAAGTTAGAGCTAGAGCATGTTCCCGCTTCGAAGCAAGTTGCTGACATTCTCACCAAGGCATTGCCTCGGCATTTGTACCATCAGTTCTTATCCAAGCTTGATGTCTACGACTTGTATGCTCCAGCTTGCGGGGGAGTGTTAGAGAATATAGGATATAATGTAAAGGCTCATTAATTTGGCCCATTTTATTCTTTCTTGCTTTAGTCTCTCATCTCTTGTATAAGACTCTTCTCCTCGCTCCTTTCCTATATATGTGTACTCATACTTGTTATTGATATCAAGAGAAACACTCATAAGGTTGAGACCATTACTTTCTAGTTTCTACAAGTTCAAACAAATGATGTAATACATGCAATAAATATGAATTATGCAACATAGAAGAGTCAAGCACAATATATAAATGATCATGCAAACAACGAACCAAAAAGTCGGCATACTCATTTAAATGATGTATGAGAAATTAGACAGTCACGACACACTGACAAAGAACATGCTCCATGTGGCAAAGATTCTTGGAAATGAGTGGTTTATCGGGAGGTTCGTCGGGTGGAGTAGAAAAATCCTTAAACATATACAAACTAAAGTAACTACCTACGATAGTGACACTGATTTGTACTTGAATGGTGTGTCGAGTGTCTTCGGGATACTCACCTGGTGACAGACAAAAAATTGGCGTGAATGACACCATCACTCGAAGGAATGTCATAAATGGTGACAAAGGAGCATGGCACAAGGGTGTGATGGGTACCTCTCAAATGATAAAACATGTCAGGTGGCTCACCAGTGGTGTACGAAAAGTTATCGCGTACGTCATGATCACTAGTGTGAATGCACAAACCATCCCTACTGGAGTGAATGCTTTTGGGGAGGGGAAAACCCACAACAAAGTCAATGCTAGCCCCTTGACCACCACAAGGGAGTGGTGGCTCGGCAGGAGGTCTGCCAAGGGGTTCATCACAACATCCATCAATATATTCTTTCCCGCACGCATAAGGCGTAACCGCTCCCCCACGCGTATGCTAAAAATCTCCCAGACGTGCCCACAGAAGGAAGAACCGCCACTCACCCAATAGGAGTTTAGGGTTTTCTTCCCTGTCGCTCGAATTCGTCGACTCCATGAGGCGCTACATCAATCGAGGCGCTGCATCAATCGAGGTGCCACAGGCTTTCTTCCCTCTCTCGCTAGTTGATCGACGTAGCCGCCGGGGCTCGCAGACGCAGACGTCCAATCAATCCGCACCTCTCCATGCTCACAGACGGTTCCTTTCAGCAAAGTAATCTTCCTTTTTGGATCTGGCAATGCCTCCTTGCGATAGCTTCAACCCATCGAGCTTTTTCTGTAGAGTTCTCCCGCCGATTGTCCGTCTCTTCACTGATTCTGCGCAGGTAAGTGATGATTTGTCGTTCGTTTTGTTTTCCTGCCTGAATGTATGAGGAAGATTCCGCTCCTCCTTTCAGTTATGGTTGATACCGTCCACCTTTCCAGGATTCGTCAGCCCTAGTCGCAGGAGTCCTTCCAACAGCCGGTCCTTCAGCAGAAAATCAATCCTGGAGCCCCCTTTTCCGTATTTTAGACCGGGCAAGGGAACTTTTTCACCTCGATCATTTTAGTAAATGTATCTCTCTATGAAATCAGAGTTTCTACTTCCCTTAAGCATGTTGATAAGTGTCGAGTTCACCTTTGATTGCAAAAATTAGAGAGACTGACTCATCCCCATTTAGAGATTTGTCGATCTTTTGTGTAGACTCGGAGCTCTGGTGGAGGTATAGCCCTTGGCCCCTATTTCTTCTCCCTCATTTCCATTCATTGTGATGCCAACTTTGGGTTGTCGAAGTACTTTCCGGTGAAACCCTAAATTGATGAAATTGCATTGCCTAGAGTGTTTAATAATTTTAGATATTAAATAAATTGCAGGTGTGGGGCGGGATGAGCATCCTACCAGGACCTCATATTAGACCTCACTCAAAGGAAGCTATGTCTCCGCGTCTACGAGCACCGCAATACCGAAGTAAGAAATGTAATTCATTCAGTTAGACGTATCATATTGTATAATTCATGAATTAAAATATGCTAGTATGAATATATGGAGTTAAAAATATTATTGTTACAAGTCAGGCCAACAATGAATAAGTAAAATGTATATTGTTTATGTGTTAGATCACGTTTAGCCAAAAATCATGGACCAGATGTCAAATAAATTAATTAGCAGGAATTACAGTCAGATCATGAAAATATATCAATTTAACACTTGTGTAGAATCTGTTTAAAATGTTAGAGTCATTAGAGTTAATGTGCAAGAATACAATACATGAAAAAGATAGAATCAGTGTGCTCAAGTTGGACGTTACCTGCTTGAGTGTCATACCAACCACAAGATCAGATCAATCTAGAAAATGGTAAGAGGGGTTCACTCTCATTCTTTTTGTGCAGGCACACCACCACACTCACAGGGCCAGAAGCCCACCATACGAGATTCAGACTTAAGGTCGATGACCCTTGATTCATCTGAAATTGGCTATTGAAAATGACTGCATTTTAGATTGACCATTTTGTAGCAAAATGACGTGATTATTAGTCAACTTTTATAATGTTAAGTGATATACTATTGTACAAACAATTTTATGTGTTTCTTTTTAAATTTTTGAGTGATTTGTTAGTAACCATTGAGTTTTAAAATAGCCAATTTCAGATTTTATTGTTTGCTAGTAGTAAAGGTTTATTAACAACCAAAATAAATTTGCTTATAACATCACTTTTTTTTAATGTCTCCATCTTTCTGAAGTCCTTTATTCTTTATCTGACCACCATTTTTGACGTATAAATAGTTAAAATTCATTAACTAGATAAAAGGAATCCAAATCCACTAACCATTTTGCAAAATTCTTAGGGGAGCCCAACCCCCCTAAATCTGCCCCTGTCATGAGCATTGGCAATCTTCCACGGGATTCATGCATGCCTGACAACTCTTGGGCGTACAAGATTTGCCCATACTCCCCCTCTAGAGTGCAAAAGGAGATCAAGCGATAACTGAAGTATTGTCTTTACACTGCACATGGGGGTTACCTCTCGATCTCCATTCGTGCTCGGGGAGGGGAACTAGAGAGATGTTTGGTTTCGGGTTTCGGACCCAAGTTTTTTAGGCTGGTACATCTTAGATGCCCTTTTGCACTATGTCGGGCTAGGGCTTCGTCCAGCCGCTCCAGCACTCCAGCGCCACCGCCCTCCGCCGCTCCCGCACTCCACCGCTCTGCCGCTCCCGTTCTCCGCCACCCACCGCTCCTAGCCCCCAGTGGTTCCTCCTGCCGATTTCTTGACACCGGAAATGTGGTGTTCTCTGTGATGTCATTTTCGGTGTTCATTCTACTATTGGGATTGTTCCTCTTTCTGTGAGGAAGAACTAGTTTCTCTCTCAGTTGGTGTGTTGCTCCCCGGGGATCCTCGATTTGTATTCTAGGTCTCCATGGTCGGGACAGATGACTCTCCTACCCTATTTTTTGCCACTGGTGCTCCTTCGGCTACTATGATGTCTAGTGGCTCCTCCCGTCCTGGCCATGACCAGAACACCCCTCAGATCACGACGATCCGTCTGGATGATACCAATTATCTCCCGTGGTCTCGGACTATTACTCTTGCCTTGAAGAGCAGGAGGCTGTTTGGGTATGTCATGGGCACTACACCGCCACCTCCTTCGGATTCCCCTGACTGGTTGCACTGGGAGTCAGAGAATTCCCTCGTCATGTCCTAGCTGACTAATTCCATGATTGACTCCATCGCTCGGAACTATCTGTTTTTAGATACTGCTGACGATATTTGGCGGAGGGCCGAGTCCACTTACTCCTGTCGCGGCAATGCGGCTCAGATATTCAGCTCCAACGGAAGATTTTTCTTCTCCGTCAAGGCGTACGTCCTCCGTCTACCTACTATCTCGAGTTCACTCGGTTGTATCACGAGTATGATCATTTTGACTCTCTCACTTTGGTGTCCCCTGAAGATGAGATCCTTGTTCGCACGCGGGAAGATCGGAATAGAGTTTTTGAGTTCCGACATGGACTGCATCGGGACTTCGATCAAATCAGTGTGCAGATTCTTGGACGCTCTCCCTTGCCCTCTCTTCCTGAGGTGTTCAGCCTGGTTCAACAGGAATTTGATCGGCGGCAAACTTGGACTCCTGATCCTCCCCCTGATGGCTCTGCCTTGGCGGCTCAGTTTGTGGTTCGGGCAAATCGTGACTCAAGGCCCAAATCCAGTGACAAGGACCACCTGCTCTGTGACTATTGCGGGAAGGCCCGTCATACCCGGGAGACTTGTTTTCGGCTTCATGGACTTCCAACACCCCGTGGTGGTTCTTCCTCTCGTGGCGGTCGTAGTTTTGGGCGCTCTTCGGGTCGCTCTACACAGCCTCGCTCCGCACATCTGTCTGATGGTTCGACGAGCCGCAGCTTCCACCTGTCTCGTCCGCTCCCACATTGGTTTTGTCATCTGATGAGATTTTTGCCTTCCGTCATTTGATGCAGGGACAGTCCTCTGAGCTTCCTGTTTCCTCATCCTTGTACGCCTATCAGGGATCACCAGGTGCTCGTGTTGCCTCCTCTCGTCCCTCTACTCACTGGATCATTGATTCTGGGGCAACGGATCACATGACCGGCTCCTCTTCAAATTTTGTGTCCTACCTTCCTTTGTCTGGTCGAGACAAAGTGAGCATTGCGGATGATTCCCTCTCTTCGATTGCCGGAAAAGGTTCCATCCTCTGCTCCTCTCTTACCCTCTCCTCTGTTCTTCATATTCCGAACTTTACCCGAAATCTCCTCTCTATTAGTCATTTAACTAACTCTATGAACTGTTCTGTGACTTTTCCCTTCCTCTTGTATCTTTCAGGACCTGAACACGGGAACGGTGATTGGAACTGATAGTCTGGTGGATGGGCTCTATGTGTTCGATTCTTCCACCACGGTCTCTTCTCATCAGGCTCTTCATGTGGATCAGTCTGCTACCTTGGAATTTCGGCACAGTCGGCTGGGACATCCATCTATCCTTTCTATGAAACGCTTATTTCTTACTTTCTCTACTGTTTTACTTGATAAGTTTAGTTGTGAACTTGTGATGTTTGTGGCCGTAGTAAACATCATTGTGTTTCTTTTCATCATGCTTCTTCTCCCAGTACTGCACCTTTTCATTTAATACATAGTGATGTTTAGGGTCCTTGCCAAGTTGCATCTATTTCAGATTGTTTTTGGTTTGTGACTTTTATTGACTGCTTCTCCCAAACCACTTGGGTTTACCTCATGAAAGCAAAAAATGAGGTTTTTACTTTGTTTTGGCATTTCCATAACATGGTTTTAACCCAGTTCGTCACCCCTATTAAAATTCTACGCACGGATAATGGCCGGGAATTCATTGATTCCGCCTTCGAGCAATACTTGGCTGATCATGGGATTCTCCATCAGACGTCCTGTGCCTACTCCCCCGCTCAAAATGGGGTGGCTGAACGTAAGAATCGCCACCTCCTGGAAGTTGTCTGGTGCCTCCTTCACATGCACCTTCCTAAATACTATTGGGGGGATGTTGTGCTCACCGCGACCTACCTTATCAACCGTATGCCCTCCCGTGTTCTCAGGTTCAAAACTTCTCTCACCACTCTTGGGGTGCCACCTACCACTCTACAACCCCGTGTCTTCGGATGCGTTTGTTTTGTTCATATCTATCACAGCACGAAACTTTATGCTCGTGCGCACAAGTGTGTTTTCATTGGTTATTCTCCTACCTAGAAAGGGTACAAGTGTTTTGACCTAGTCCGCAAGAGGGTTTTCGTTACCATGGACGTCACCTTTCGTGAGTCTGAGCGCTACTATGGGTCCTCACTTCAGGGGGGGGGGGGTCTCCTTCTACACCGAAAGTGAGTCCCTTCTCACATTTTGACACTCAATTTTCCATTCATCTACCTATTCCTCCGGGATATCATCCCTCTCTGCCTACGTCTACTACTCCATATATCCCACATGCAGAGGCCCCGGTTACTAAACCTCTGTAGGTTTACTCTCGTCGTCCAAAGGGATCAAACACACGGCCCGCCATCTGGATTTCAGAGCACCCACCTGACCTGTCGCCAGGATCCATCATTCCTACGGAAGGTACCTCTACTCGACATCCCTTATCTCAGTTCGTTTCTTACTCATCCCTAACAGCTTCCCATAGAGCATTTGTTTCCTCCTTGTCTTCTCTTTCTATCCCAACTTTGTGGCAGGACGCTCTTTCCCACGACCGGTGGAGGTCAGCTATGCTTGAAGAAATGGATGCCCTGGAAAAAAAATAGCACATGGGACCTGACACAACTACTACCAGGAAAGAAAGTTGTTGGATGCAAATGGGTATTTGCTGTTAAGCAGAACACCTCGGGAGTCATTGAAAGATACAAGACAAGGCTAGTGGCAAGAGGCTACACTCAGTCGGCGGGCATTGATTATCCGGAGACTTTTGCACCTGTTGCAAAGATGAATTCGATAAGGATCCTCATGTCTTGTGTTGCCTGCAAGGGATGGGAGCTTTGCCAATTGGATGTGAAGAATGTTTTCTTCATGGAGACCTGAAAGAAGAGGTGTACATGACTCTACCTCCGGGGCTTACTCCTAGTGGATTAGAAGGGAAGGTATGCAGATTAAAGAGGCCGCTCTATGGCCTGAAACAATCTGTCAGGGCCTGGTTTGGTAGATTCCACAAAGCCATGAGCAGGTTCGGGTACCTTCAGAGTAATGCAGATCATACCCTGTTTATCAAAATCAACAAAGGAAAATTAGTCGCTCTGATTGTTTATGTGGATGATATTATAATAATTGGGGATGACAAGGAGGAGATCCAGGCTCTGAAAGGAAAATTGGCAAAGGAATTCGAAGTAAAAGATTTGGGTAACCTCAAATACTTTTTATGCATTGAGGTTGCGAGGTCAAAGCATGTCATCTTCATGTCTCAAAGGAAATACATACTCGACCTCCTTGAAGCCACTGGGATGAGCGGATGTAGACCCGCTGACACTCCCATTGAAGCCAACCACAAGCTAGGCGGGGATGATGGCGACACGATTTAAGACATTCCTGGCTTCCAGAGGCTTGTAGGAAAATTGATTTACTTATCTCACACTCGCCCAGATATCTCATATGTCGTGGGTGTTCTCAGCCAGTTTATGCACTCTACAAAGGCCCGTCATGTCGATGTTGCACTTCGTGTCCTCCGATACCTCAAGTGCTCACCAGGAAAAGGCATTCTGTTCTCACCAAATAAAGAGTTGACTATTGAGGTTTACACTGATGCAGACTGGGCTGGATCGTCCTCTGATAGACGTTCCACGACTGGATATGGCTCTATGGTTGGTGGAAATTTGATTACCTGGAGAAGCAAAAAGCAACATGTTGTGGCTAGATCCAGTGCTGAGGCCGATTTTAGGGCAATGGCTCACGTCATCTGTGAAGGGCTATGGATCTCAACCATTCTGAGAGATCTTGAGCTTAAAGGAAGTGAGCCTATCCGGTTATATTGTGATAGTAAGGCTGTCATCTCCATCGCTCACAATCCTGTGCAACATGATCGTACGAAGCACATTGAGATCGATAGACATTTCATCAAGGAGAATATTGACAGAGGAACTGTGGTGACCCCGTTCGTACAATCTGGTCAACAACTGGCCGACGTTCTCACAAAGGGTCTGAGTTTCAGTGTGTTCACAGACTTTATTGGCAAGTTCGGCATGACAGACATTACACGCCCAACTTGAGGGGGGTTGTTGAGTTATGTGTTATTATCGTGTTATCGTGTTGGGTTATATGTATGTTGTAACTATAAATACCCTTGGTATATGAAATGAAGTATCTTTTTTCCCTTTCAACAAATACTCAATTTTTTAAAGAGATTCAGAGTGCCTAAAATCAACACAAATACGAACTCAGATAATAAGGCAGATTTTATAAAACATATTTTTCAGAAATTGATATATATAAATCAACAAACAGAACAATAAAAAACCTACAATGAAAAGTCAAAAACTCGTATTTTTATACATACAAATAAATTATGTATTTTTTTCGAATGTTGCTGGGAGTAGTCTTTCTTACTCTCCAATGGACTTAACCCAATTGGAACTTGTTTTTAAAAGGGTAGGGAGCTACACTGAAGATAAGTGTCAAGATTCTTTATTCTAGGTTGTCTTTTCCTTCTGTTGTGTTTCAGTTCAGTAGTTGTCCTTGTTATTTGGACTTCATGTACTGAAATTGTCTAATGTTTTCAATGAAACATAAATTATGTTGACTTTCAGTGTTTCAGATTTTGCGGTTCTCTCGTTTATTAGTTGGCTTAGTGAATCAGTATTGGAGGTACTCTTGTTTACCCGTTATAATCTTTCTTAATTCCGTTGTACGCTTAATTTTAGTACTTTTTTAATTATCTCTACTATGTACCAATTTTATTTCTGTTGCTTATTTTACTTCTTATCGCGGGGCCCGACCGGACTGCTGATTTTTTGTTAAACTAGGTTGGGGTGTTACAATTGGTATCAGAATCAGATTTAGGATCCCATGACCCAGAAAACTCGCAGAGTTTTAGGTTTTCATCTAAATCATCTCTTGGACATTAGAGTAGCTAAAACCTTATCCATAAGTCTATGTGTTGGTGATACAAGGTGTCTTCCATTGCTAAGTTCAACACAGAAATTTAGTGGGTGGTTAATTCTTTGTTATCGCTTAATCTTTCAGAGTTAAAAAAAATTATTGATAAGTCTGTGGCTTTGCCATTTTTTATCTAGATTCTCCCGACTACAGATCTTGAATTCTTTGTACATCATAGAATAACTCATAGATCATGTCAGTTTGCAGCATGAGATAACTTTCTCAGATTAGTATGTGCCCTCATACAAGATTGACTTTTATAGAAGAAGAACCTCAAGTAGTGCATGAGGTCAAAACTAGTAATTTGTGTAAGGACGAGTTCCCGCAATTATCGCATTATGCAAAGATTCATTTAAAGAGATCAAAATTCTTTAAGGGAAATATTCACTCTTCTTATGGTAATATTCAATCAAATTTAGTAGGAATATTTATTGTCTTATCTTAGAATCCTCTTAGTCGTGTCAGTACTAGGAGTTCTGGTGCTGAACGACTCTCTTATGCATACAGACTATAATGGTAGTTGTCAGCTTGATTAGTCTGAATTTATAGTAGAAGTGTACATTCTTATTCTAGCAGAGTTGAATATAATTATGGATATGAACTAAATAACAGAGGCTAAGGTTAGACTGTTACTATAACCAAATATGGAATGACTCGATCAGTTCACTCCTACGTCTCAAGGCATGAAAGGATTTTACATTGACTTGTCTTTTGTCATAAAGATTGATAATTTTAAGTGGCCGCCAGCTATCATGAGTTGTATAAGTTCATAAGTAAGAATAGGTAATAACTCCTTCAGATTTATGATTTTAGCGGCCAGTTCAAAGAGTTTTGTACTTTCTCAGACTTAAGTCTTAGATAAATTTTTTGGTAACTACAAAATGGTAAAGAAGATATATAGTAGTCAAGTTTCAACAAGAAGATTGAGCAATACGAGTCGGTGAGTATACCCTTCAGGTTGTGCAGTGCCCTCTGTGTAGATTGTGGAATGAGTTATTTTGGGGATATCCTTGTGCATTCAAAGATAGGACAATTTTGAGTACTCTTATATAGAGTATCATTGACTCTATATGTAAAGTTGCCTAGGTGCACGTACACTCAATCTTACTAATGCCTCGTCTACCTTTATAGACTTGACGACCAGAGTAATTCGAAAAAAAATTCTTAGATCGATTGGTTTGGTTATCGTTTTCGTTGAAAATATTCTGTTTTATTCAAAAAAATCAAGAAGATCATGTCAAGCACCTCAGAACAGTTTTGAGCACTCTCAGGGAGGATTAGTTATGTGTGAAATCTTTTATGCATGACTTCTGACTTTCAGAGGCTGCCTTTGTGGGTCAAGGCTTGTACTATGTGCCCATGCTGCATGAAAGAAAGAGTCATAGCCTTCGCCACTAGACAATTAAAGATCGCGAGAAGAATGATCATATGCAGGAATTGGTTCTAGCAATAATCATTCACACACTGAAAGTTTTGAGACACTGCCTCTATGAAGTTCATTGTGAAGTTTTTACAGATCACAAAAGGCTTAAGTATATCTTTAAGCAGCAAGAACTCAGCATGAGGCAGCATAGGCGGATTGAATTCATCGCAGATTAAAATGTGAATATCCAGTACCCCCGGGAAAGACAAATGTGGTAGCAGATGCTCTCATCAGAAGGGGTTCGAGTTACTCCCTCATCACCCAATAGGAGAACTTAGTACAAGCTATAGAGAGGTTGGAGATCAGTGTGATGTCACGCACCAGTTTTGGTTCTGCTCGTCTACATTGGATGAAGAGTAAGTGTGATATCAATGTTAGAATCAGACAGGCCTTGCTGTTAGATCCGAAGATGACAGAATTTTGGAATTTGACTCGGACTGGGCATAAGGACTTTGCAATTCAGGAGGGCTTGCTACTTCATAAAGGAAGAGTGTGCATCCCAGATGTCAGACGCCTGCGCGAGGACATCCTTGTTGAGGCTCATAATTCCAAGTACGCTACACATCCGGGCAGCACAAAGATGTATGCTGACATTAAGAAATCAGTTTGGGGGTCATGGTTGAAGAGAGATGTAGCAGAGCATGTTATGAAATGTGAAACCTACAAGTTAGTTAAAATCGAATGCCAGAGGCCCGGGGGGGAGGGGGGGGGGAGTTGCAACCATTTTCTATTCTAGAGTGGAATTTTAAAGACATATCGATGGATTTTGTTTTTGGGTTTCCCAGATCGCAGAATGTGAAAGATTCTTTAAAGGTTATAGTTGATCGTCTCTCCAAAGTTGCCTACTTCATTCCTAATAAGAGAATACATCAAGGTCAGAGATTGGCTCAATTGTATGTGGACAAGATCGTTCGATTGCATGATGTTCCAAAGACAGATTTATCTCAAGGAATGGAAATACGTCCAGGAATGTCTGGGCACCATGTTAAATTTCAGCACAATCTTCCACCCCCCCCCCCCCCCCCCGCCCCCCCAGACAGCTGGGCGGACAAAGGGCACCAATAGAACTATGGAATATATGCTCAGAATGAACATTCTGGAGTTTGGAGGTAAGTGGGAAGAATATGTTACTCTCGTAGAGTTGTACTATGTGCCTAGGTGCACGTACACTCAATCTTACTAATGCCTCGTCTACCTTTATAGACTTGACGACCAGAGTAATTCAAAAAAAATTTCTTAGATCGATTGGTTTGGTTATCGTTTTCGTTGGAAATATTCTGTTTTATTCAAAAAATCAAGAAGATCATGTCAAGCACCTCAGAACAGTTTTGAGCACTCTCAGGGAGGATTAGTTATGTGTGAAATCTTTTATGCGTGACTTCTGACTTTCAGAGGCTGCCTTCCTGGGTCAAGGCTTGTACTATGTGCCCATGCTGCATGAAAGAAAGAGTCATAGCCTTCGCCACTAGACAATTAAAGATCGCGAGAAGAATGATCATATGCAGGAATTGGTTCTAGCAATAGTCATTCACACACTGAAAGTTTTGAGACACTGCCTCTATGAAGTTCATTGTGAAGTTTTTACAGATCACAAAAGGCTTAAGTATATCTTTAAGCAGCAAGAACTCAGCATAAGGCAGCATAGGCGGATTGAATTCATCGCAGATTAAAATGTGAATATCCAGTACCCCCGGGAAAGACAAATGTGGTAGCAGATGCTCTCATCAGAAGGGGTTCGAGTTACTCCCTCATCACCCAATAGGAGAACTTAGTACAAGCTCTAGAGAGGTTGGAGATCAGTGTGATGTCACGCACCAGTTTTGGTTCTGCTCGTCTACATTGGATGAAGAGTAAGTGTGATATCAATGATAGAATCAGACAGGCCTTGCTGTTAGATCCGAAGATGACAGAATTTTGGGATTTGATTCGGACTGGGCATAAGGACTTTGCAATTCAGGAGGGCTTGCTACTTCATAAAGGAAGAGTGTGCATCCCAGATGTCAGACGCCTGCGCGAGGACATCCTCGTTGAGGCTCATAATTCCAAGTACGCTACACATCCGGGCAGCACAAAGATGTATGCAGACCTTAAGAAATCAGTTTGGCGGTCATGGTTGAAGAGAGATGTAGCAGAGCATGTTATGAAATGTGAAACCTACAAGTTAGTTAAAATCGAATGCCAGAGGCCCGGGAGGGGGGGAGTTGAAACCATTTTCTATTCCAGAGTGGAACTTTAAAGACATATCGATGGATTTTGTTCTTGGGCTTCCCAGATCGCAGAATGTGAAAGATTCTTTAAAGGTTATAGTTGATCGTCTCTCCAAAGTTGCCTACTTCATTCCTAATAAGAGAATACATCAAGATCAGAGATTGGCTCAATTGTATGCGGACGAGATCGTTCGATTGCATGATGTTCCAAAGACAGATTTATCTCAAGGAATGGAAATACGTCCAGGAATGTCTGGGCACCATGTTAAATTTCAGCACAATCTTCCACCCCACCCCACCCCCCCCCCCAGACAGCTGGGCGGACAAAGGGCACCAATAGAACTATGGAATATATGCACAGAATGAACATTCTGGAGTTTGGAGGTAAGTGGGAAGAATATGTTACTCTCGTAGAGTTGTACTATGTGCCTAAGTGCACGTACACTCAATCTTACTAATGTCTCGTCTACCTTTATAGACTTGACGACCAGAGTAATTCAAAAAAAAATTCTTAGATCGATTGGTTTGGTTATCGTTTTCGTTGAAAATATCCTGTTTTATTCAAAAAATCAAGAAGATCATGTCAAGCACCTCAGAACAGTTTTGAGCACTCTCAGGGAGGATTAGTTATGTGTGAAATCTTTTATGTGTGACTTCTGACTTTCAAAGGCTGCCTTCCTGGGTCAAGGCTTGTACTATGTGCCCATGCTGCATGAAAGAAAAGTCATAGCATTTGCCACCAGACAATTAAAGATCACGAGAAGAATGATCATATGCACGAATTGGTTCTAGCAATAGTCATTCACACACTGAAAGTTTTGAGACACTGCCTCTATGAAGTTCATTGTGAAGTTTTTACAGATCACAAAAGGCTTAAGTATATCTTTAAGCAGCAAGAACTCAGCATGAGGCAGCATAGGTGGATTGAATTCCTCGCAGATTAAAATGTGAATATCCAGTACCCCCGAGAAAGACAAATGTGGTAGCAGATGCTCTCATCAGAAGGGGTTCGAGGTACTCCCTCATCACCCAGCATGAGAACTTAGTACAAGCTCTAGAGAGGTTGGAGATCAGTGTGATGTCACGCACCAGTTTTGGTTCTGCTCGTCTACATTGGATGAAGAGTAAGTGTGATATCAAGGATAGAATCAGACATGCCTTGTCGTTAGATCCGAAGATGACAGAATTTTGGGATTTGACTCGGACTGGGCATAAGGACTTTGCAATTCAGGAGGGCTTGCTACTTCATAAAGGAAGAGTGTGCATCCCAGATGTCAGACGCCTGCGCGAGGACATCCTCGTTGAGGCTCATAATTCCAAGTACGCTACACATCTTGGCAGCACAAAGATGTATGCAGACCTTAAGTAATCAGTTTGGCGGTCATGGTTGAAGAGATATGTAGCAAAGCATGTTATGAAATGTGAAACCTATAAGTTAGTTAAAATTGAATGCCAGAGGCCGGGGGGGGGGGGAGTTGCAACCATTTTCTATTCCAGAGTGGAATTTTAAAGACATATCGATGGATTTTGTTCCTGGGCTTCCCAGATCGCACAATGTGAACGATTCTTTAAAGGTTATAGTTGATCGTCTCTCCAAAGTTGCCTACTTCATTCCTAATAAGAGAATACATCAAGGTCAGAGATTGGCTCAATTGTATGTGGACGAGATCGTTCGATTGCATGATGTTCCAAAGACAAATTTATCTCAAGGAATGGAAATACGTCCAGGAATGTCTGGGCACCATGTTAAATTTCAGCACAATCTTCCACCCCACCCCACCCCCCACCCCCCACCCCAGACAGCTGGGCGGACAAAGGGCACCAATAGAACTATGGAATATATGCTCAGAATGAACATTCTGGAGTTTGGAGGCAAGTGAGAAGAATATGTTACTCTCGTAGAGTTTTCCTACAATAATAGTTTCCGGGCAAGCATTGGGATGGAGCCTTTTGAGGCACTTTATGGCAGACGTCGGTCACCATTTTGTTGGGCTAAGAGTGAAAGGAGATTTTCCAAAAAGCTTAGATTGGCAAGACCACAACTCGAGTCAAGCTCATCTAGGAGCGCGTGAAAATATCCCAGGATTGTCAAACCAAATATTATGACCCGAGGTACGGATTAGTGGAATCCAGTGATGGGGATTATATTTATCTGAAGGTCAGACCAGTCAAATGTGTCTCGTATCAAGCGAATGAAGAATTTGAGTCCAATATTTGTTGGTCCATTCAAAGTACTAGAGTGCATTGGTGAGGTTGCATATAGGTTGATCTTACCCGAGAAAATGAGTGGATTACATGACATATTCTACGACTCCTATCTGAGGAGAGTAGTCAGAGATCTTTGTCAGGTGATCAGTACTGAGGATGCACCAATCGAATCAAATCATAATATCGGTATCAAGCCAGTCAGAATAGTGGATTCAAATATTCAGAAGCTCGGGAACGGAGAGTCCCGTTTTGTTAAAGTACTTTGGATGATTTGTGGTCAATCCGAGTATTCATGGGAATTAGAAGATGAACTTCAGAGAAATGAATACAATGTTTTCCCATTCAACCCAGGTATTCTTGTAATTTTCGATGACGAAAATTTTATTAGGAGAGGAGATTTATAACATCCAAAAATCTATGCGACGTTCTTTTAATTGCAGGATCTGATCGCGTATAAAGGCGATCGGCGGCAACGACGAATCGAGATATTTATTCTTGTAAGTGTTGTATTACTCATCAATTCGTCATTTTAAGAATATCATTTAGTAAGAGGTTTATTTCGAAGTGACTGAGTAGGGTGTGCAAGTATAAAATTACATAAATCATATGATTCTAAGAGTGGTGGCAGTTTTGTAATTTAGAGGAAATTGGGATTCCTTCTTCAGCCATAGAGTTTAAACAACATATGTCACGTTCTTTTTTTCCCTTCCCATTTTGAAACCGGGGGTCACGAGGTTTCTAGCCGGTTCTATTTTCTTTCCCGCACGCATAAGGCGTAACCGCTCCCCCATGAGTGTGTTAAAAACCCCCCAGACGCGCCCACGGAAGGAGAAATCGCCGCTCGCCCGATAGGAGTTTAGGGTTTTCTTCCCTGCCGCTCTAGTACGTCGACTCCATGAGGTCCTGCATCAATCGAGGCGCCACAGACTTTCTTCCCTCTCTCGGTAGTTGATCGACACAGGCGTCGGGGCTCGCAGTCGCAGCCGTCCGATCAATCCGCACCACTCCTTGCTCGCAGACGGCTCCTTCCAACAATGTAATCTTCCTTTCTGGATCTGGCAGTGCCTCCCTGCGATAGCTTCAACCAGTCGAGCTTTTTCTGTAGAGTTCTCCCGCCAATCGTCCGTCTCTTCCCAGATTTTGCGCAGGTAAGTGATGATCTGTCGTTCGTTTTTGTTTTCCTGCATGAATGAATGAGGAAGATTCCGCTCCTCCTTTCAGTTATGGTTGATACCCTCCACCTTTCCAGGATTCATCAACCCTAGTCGCAGGAGTCCTTCCAACAGCCGGTCCTCCAGCAGAAAATCAATCCAACAGCCACTTTTTTGTATTTAAAACCGGGTAAGGGAACTTTTTCACCTCGATCATTTCAGTCAGTGTATCTCTCTATGAAATCAGAGTTTATACTTCCCTTAAGCATGCTGATAAGTGTCGAGTTCACCTTTGATTGTAGAAATTAGAGAGATCGACTCATCCCCGTTTAGAGATTTGTCGATCGTACGTGTAGACTCAGAGTTTTGGTAGGAGATATAGCCCTTGCCCCCTATTTCTTCTCCCTCATTTCCATTCAATGTGATGTCAACTTTGGGTTGTCGGAGTACTTTCCAGCGAAACCCTAAATTGATGAAATTGTATTACCTAGAGTGTTTAATAATTTTAAATATTAAATAAATTGCAAGTGTGGGTCAGGGTGAGCATCCTACTAGAACCTCATATTAGACCTCACTCAAAGGAAGCTATGTCTCCGCGTCTACGAGCGCCGCAATATTGAAGTAAGAAATGTGACTCCTTTCATTTAGACGTATCATATTGTATAATTCATGAATTAAAATATGCCAGTATGCATACATGGAGTTAAAAATATTTATTGTTACAAGTCAGGTCAACAATGAATAAGTAAAATGTATATTATTTGTGTTAGATCACATTAGCCAAAAATCACGAACCAGGTGTCAAATAAGTTAATTTAGCAGGAATTACAGTCAGATCATGAAAATAAATCAGTTTAACACTTCAGCAGAGAATATGTTTAAAATGTTAGTCATTAGAGTTAATGTGCAAGAGTACAATACATGAAAAACTTAGAATTAGTGTACTCAAGTTGGACGTTACCTACTTGAGTGTCGTACCAACCACAAGATCAGATCAATCTAGAAAATGGTGAGAGGGGTTCACTCTCATTCTTTTGGTGGAGACACACCACCGCACTCACAGTGCCAGAAGCCCACCATACAAGATTCACACTTAGGCTCGATGACCCTTGATTTCAGATATGGAACTCCTCAGATAGGAGTATGTGTTCTCCTCAAAGGACATTTAGTTCAGGGCACCATCTGGCTTGCCACTCAGACTACAGTTTCAGTTTTGTGCATGGTCGCCATTAATAACAAGATTTAATAAGTCAGTCGTGAAATCTACTAGATATTACAGCAGACACGATTTATAAACTCCGGAAAATCATGCATAACATCGGAAATTGAATTTCTTTTAACTACATATCAACAGTGAGATATATGTATATTTACATGTTAATAATCAGATCACATAAAGCTTCAGCTTAGTGACCTCATACTCATCTGGCTAGCAGTACACCTTAAACGTGGGGTCGCCAGCCATGATTCCAGACTTGGAGATTTTTTAGATACAAGCTCGTATCCCATTCAGAAAGCACTTTAGATCAGTTCAGGGCATCTGCGAGTCGCCATTTGGACTCCATAATTAGAGTATGTTCAATAAATCATAACTCATGAAATTTGAATCCTCAGTTTTTTAAGAGGTTCAGAGTACCTAAAATCTGCACAAATACCAACTCAGATACTAAGGCAGATTTTATAAATCATATTTTTCGGAAATTGATATACATAAATCAGCAAACAGAACAATCAGAAACCTGCACTGAAAAGTCAAAAACTCGTATTTTTATACATACAAATAAATTATGTATTTTTTCTAATGTTGCTGAGAGCAGTAGTTTTTCTTACTCTCCAGTGAGCTTGACACAGTTGGAACTTGTTTTTACAGGGATCACCAGTGGGAAGCTACACTTAAGATAAGCGTCACGATTCTTTTTTTTAGATTTTTTTTTCCTTCTGTTGTATTTCAGTTCAGTAGTTGTACTTTATTAGTTGGCTCCGTGAATTATGTAGGCTTTCAGTGTTTCAGATTTTGCAGTTCTCTCCTTTATTAGTTGGCACTGTGAATCAGTATTGGAGGTACACTTATTTACCTGTTACAGTCTTTCTTTCTTTCGTTGTAAGCTTACTTTTATTACTTCTTAATTATCTCTGTTATGTACCAATTTTATTACCGTTGTTTAGTTTACTTCTTATCGCGGGGCCCGTCCGGACTGCTGATTTTTTGTTAAAATAGGTTGGGATGTTACAAGGGAGGTCTTCCAGCGTCGCACCGGGGAGAGGGCTCGGAGTCCACTGAATGACCGACGGGTTCCAAGAAGGAAGCAACCGCCGATCCTTAAACGGGCCCCTTGCTTGCGTATAAGTAGGAGAATAAACCATACATGACTTAGGGCACACAAATCGGATGACTCATATCATTCAGGCCGATCGGGTGTCCAATACAACTCGAAATATATAAATAATATATCAAAAAGAGTCGGAACGCTCGTTCGGACACATCTGTGGACTCGGATTATCCGAATGAGAGACGGATCACGACGATCTTAAGAGTGAACTAACCCTAGGAAGAGAGGTGTGATCATACCTCGCAAGTTCTATTCCAGCTCTTTTATTTTAAGTAAATTATGATTTGATGGTCAGTTCTACCACTGCCCCTAACGAGGATGTCAAGTGCATTCATAAACCCTTAAAATGTAAGCCACACTTAAACATAAAAATGTACACTCTAGCAGACTACAAGATTACAAAAACTACCATAAATATTATTAATTTAAACTTAGAATGATAATCGAAAGATGTCAAGGAAATTGACAGGAAACGGAAGAGACATAATTGGGCTGCATTCATATTCCACCGTTATCAGCACAAGATATTCTCAGATGCTTCTACCGAGAAATTTAACGTTTGCTTTTTGAAAAGTTCACAAAAGCTTTTTAAAATTGTCCCTTTAAGGCTATTCATTTGTTTTTTCAAATTCAAAACTGTTCTATAAAAGGATATGATTTGCTAAATTCATTATTTACTTGGATGTTGTCATTAAGGAATCATTTGGCGCGGCGGTGGCGGGCGCAACCGGCGGCTAGGAAGGGCGGGTTGGCACTGGAGGGGGGAGGCGGGGCTGGAAACGCCGCTTTTACGGGGATTTTCTGCTGTCCGGCAAGAGCAAACGCAGCCGGCGCCCATTTGTTTTCCCGCTGTCCGGCGGCTTTTGCTCCAAACGGCGTGAAACGCCGTGCCAAATGAAGACTAAAATTGAATTTAAACTCCACAAACCACTTTAAGGCCCCTTTCTAAAGTGATGGTTTCAAGTTTGTAGAATTATGAATGAGTGAACAAAATCATTTTTTTCTAAAACACTATTTCTATCTACAAGCAGCCAAATGAAACCTTAAAAGAAAAACCGTACAGAATGAACATTTACCTGATTCAAAAGAACTAAGCTTCTTTCGTCCTCATAGTATTTAGCATGCTTTGGATCCAGCTTCATTAAATCATCAAAGAGTTCTAAGACATTCCTTAAATGGATTTTCTTTTCTGTGATAGGAGTTTTATGTGACAGCATTGCATCTTGAGCAATCAAGAGCCGTGCTAATGTGAGCTTGCCAAATTTACTATAATTACATAAAAATGTTACAAAAACATAATAATGAGAATAAAGAAATATTAACAAACTAAAAAGCAATGAATAATAATAGAAAACAAACCAATTTTCTTCGGATAACTCTTCAAAATGGTTAATCTCCTCAAATACTGTTTGCATCTGCCATTTAGAAAACTCAGACACTTGATCTTCAGATAACTTTAATTGATCAGATGATAAAAGATAATTACTTTCAACACCAAGACTTCCACTATCATTCCAATTGAACAGCTCATCTACTGATTCTGCAAACTCCAAATTATCATAGTTCAAGCTCAAAGAAAATCTGAAATTCAAAGGATCGATGGATTGAGAACCACTATGCGATGACATGATCGCTTCAGAATGATCAATTTTAACCTCAATAACATAAATTTTTGCCTCCCAACTCATCACATCGGGAAATTGCAGGTAAGTAACCCAACAAGCAGCTTCTTCGGATTTGGTCGGTGGAAGTGGCTTCCAAACAAGATCTTCGTTCTTGAATAGCATCGAATTCACAGTCACACTGGATGAATTTACGCCTTGCACCGTTTTGTTAAAGTATAGAACTATAGGAAGTTTTTGAATATTCGTGAAATAGTATCCTGTGTCTCTGTTAGCTGTTAAGACTAGATTTGATTCATGAGGCGGCCAAGAGGAGATCAGTGAAATTTCATTTGGTGTGATGGTCTGATGAAGAAGCCAAAGATAATAGAACCATCCACTTTGATCATTTGGGTCAGTGAAAAGAGAATGAAGTACAAGCTCATATTCCTTTGTCAGAATCTTTTCCCTTTCAGTAAATCCCTCGGCTTTCTTATTCAATAAGCGGGATAAAAGCGCGCTACGCTAATAAACAGTCAGTTATTGATGGGAAATATGGTAAACACATTAACAATGCATATCAAGTCACTTTATACAGTATAATTAATGACTACGATTAATTTAATGGAACAATCTATTAAGGACATATGCTAATTAATATTATTTTGTGAATTACAAAGTCATTTTATTCGATTTACACAGCCTTTTAGTTTGGGTCAAGTCTATGTTATGAGTTGCTAAAAATCTTTAGTATTTTTGTAATAAATTAGGACTTATTTCACTTTTGCCATCATGTACCTCTATTTAACAACCTATAGTGTCATGAACAAGGTTGCAAATGTCGGATGTCGGGTTCATGTCAGCTTGACTTTGAAATGTCGGATGTCGAATTGCGGGGATATCTCGGGGATATTTTGCAATGTTAAAATTTAATATTTAAATAAATGTATTCATATATATACACATTTTTTGTAAATACGCACAATTGTATACATGATATATATTTATAAATTACACAATAAATATATATATACACATAATGTATGTTTATAAATTACAAAAGAAAGAGACATCAACTGGATCATGGGATGGGTGACCTTCTGGTAAGTCCCCGTAGGGGCGCTTAACTGGATCATTTCTCATCGAAGGGAGGTTGCGACTTCCAACAAGCCGCATGTGGATGGAGAGGGGTGGGGGTGCATGGTCTGCAGACTATTTGAGGTTGAACCCTTTCGAGCGTGTTGTTGTGCGTGCAGGCGGTCGTCCTTTCGAGCCGTGGGATGGGGAGGTCGTTATAAAAAAAGTGCACTTTTTTATAACGGCCTCCCCATCCCACGGCTCGAAAGGACGACCGTCGGCACTGATGTGATATAAAACCTAGGGCTGTAGTCTTCAAAATATAAAATAGCGATCTTTTAAAATATTTGTGGCGCGGGGGCATTCGCAGCCTATTTCCAACGAACTAAACGGTCAAGGCGTCACTCGCGCACGCAAGACTACCGCACAAACGTAGTAACGTCACAAAACATAATTCCACGGACACAGAAACAAAGTGGTGGCATTCACGTGTAACAAGAATAACGGTAATCAGGAGATATGATTTAGCTAAGGCAAGCTCCAATAATTAACTATTCATTTTAACTTTGAGCATAAAAGTAACTAATGGTTGTGAAATGAGATGGAGAGGTATACCAAGGGCAGAGGTGGCAGCCACGACAAGATTTCAGATAGGCTGAAGGAGGAGCTACAGGATGGTGTGCTCGGGATTGCCTGGAACCGAACTGTCTGGAAGTGTGGGAGAACTGAGGGCTGGCCAGAACAGCTGACTGAAGACTGGTCGGCCTGGCGGTAACAGCTATGGCTGGAACACGTGAAACAGGTCCACGGAAGGAGAAATGTCGGAGGTACGCTGAATCCGCCGGAGGAGCATGCACAAGAGGTCGTCAGAGACCTAGGGAGGTTCTGGAGTACTCGCCCGCGGCTGGAGAGGTTTCTCGGGTTGGTGTCGTCGATGTAGGGGGGCTGGAATGGGCAGCGAGCTGGCCGAACAAGAAACTGCACGAGATTGTTGAGAGGAGTCGCCGGACCTCGGTGGAGCATCCAGGGGCGGCGCTGCTAGCAATCGAGGGAGGGGAAGGTGGCGATGGGCCTCCGTCGAGCAGGGACAATGAAGAAATCGGGGCTTCGGATGAGCGGCGCTGGACGGAACCAAACCGAGAGAAATGTCTCGGTTCAGTTCTATTTCCAGCTGCCTTAGGGTTAGGGGAGGGGTTTGTTTATATAGAAGGGGAGGGGAAACTCTACGGTGGGGCCGGCTGTAGGCTTAGAAAAAGATTTTAATTAAAATAGTTAACTGATTCAAGCTTGCCCTAAACTAATCTATCGTCTAAATTATCGGACCTATGTACTTAGGGTCTCGCTGGCCGGTCACACCAACAAGCCAAATAAAGCTTGCGCGAAAGCGTGCGCGATACAAAATTATATCAAAAGCGCTAATACGTGTGTGATACAACTAGACGCTACACAAAATTCAAAATTACGCAAAAACGTGCGCTACAATATTAAAAGACACGTGCAATAAAAATAATAAAAACGAAGCGACGCGGGTTGCATCAGGCATCCCCAGCACCACGCTCGAAAGGGTTCAACCTCAAATAGTCTGCATACCATGCACCCCAACCGCTCTCCATGCCCACCGGTGGGTTGTTGGAGGCCGCAGCCTCCCTTTGATGAGAAGTGGACCAGTTAAGCGCCCCTACGGGAACTTCCTAGGAGATCACTCATCCCGAAACTACTCTTATCCGAGCACGCTTAACTATAAAGTTCTTTCACTTATTATCATCAATTGAGCCGCAATAAGCAACATAAAAAGTACCAAATGAGAGTGGGATGAGAATGTCGTCGAATCTAGGCTCAGAGTGATGCACGAAATAAAATATTATTGTTCGGTTGCTTACAAGAAATGTGTATATATATATATAATACTCTCACCGATAAATCGGCGATATTTTGGTGATATTTTCTAAAATGACATTTTTGCTATGACATTTTCTGCCCAAAACTTTTATGTTGGTGGGCATCTACAACACTGGTCATGAAAGAAAGTAAGTATGAATTGAGTCTCCTCTCGTCTTGTCCCTTAGTATGAGACTGCGTTCGCTCCCCCCCCCCCCCCCCCCACCCGAGCACAATCCCATGTAAGCATCCACGGTTCCGGCTTCTTAGTATATGTATCTCCTCCGTCATCATTTCTACCTTCGGTTATCTCCAACAAAGCATCTGACATGATATGGCCAAGCTTGAAACAACTTGGTATCATAAAAAGGTGGTCATGGTAAAGATTGCATTTGAGGCTTTCAAAAATGCCCTTGTATGTTCCAATGGAAGACTAGAACCTTCATTATTGACATATTTATGATAAAATAATCCCGTTTTAATCTTAAAGGATGATGATTAAAAATTGTTTAGAAAATTTTATCTCTAATAATCATAATTAGGATTCCTGATCTATGAGAAATTAAACTTTTGTTAACAGGAGAGACATTATGATGTTACAGAAGAAGACAATAAAAAAACGAATGTATATCTCAAAAAAACTCATAATCAAATTGGCAAAAGAGGTGCATTTGCTCGTTTTATCGCTATACACTATTCCATGTAATTAAATTTTGTACGCTTTTATTCGAGTAATAGAATTAATATTTTCTAATGTGGTATTATCAATTTCTTTGACTACAAGTGTGACGGGTGATTTTCAAGGTGATGGTAATAATGCTAGGAAACAAAACTTGTTCAAGCTCGGAATATGAATATGATTAGGAACATGTAGCACATGATTGCGGGAAATACATAGTAAATGCTTATGACAATCTTATAATGATCAACATGCTTATAAGGATTTTTGCTCCCTTTGTAAGGATCCATGGAAGACAAATTGATACTAGGTGGTACAGAATGATGAAGTGTAGAATGAAGATGCTTAGAAGAAATTATTTAAGTGTAGAAGATACGTTTCTATGAATGAAGTGGCCACTCAATATGAAGAAGCTCATGAAGAAGACCTTCAATATGTGTCAGAGTCTTGGCGAACCTGAGCGAGCTTCAATACCCATGGGGCTCGTCACTATCATGTCAGCTAGGATTCCTTGAAAAATAATTGGAGGCCAATACAAAATGGGAACATGCTACGACAAATATGACGATCACTCACAACGCCGCACAGACATTTTAAGTCATGGTCCACAATTAAAAAATTATCTAAGGACTAATTGAGAAAATTGAAAAGTGAGGGACTAATATACTTTAATGATCAATTATTAAAGGAGAAAAGCTACAATTTTTTAGTGTAGTATATATCTGATGTGGGATAAAATAATAAGTTTCATGAAGAAAACTATCATAAATATTTTACGACTCTAGAAAAAGGTCATTTATTGAAAAAATTTCTATTATAGAGTGACGTGGAAAAAATTATTAAGGAAAAGAAAGATCACTTCAAACTATTCAAAATTTGAATACAACTGATGCTTATATTGATAAGACATCTAAAAGATCTTGCTAAGAATATAATGAGCAAAGCAAACACTACATATTTTGATTATTACAAATTTGGTACCAAGGAAATGAGAAATATATAATAATAGTAATAATAAGAAAGACAATGAATGAGATATAGAGAATTTGACCGAGTTAGATGCATTAAAAATGAAAATTACAAATTTTAAAAGCTATGAAAGTTTAAAGGAAAAAAAGTATTTTTCGAAGAGCACAATGGACATAATAATGAGGTGTATCATAGATTGATAAAAAAAACAACTAATATAAACTTTAAATAAGATGCATAAAGATAAGACATTTGCGTGCTTTCACCTAATTGGTGATATTTCTTATCGTCCTCTAATTTTATTATTGGTCAGAATGGTGATTGAGTTTTGTCAAACTCCACAAAATCTCTCTCTAATTCATCCTTAAGGATTTTGTTGCGCTATTTCTAATTAGACAACTTTTTTTGACACAAAAGCAAAGGATTTTTCATTCATTAAAATCACCATCCGAATACAATAAAGTCAAAATAAAATTAGGCAAAGTGGTGGGTGAAAGAAAGGAAATCGCCGCAATAGCATGTGCCACCCGATTGGTCAGACGCCCGGAAAATAGAAACTCAACACATGGAATTCCCATGGCCAGCATAATGGTATCAAAAATGAAAGACTGATCCATTGAAAAAAGCACCACCCCAGCCCTCAAAAAATCGATGAGAGTAGTGCAATCCCCCTCAATCAACACAGATTGCCAACCATACTCCCGAGCCATTTCCACCGCCAAACAAGCTGTAAGGGCCTCCGCAATCGCCGGGGATGAGAAATGATCCCAAGTCGCTCAGCGTCAGGCCAAACACTTACCAGAAGAGTTACGAGTAATAGCGGGCCCAGGTACACATGTAAGTAGGCTCGGAAGGCGAAAAGATCTCGGGGGGGGGGGGGGGGGGGGGGGGGAGGGGGGGCAACAATGACGTGCGCTAATTACACAACTATTAGGTTGTCATCAAAATTGAATTTATTTGTATTTTTATTTCCATCCTAAGGAACAAAAAGGTGACTACAATAAGGATATGTGAGTGCAAATTCATGTGTCGTATGAATTTTGTGCCTCTCATTGAACATATGCATATAAGAAATCATCTTGTACACTAAAAGTTCATGTGTCTGTTACGGGCCTATCCTGTAAGGTGCTATGATCACGTCGGAGGTGGTAGCGGTGGCGGATATACAAGGGAGGTTGTGCGAGACTATAACAATGTAATATTCCTTCTTGGTAGCATAATTAACTCGAAGCATTCAAGAAATTCAACTTAATGACAATAATGAAAGTGTAAATCAAAATTTATTAGCAAAGATATTTTTCTCTTGTTATGATTCAAAATAACGGAAGATGTGCATCATAAATTTCTTTACCTTCACTAATGCAATAGAACAATTTTGTTGATTTGAAGGTCCCCATAGAGTGATTTACAGTAGTAATCAAAATAAGCTACTAATTAAAAACCAATAGAATTTGAAACCTAAGAGAAAACAATATATTGATTCGGCGTTCAATTTTTTTCTAATTAGGAAGAGAACGGGTTGACTAAAGATAGGACCTCTTCCCGGACCCTCACTGTGCAGAGATGCCTTTGTGCACCGGGCTGCCCTTAGGAAGAGAATGGGTTGACTAAAGATAGGGCACAATGGCGACAATGGATCCATACAGCTGACCCCACTATAATGGGATAAAGACTTTAAGTGTTGTTGTTAGGAAAAAAATGGATCTTCCCCTCCAACGAGTAAAGCCTATTATATTTGTCCAGTTGTTCATTTATTTATCTACTAACTTATCTATCTATTCATCTATCTTTCTATTTATCAATCAAGATATGTATATAAATGTGACTGCGTGTCGGTTGAGATATCTACGATATAAGGTCTGCATGAAATCAGCAGGAACATACCTCCTCTTGAGTTGAGCTTTGAACTCAACCCAAGTAGTGATAGGTGGTTGTCTCATAGTGTAGCACATCCGCTCGACCTGCCCCCACCATGTGAGTGTGGGTCCCTTCCGCTTTACGGTAGCATACTCCACTTGCTGGTCGGCAGGCATGCGTTTCCAGCTGAGGAACTGCTCTAATCGGTCACACAAATCTAGACATACCTCAGGCTCAAATGTGTCATCAAAATCCCCAACATCTAATTTTTTATTTGTATCCCACCAAGGTGGATTCATATTCTCTTGATTCACTGGTTGGGGTTCTGGTTGTGGAGGTGTAGGGTGTTGTGCAGGAAGACCCTCTAAGTGAATTTGGGTTTCTAGGTTATTGACAGAAGTGTGCAACCCTAACATGACTTTGTTTGTATCACTCATAGAGACAGTGAGTGTGGTGACATCGGTCATGAGTTCCTACATACGCCTACCCATATCATCTAAACACCCTTCTAGGTATTCGACTCTCGACTCCATAGATTAAATATTTAAATTTGATAGCTCTTAAAACTTAAAATTCTGGAAGCATATGTCGCTCGGCTATCCCACAATAAGGGTGAGATATACCAGCAGCCACACAAAATTGATGTTCTAATTGGTCTCGTATCGCATATCGTATCCCATTAAGATAACGGGTCACGACCATCTGGTATTCCTCCCTCAAATCTAAGCGTGACTGGAGTACAAGAAATTCATTTGTGTACTCGTCGATGATCTGTTTTTCTTGTTGTAGGTTGTGATACCTACAACAAATAAGATCAAATCGGCGGGGGCATACCTCCTCTTGAGTTGAGCTTTGAACTTAACCCAAGTAGTGATAAGTGGTTGTCTTGTAGTGTGACACATCTGCTCAACCTGCTCCCACCATGTGAGTGTCAGTCCCTTTAGCTTTAAGGTTGCATACTCCACCTGCTAGTGGGTAGGTGTGCACTTCCAGCTAAGGAACCACTCTAATCCGTCACATTAATCTATGTATACCTCAGTCTCAAGTGTGCCCTCAAAATCTCCAACATCTAATTTTATACATGTATCCCACCTAGGTGGATTCCTATTCCTTGATTCACTGGTTGGGGTTCTGGTTGTGGAGGTGTAGGGTGTTGAGCATGAAGACCCCGTAAGTGAATTTGGGCTTCTAGGTTATTGACAGATGTTAGAGTTTGGCGGTTTGATGGACTAGTCTCAGCGGCTTGTAGTTCGGGCGGTCAGGTGGTCTGATTGTGTGGCGGTTTGGTTAGTGGCAGCGGTTATGTCTGGCGGCTATCTTGGCAGGATTGGAGGTCTGACTGTTTAGCAGTGTTGCGGTTTTGTAGTAGGCATCCCGCGGGGCTTTCCAACCTTGGAGGTCTTCCCACAGCTGCGGTCTGGAGGCTAGCCGCAGCTGCGGTCTGATGGTTATTGACAGATGTTAGAGTTTGGCAGCTTGACAGATGTTAGAGTTTGGCGGTTTGATGGACTAGTCTCAGAGGCTTGTAGTTCGGGCGGTCAGGCGGTCTGATTGTGTGGCGGTTTGGTTAGTGGCAGCAGTTATGTCTGGCGGCTATCTTGGCAGGATTGGAGGTCTGATTATTTAGCAGTGTTGCGTTTTTGTAGTCGGCATCCCGCAGGGCTTTCCAACCTTGGAGGTCTTCCCACAACTACGGTCTGGAGGCTAGCCGCAGCTGCGGTCTGATGGTTAGTCGCAGCAACGGTATGGAGACTTTCCACAGCAGCGGCCTGATGGCTAGCCGCAGCAGCGGTCTAGAGACTTGTCGCAGCAGCGGCCTGATGTCTAGCCGCAGCAGCGGCCTTGAGTCTTACCGCAGCAACAGTGATGGGAATCCGCAACTACAGTCTGGTGGCAACCCGCAGTTGCGGTTTGACGGCTAGCAGCGGCGGTCTAGCGGTGTTCAGTGGCGGTTTGGCAGCTTACCTCTGTTGCCGCTAGGAGATCAGCAGCTTTGTACAATGTTGCGGTTTGACAGTGTCAAACCGAATAAGCCACGCGGATTGTATTTACTCTCACATCACTTGTTGTATTCTCTCATCTTCCATATTTTCTATAAATAAGGGGGCATACCTAATGTATTGTTTAACTTTTTGGAGCAATAAAATTTGTCTTTATTTAGCTCTTTTTCACATGCTATCAGAGCTAATCGGTCATTTCCTCAATTTGCTCGCGGTTTGCTTTTCTAACCGTTTCTGGTTTTCTTCCGGATTTCTTCTGTTCGCGCGACTTCTTCCCGCCCTGCCCTCCCTTGCTTGTCGCTTTTCCTGCGACTTATCCCTTAGCTTTCTTTTTTGTTCGCGCAGCTTCGCTGGTGTTCGCGCGGCTTCTTTCCTCTGTGCTTTTGCGGGTTGGTTGTCTTCTTGTGCGGTCTCTTTCTCTCCCTCTTCTATTCTTTTCATGCGCGGGTTATTTTCTCTACTTGTCTGGTCTCTTCTTTGTTTGCTTCATTTTGGTGGCAGGTCCTCTTTCTGAGATCTTTTATGGCATCTCCTCAACCGTGCGATTTGAGTCTCTGTCGATCTTCTGTTCTTGGTCGCGATCTTTTTGCGACTTGTTAGCCGATCTGTTCTTTCGGCGACCTGTTCTCTTTTGGCATGCGCCCTTCTTGGCGTCTTTCGTGGTTTCTTCTCTTAGCTGTTTGGTGGCGCGGTTTATTTGTTCGTGCGATCTCTTGGCTTCTTTTGCCGGCTTGTGTCTAACCGTGTGATTAGTCTTTTCTCTATCCGATTTCTTTCTCCATGAGGCTGGTTTCTCTTGTTTCCTCTATAGCTCGTACTCTTTTGTCCTTTTCTGATAAGTGACTTATTGACTATGGTGTCATTTGTCATATGACCGTCAATTCTAGTTTGTTCTCTTGCTTGAACAACCAAAAATGGGTTTATCCTGTCGTTATTGCTGATGAGACTTCTGCTCTTGTGCACGGTGTATGCACTGTGCACATCACTTCGTCTTTGCAGCTTGATGGCACTCTCTATGTTCCCACTTTTCCGTGTAATTTGTTGCTTGTTCATGCTCTCTGCACACAGTTGCACTGCACGGTTACTTTTACTGTCATTACTTGTTCTTTTTGGAATTCTGTCACCAAAGTTGCGATTGCTACTGGGATTGTCAGTGGTGGTCTCTTCTTTCTTGACAATTTTGTTGCTCTTTCTGCTTCTTCTTCCCTTCAGCAATTGCATCGTCGTACTAGTCATCCTCCTTCTCGCCTCATCTACCAACTTCTCTCAGATCTTCCTCAAGAGGATTTTCTTTTGAATTGTGAAGCATGTCAGCTTGGTAAACATCATCGCTCTTATATCCAAGCACGAACGGAACGTGATTTTTCGCGTCCTTTTGAACTAGTTTACTCTGACATCTGAGGTCCCGCTCCTACTGCCACTGTTGGTAGAGGTAGCTTGTACTTTGTCACCTTCATTGATGATTTCTCCACGTGTACTTGGTTGTATCTCTTGAAAAAATGTTCTGAACTTACTCTATGTTTACTGCTTTTTATAATGAGATCTTCATACAGTTTAATGTGCTTATTCAAGTTCTTCGTACTGATAATGCAAAGGAATATGTCAGCCGTCAATTTTCTGATTTTTGTACGAGTCACAGTTTGGTTCATCAAACTACTTGCCTTTATACCTCTCAACAGAATGACGTTATTGAACGCAAGAATCGTCATCTCATGGATGTTGCTCGCAGTCTTCTCTTACAAATGAATGTTTCTCGATCTTATTGAGGTCATGTTGTTCTTCTCTCTTGCTATCACATAAACCGTATTCTTTCATCTATTCTTCAGGGCAAGACTTCATTCTCTGTTTTGTACCCCGGTGCCGAGTTGTTTCCTTTACCTCTTAAAGTTTTTAGGTGTACGGCATTTGTTCACATACCTTCTCCTGGTCGTGACAAACTTTCTCCCCGTTCTGTTAAATGCATATTCCTTGGTTATTGTCCGACCCAGAATGAATATTGTTGTCTTGATCCTCTTCTCTGCAAACAGTACGTCTTTGTTGATGTCACCTTCTTTGAGGATACACCGTATTTTTCTCCTGCTTCTTCTCTCTTACCCTCTGATACTTTCTCTTCAATGTCTATTGTCTCGGCACCTATGCCAGACCCAGTTCTTTCCACCATTGTTCCCGTTACACCGTCTCCTTCTCTCGAGACTGGATCTTTGTCCTTGGAGCCTTTTGTGCCTGTTCCCGGGCCTCTTCCCTATTCTGAATGTGGATCTGCTCCTACGGACCAGAGTGATCTTGATCTTCCCATTGCCTTGCGAAAGGGTGTCCGCCAATGCACTAAGCATCCTATTGAAGATGATGTCTCATATGCTCGGCTTTCTTCGGTTGTCAAGTGTTTTGTTCTTACTATATCTTCTACTGTCATCCCGGTGACATATCAAGGGGCTCTTTTTATTCCGTAGTGGAAGACCGCTATGGATGAAGAAATGAAAACCTTAACTGAGAGAGGTACTTGGGCACTTGTTCACACACCTCTGGGAACAGATGTGGTTGGTTGTCAATGGGTTTTTGTTGTCAAGTATCTTCCAGATGGTTTTGTTGACCGCTATAAGGCGAGGCTTGTTGCCAAAGGATTTACTCAAACGTATGGTGTCGACTTCTTTAATACTTTTTCTCATGTTACTCGCATCAGCACTATACGTGTTATTTTCTCTGTCGCGGTTAATAGAAACTGGGAAATGTCTCAGTTAGATGTGAAAAATGTTTTCGTCTATGGTGATTTGCAAGAGGTGGTTTACATGGAACAACCTCATGGGCATGTTGCTCAGGAGGAGTCTCAGGTGTGCAAGCTTCGGAAGGTGATTTATGGTTGAAAGCAGATTCCATGAGCTTGGTTTGACAAGTTTAGTGGGGTTGTTTATCTTATTGGGTTCAATCGGAGTTCTACTGATCATTCTTTGTTTATACGCAAGACTACTAAAGATCTTGTGTTTCTTATTGTCTATGTTGATGATATCCTTCTTATTGGTGATGATAAAGAAGACATTGATCTGGCAAAACGACATCTTCGACAACATTTTGTTACTAAGAATATGAGAACTCCGAAGTATTTTCTAGGAATTGAGATTTCACGAAAGCGTAACTTTGTGGTTCTTTCGCAGCGGAAGTATGCACTGGATCTCTTAAAGGAAACTGGTCTTTTTGGCACAAGACATGCTCATTGCCCGATGACTGTTGGGGATGATAAGGGGTGGACTGAAGATTCTCCTCTTCTCCTAGATTATACTGTGTACAGGCGACTTGTAGGCAAACTCATCTATCTGACTGTTACAAGACCAGATATCTGTTATGCAGTTGGAAAGGTCAGTCAGTTTATGCGAACTCATAAAAAGTGTCATCTACGTTCTGCCATGAAAATTCTGGAGTATGTGAAAGGGTCTCCAAGAAAAGGCTTGTTGTTTCAGAAGCACAATCATTTGAAGATTGAAGCGTATTCTGATGTCAGTTATGCTGACAACAAAGAAGATAGAAAGTCTACATCAGGTTTTTGTATCTTTGAAGAAGGAAATCTTGTTAGCTGAAAAAGCAAGAAGCAGTCAGTGGTTTCGAGGTCAAGTGCTGAAGCAGAGTATAGGATCATGGTTTCAACAACTTGCGAATTGAAGTGGTTACGAGCGCTTATGCTTGACTTGGGAGAAGTCTATGATCATTCTCTCCCTATGTTCTGTGATAACAAAACCACTATTTACATATCGAAGAATCCTGTCTTTCATGAGAGAACAAAGCACATTGAAGTCGATTGTCATTTCATTAGAGAAGAGGTGTTGAAGAATCAGATATGCACTTCATTTGTCACTTCTGATAAAGAACTGACAGATATCTTCACGAAACCAGTTTCCGCTTCTCTTTCAAATGTTTGTGGCAAACTGGACATGGTTGATATATATGCTTAAGCTTGAGGGGGAGTGTTAGAGTTTGGCGGTTTGATGGACTAGTCTCAGCGGCTTGTAGTTTGGGCGGTCATGTGGTTTGTCCAGGCGATCTGATTGTGTGGCGGTTTGATTAGTGGCAGTGGTTATGCCTTGCGGCTATCTTGGCAGGATTGGCGGTCTGACTGTTTAACAGTGTTGCGGTTTTGTAGTCGGCTTCCCGCAGGGCTTTCCAGTCTTGGAGGTCTTCCCGCAGCTGCGTTTTTGAGGCTAGCCGCAACTGCAGTCTGATGGTTAGCCGCAACAGCGGTCTGAAGATTTGCCACAGCAGCGGCCTGATGGTTAGCTGCAACAACGGTCTGGAGACTTGCCGCAGCAGCGGCCTTGAGGCTTACCACATCAACAGTGATGGGAGTCCGCAACTGCGGTCTGATGGCAACCCGCAGTTACGGTGTGACGGCTAGCAGCGGCAGTCTAGCAGTCTTCAGTGGTTGTTTGGCGGCTTACCTCTGTTGTCGCTAGGAGATCAGCAGCTCTGTCCAGTATTGCGGTATTGACAGCGTCAAACCGCATAAGTCGCGTGAATTGTATTTAGTCTCACATCTCCTTTTGTATTCTCTCATCTCCCCCATTTTTTATAAACAAGGGGGCATACCTATGTATTTTTTATCTTTTTGGAACAATAAAATTTGTCTTTATTTAGCTCTTTTTCACAACAGAAGAGCGCAACTCTAACATTACTTGATTTGTATCTCTCATGGAGAAAGCAAGTACGGTGATAGTGGTCATGAGTTCTTCCATACACCACTCATGTCATCTAAATCCCCTCTAGGTGTTCAAATCTCGACTTCATGAATTAAATTTGATAACTCTTAAAACTTAAAATTTCGGAAGTGAATGTCGCTCGACAATCCCACAATAGAAATGATATATTTCAGCAGCCACACCATATTGATACAAACTGCGCTTCGCAAAACTTTAAATTAAATTGGAGAGGAACTTAACACAAGATTTAAATTAACTTCAAGCTCACACACCACCACTTAACTGAAAAATAAACTGTTCATCTCACAAAGCATGCAACGGATTTATAAAAATGCAGCTGAGTCACAATCTAAGCAATAAGGAAACCACAATAAAGAAAAATAATGACAAGGAATGATCGGAACGGAGGGTGCGCTAAATACTTGAAAATGACAATATTTGCTGAAACTATAGTAATAAACCACTAGCAATGAGATTGAGAGGATGTGAAAGGGGAGATCTAACCAGGATGCCCTAACAACGTGGTATTGGTCCTCTTCACGGTGCATTCACGGCAGGGCAAATAGCGGCAGCAAACAACAGCGGATGGAGAAGGTGCAGGAAGGAGCGGGTGGGGTCGAAGTCCGGGAACAGTGGCTGGAGGAGATGCAGAGTGTACTGGTGGGCGTAGTCGTAACAGAAAGGGTGTGCGGCTTCAAAACTGGGTGCAAGGAGAACAAACCCGTCGGCCGGGGCCAGGGAAATCGGCAGGAGGTGCGGCGGTCGAAGCAGGAGATGATGAGGGATCAGCGGCTGGGAGGGAGCGACAGGCTCGAGTCCAACCGAGAAAGAATGTGGAGGAGCGGCAACTGGCAAGGCTAGGAACAGTGGTTGGAGCAGACAATAGAGCTCGTATGAGGAAGAAGACAAACACACGTAAAGGCTCGGGCGGCTGGGAACACCGAGAAAGGAGTAAAGACTCTTTCTCAATATCCCAACATACCGATTAGGCAGCAAGGGGGATATTAATAGGATTTCATTTTATAATTTTTTTATTTTATTTCCCTCTCAAATAATATGTGTGTATTTTATTCCCTAGTTTTAGTAAGTTTTCAAACTAAATGAAACGCACCATCCCGCTCCACTCATTCCATATCAATCTATTTTATTCAGGGTCACGTAAGGTGATCAATAACATAATAACATGAAAATAAAACAATATGGTTGCAACAGACAATAAAAATAATAGTAAAATAGCAAAAAATAACTAGAGTACCTTAGGCATGGTCACATCAGTTCCTTCGGGTTAAGACAACTCGACTACGACGAGACTGTGCTAATGGCTGCAACCGAGAGATCTGGACGTCGACATTGTAACTCCCTAGCACTGATCCAACCGCTATCCAAAATGCCCCTTTCCCGCCAAAATACCAAGTATCATTGGTAGGCCCCCTGCACGAGTCTGGAACTCCCAAACATCAAGCACCTGATCAATCTCCTCTGTGGAGGGTGTGAAGGTCGGCTAAAAACCTGTTATCACCCAGATCTCCAAGGTAAGTGGCAGTATAGGAACGGTGTGTGGGGATCCATGGAAGGAGCAGAGGTCTGTCACATTGAAAATCGGTGATGTGTTGAATTCCAAGGGTAGATCTAAAAGGCAGGCGCTCTCGCCCAACCGTTCCCTTTCCTGAAAAGGACCAAAGCGACGATGCAGGATCTTGTGATATGTCCCAATGGAAAATCTTTCCTTCCGAAAATGAACCAACACACAATCACCTTCTGAAAAATACATGTTGCACCGTATATATTGGAGTCGACCTTGTATTTTTCAGATGTTATTTGTATCTTATTGTTAATAGTTTCATGCAATGATTTTAAGTTGTCAATCCAAGTAGTAGCATCAAAGGAAATGCGCTCATGAAAAGGTAAGGAATGGTGGTCAAGGAAATGAGGAACAAGAAATCCATAAACTGGCTCAAAATAGGACTTTTGGGGGGAGCGATTTAATGTACTATTGTATACAAACTCAGCTTGGGCTAGTACCAAATCTCACTGCTTAGGATACTCATTTGCCAAACATCTCAATAAATTGCCTAAGCTTCGGTTGACTACTTTAGATTGCCCATCAATTTGGGGGTGGTCGGCGCAGCTGAATTTTAATTTTTGTCAAGTTTATCGCATAGAGTTTTCCAAAATAATCCATAAAGCGAGTGTCCCTATCAGAGATGAATGTGTGAGAAACCCTGTGAAGTCTAACCACCTCCCTAAAGAAAATATCTACTGTGTGTGCGGCATCAAAGGTTTTTGGACAAGGTATAAGGTGAGATATTTTAAAAAACCTATCAACCACCATAAAAACGGAGTCAACCCTGCGTGACGTACAAGGGAAACCACTAATAAAGTCCATGGAGACCTCATCCCATGGTCTCTCAGGGATGGGTAATGGAGTGTATAATCTAATGTTCTGGGGTTGTCCCTTATATAATTGGCAGGTGTGACAAGTGTGACAGGTGTGGCGGGTGTGGCAAGTGCGGCAAGTGTGTACGCGGCAAACAATATCCTGCCTCATACAAGGCCAATAATAGTGTGTAGCCGCCAGATATAACATCTTATCTGTCCTACATGTCCCCCTAACTCAGATAAGTGTAGCTCGGTAAGCAAGGCCTCTCATAATGGTCTCAGACAGATACACAACCTAGTGCCCCTAAATAGGTAGCCCTCACTCACACGAAAATGACCGGTTGCATCCGCTCCATGTATCTTACACTCCACCCACACCTCACCGAAATTGTGGTCAGTAGCATATAGATCCTTCTGGGAGTCTATGTTAGTTTGGGTTGTAGAGTCACTAACAGATGTGCACGACGACTAATGGCGATGACAACTTTGTTGGTAACTTCGAGCTTGTGCCGAATATGAAAAGTGTACTGTACAAATGCAGCCACTTAGCGTGGTATCTGACCTCCCTTTGAGAATTCAGATGGTGTAACACATCGTGATCCGTGTTCAGCACAAACTCGCGCTGAATCAAGTAGCGCCGTCAGTGTCGAAGGGCCTGAATGATAGCGAAAAACACAATATCGTAAGTTAAATACCTAGTCCTCGCATCGTTCAGTTTTTTAATGTAAAATGTGACGAGTCGACCCATTTGGCTCAGCACAGCCGTAATACCTCTATGCGAGATGCATCGCAATCTACCTTAAAAATCTTCTCAAATCAAGGAGTACTAAAACAGGAGCATTGGACATTTACTCCTTCATGAGGAGGAATGTCTGCTCAGCCTCAACAATCCAGGTGAATTGCCCTTTTCGGAGGCAATCAGTAATGAGTGCAAAGTGGGTGCTAAAATTGCGGATGAAACGACGATAGAATCATGCTAATCCATGAAATTTGTGAGCCTCAGTGAAGTTCCTGGAGGTGGGCCAGGACTCTCGCTTGGATCTTCTCTTGATCAACCTTAATCCCTTCAGAAGAGACAATATAACCCAAGAAGGTAAGACTGCTAGTCAAAAATGTGCACTTCTTTAGGTTGATAATCAATTGATGCTCTCTTAATATCTGAAGGACCTGAAGAAGATGTTCGAGATGCTAGTCAGGGTCGAGACTGTATATAAGGATATCATCAAAGTAGATGACGACATAAGCACCTATTAAGGGTTTAAGGACTTGGTTCATTAGTCTCATAAAGGTACTCGGTGCATTGGACAAGCCGAAGGGCATGACCAACCACTCATATAATCTCTCTCTTGTCTTGAAAGTTGTTTTTCATTCATCATCGGGTCGGATCCGTATCTGATGGTAGCCACTCTTGAGATCGATTTTCGAAAAAAAAACTTTGCTCCACTCAGCATATCAAGTATGTCATCCAATCGGAGAACCGAAAAATGATATTTGATAGTGATCTTGTTGATAGTGTGGCTATCAACATGAATACGTCAGGTTCCGTCCTTCTTAGGGACAAGAAGAGTCGGAACAACGCAGGGGTTAAGACTTAAGAGTCCCTCGTACATGGCCTTCTTGGAGAAGCTCGGATACCTGCCTCCTAAGCTACTCGTGCTCCTTCGGGCTTATGCGATAATGGGGTAAATGCGGTAGGCTCGCTCTTGGGACTAAGTCAATGCAGTGTTGAATGTTCCTAAGTGGAGGTAGCTGGTATGGTAGCTCGTTAGGTGTGAGGTTACTAAACTCTGTGATCAGTGGTCAGACAACTGCATGAATCTCCATAATGGAGGTGGGGGACACCATGCCAACTAGTATGTACGTAATAACACTCATCTCTCGACAAAAATGATGTTCTGTCAAAAGCATATTGACTGACGGATATGACAGAGGTGAGCGTGCAAGTGGAGATAGGAGGCTCGATAGGGACTGAAACAGGAGGTGCTAAACTTTGGGACAAAAGACTGTTCTTCTGGGAAAGAATAACTATCTTGCAATTGGGATGAACAAAGGAATAAGAGTTCCTACGCCCATCAAGAGTAACGAGTCTGTCATACTGCCACGAACATCCTAACAAAACATGACAGACATCTAGAGGAGCGACGTCACACTATACTGAGTCAAAATAGGAAGGTCCAAGAGCAAATTCTACAAGTCTTCGCTATGAGATAACCATCGTGGTGTCGCTAGTCACCCAGGATAAGTCATAAGATTGCTCCAGCTTCTGAGTCTTGAGATTTAACCTCTCCACCATGCGCTGGGAAACAAAGTTTTTCATACTCCTAATGTCTATGATAATAGAACAAAAGTGTTCTTGGATGTGAGCGGTAGTACAGAAAATATTATGCCTCAGCTAGGCATCATCAATTGTGACTCGCGGAGTCAAGTAGGCTATATGTAGAACATGTATCAATTGATCTGGCTACTCACCCTCAACCTCACACTCGCCCTCGGGTGGGGCCTCTGAATCTCCAACAAAATCACTCGCCCAAACCACATACTCGGGATCTCGACAACCGTCAACCTCAACAACAACGGTAAACTGACGTCTAAGGCACTCGAATGATTTGTGTCATGGCTCCACACACGTGTAACATCGAAACACAGGTCTAGAGGTAACAACTTCCTTTCCCATAGTGGAAACTGAGGACGGTCCCCTAGGGGTAGGAGCTGGTAAAGCATGACGATTAAAGGTAGTCCAGGTGCAAACAATGGAATCTTTCTAATTGTCGATGTCGATGAGGAGGTGTAATGAGTCCTATCAATAAGTCTCGGGCCAGATGTCCTCTTCTAAAGGGCTTCCACTCGGCATGCCCGACTGGAGACCTCTCCCAGGTCCTGGAAATCATGAAGCTCTAACTGGTATCGTATCGCATATCGTTAGCCCATTAAAATAATGTGTCACGACAATGTAGTCTTCTTCCCTCAAATCTAAACGTGACTGGAGTACAAGAAATTCGTTTGTGTACTCGTCGATGGCCTATTTTTCATGTCGTAGGTTGTGATACCTACGATATAAGTTCTGCATGAAATCCGCGGGAACAGACCTCCTCTTGAGTTGAGCTTTGAACTCAACCCAAGTAATGACAGGTGGTTGTCCCATAGTGTAAAGCATCCGCTCGACTTGCCCCCACCAAGTGAGTGTGGGTCCCTTCAGCTTTAAGGTTGCATAATTCACCTGTTGGTAGGCAAGTGTGCACTTCCAGTTGAGAAACCGCTCTAATTGGTCACACCAATCTAGGCATACCTCAGGCTCAAGTGTGTCCTCAAAATCACCAGCATCTAATTTTATGCATGTATCCCATCTAGGTGAATTCTTATTCTCTTGATTCACTGGTTGAGGTTCTGGTTGTGGAGGTGTAGGGTGTTATGCAGGAAGACCCTCTAAGTGAATTTGGGCTTCTAGGTTATTGACAGAAGTGTGTAACCCTAACATGACTTGGTTTGTATCTCATGCAGACAGTGAGTGCAGTGACAGCGGTCATGATTTCTTCCATACGCTTACCCATATCATTTAAACCCCTCTAGGTGTTCGACCCTCGACTCCATTGATTAAATTTGATAACTCTTAAAACTTAAACTTCCAAAAGCATATGTCGCTCAACTATCCCACAATAGGAGTGAGATATCTCAGCAGTCACACCAAATTGATGCAAACCTCGCTTCGAGAAACTTTAAATTTAATTGGAGAGAAACTTGACACAAGATTTAAATTATCATCAAGCTCACACACCACCACTTAACTGAAAAATAAACTATTCATCTCACAAAGCAAGCAGCAGATTTATATTAATGCAACAGAGTCACAATCTAAGCAATAAGGAAAACACAAACAACAACACTCAAGCTTTTATTCCACTATAGTGGGGTCGGCTATATGGATCCTTTGTCGTCATTGTGCCCTATCTTTTGTCATAATCTCACTAATGTCTAATTACATCATGTTTTTCCTTACAGTTTCATTCCAAGTCTTTATTGGTCTACCCCTCCCTCGTTTAACATGTCTAGTGACTACTCTCACAACGCCTAGCAGGTGCCTCTAATGTTCTCATTTGTACGTGTCCAAACCATCTTAGATGAGCTTCTCGCATCTTCTCAGCAATTGGTGCTATTCTTATCTTATCCTTGATACTTTTATTCCTAATTTTATTCAATCTCGTTTGTCCATACATCCGCCTAAGCATTCTCATCTCCGCAACTCCCATTTTTTGCTCATGTAAACAATTCACTGCCCAACACTCAGAACCTTAGAGCATCACGGGTCTAACTGCAGTATGGTAAAACTTGCCCTTAAGTTTTAGTGGCACTTTATGATCACATAAGGTCTCTGACGCGTCTCTCCACTTCAACCAACCCGCTTGGATTCTATGTGTCACATCTTTATCAATACTTCCGTCTTTTTGAACTATTGATCCAAGATATTTAAAACACTCACTACGGGAAATATCATGATCACCCAACTTAATAACGAAATCGTCTGTCCTTCTTGTACTGCTAAATTTAAGCTTCATATACTTTGTTTTTGTCTTACTCAACCTAAAACTCTTCTTTTTAAAAGTATCTCGCCAAGATTCAAGCTTTGCGTTTACACCCTCGCGCGTCTCATCAACCAAAACGATATCATCCGCAAACAATAAACACCAAGGTATTGCTTGTTGGAATGTCTGGTGAGCTTATCTAAGATAAGGGTAAAGAGATAAGGGCTTAAAACTGAACCTTGATGTAAGCCAACGGTGATAGGGAATTCCTGTGTTAATCCTCCAGATGTCCTCACCTTTGTCACTGAATTTGTATACATATCTTTGATTGTGTCAATATATGATATATTTACACCTTTCTTTTCTAAGACTCTCCATAAGATCTCACTTGAAACTCTATCATAAGCCTTCTCCAGATCAATAAACAACATATGCAAGTTTTGTTTTCTTTCCCGATAATTATCAACGAGTCTCCTCAAGAGATGTATAGCTTCTATGGTCGACCTCCCTGGCATGAATCCAAATTGATTCTCCGAGATGTTAGTCTCTCGTCTTAATCTCTTTTGCTATTACTCGTTCTCATAGTTTCATGGTATGATTCGTCAATTTAATTTCTCTGTAATTAACAAAATTGTAAATATCTCATTTATTCTTATACAAAGGTACCAAGATACTTTTTCTCCAGTGGTCTGGCATCCTCTTTAACTTAGTATCTTATTTAAAAATATATATAAGGCACACAATTCCTTCATTTCCTGGACATTTTCATACTTCGATGGGTATATCGTCTGGCTCAACCGTCTTTCCATTTTTCAACTTATTTAAAACAACTTTTACCTTTGATACTTGAATTTTACGATAAAACGTTATGTTCTTATATTTTTCTGATTTACTTAACTCTTGCAAGTTCAAGTCATTATTCTTTGTTTCATTATAGAGTTGATAAAAATATCTTTTTCATCGCTCTTTGATATCCACATCAACCGTCAAAACTGTATCTGTTTCATCTTTTATGTATTTTACTTGACTTAAATTTCTTGTCTTTCTTTCTCTAGCTCGAACAATTTTATATATGTCACGTTTTTCATCTTTGCTATCTAGTCGCTTATAAAAATTTTCATAAACTTGACTTCTCCTTAAAAGTGAAGACATAACTTCTCATGAGATATTAGAATCAACATAAAGGTCATCAACTAGTTGTTCCATAACTGTTGTCTTGAAAACAACATGTTTTTCCATCTTCAAGTTGCACCACCGAATTTTTTGCAACATTTTTTTTGTCTTAAATTTATTATATTAGATTTGTACACCTACCACCACCAACCAATGTTGTGTTGTCAAACTTTCTCCTGGTATGACTTTGCAATCCTTACAAATCATTTTATTAATTTTCCAAGTCATAAAATAATCAATTTGTGATTTAGTTGGTCTGCTTTTAAACGTAATTAAATGTTCTTCCCACTTTATGGCCGGATCTATCCATTTTCGTCGTCGACGGTTTGCATTGCATTTAGCATTGGATTAGAAAATCACGTCCTCACACCTTCCCTAGAGTCCTGGGTTTTTGTGCACCCCGTGGCAATAAGGAAAACACAACAAAGAAAAATAATGACAATGAATGATCGGAACGGAGGGTGCGCTACACTTGAAAATGACAAAACTTGTTGAAACTATAATAATAAACCACTAGTAATGAGATTGAGAGGAGGGGAAAGGGGAGATCTCACTGGGATGCCCTAACAACGTAGTATTGGTCCCCTTCACGGTGCAATCACGGTAGGACGAACAGCAACAGCAAGCAACAACATATGGAGAAGGTGCAGGAAGGATAAGGTGGGGTCGAAGTCCGGGAATAATGGTTGGAGATGCAGAGTGGGCTAGTGGGCGTAGTCGCAGCAAGGAGGGTGTGCGGCTTCGAAATTGGGTGCAAAGAGAGCAAAACTGTCGGCTGGGGATAGGGAAATCAACAGCAGTGCGGCGGTCAAAGCAAGAGACTATGAGGGATCAGCGGCTATGAGGGAGCGACGGGCTCGAGTCCAACATGGAAAGAACATGGAGGAGCGGCGGTGCTGGGCGCGGCGATCAGAACAGACAATGGCGCTTGCGTGAGGAAGAAGACGGACACATGTAAAGGCTCCAGGAGGCTGGGAACACTAAGAAAGGAATAAAGACTCTCTCAATATTCCAAACTATTGATTAGGGCATCGGGAGGGATATTAATAGGATTTCATTTAATGATTTTAATAGTTTATTTCCCTCTCAAATAATATGTATTTTATTCCCTAATTTCAGCAAGTTTCCAAACTAAATGAAACACACCATCCCAATCTACTCATTCCACGTCCAACCATTTCATTCAGGGTCATGTGAGGTGGTCAATTTCACGCGTCGGACCACTAAAGCAAGAGTTCGCATAATAACATAAAAACAAAACTACATGACTGCAACAGACAATAAAAGTAACATGAAAATAGCAAAAAAATTGGAGTGTCCTATGTAGGGTCACATCAGGGATGCTCGTCCCTCTATCTACAAACTTGATCATCGCTCCATGAAATGTATATTTCTCGGGTATTTTCGTACAACTAGGGGATATCGATGTTATTCTCTTGAACTCCAGAGATACATTATCATGGCTGATGTTGTCTTCCTTGAATCTGACTCTTACCCCACCCTTCCTCGTGTATCCACACCTCCTGACACTTCCCTTGGTTCTATAATTGTTCTCCGTCCCAAACCTGTTGTACTATCTCTAGATGACATCCTGAACCCTCTTTGGGGACAAGTTTACATTTGTCGCCCTTTTGATAACTCGCGACTCCACCTCAGCAAGGTTGTCAGGATTTAGATCCTAGGTGGGATCATTTCGAAGTTAAATTGGATCAGATCGAGAATCGCAAGATCCTGCAACATTCATAAATTAAGACTAAAAGTATAAAATTGAGATTTGTAGCATACAATTACATGCTCAATTAACAAAAAATTAATAAATTGAGCAGTATGTGAATAATTATATTAAAAAATTTTGAATAACTAAATCAAAGGATAATATCATACAAAGTTTACATTTCGTTTCAGGCAGGACACCCAATGTCTACTAACAATAAAAATAAATCTGGAATGATGGATTGGTGGAAGCCTAGAAGCAGCAAGACAAACTCATGTTGTTGTATTGCTCGTACGCTAGAAGCAGGAAGCTTGAATTGCTTGTATATTGGATTTCTAATCGCTAGATTGCCCATACGCTAGAAAGAAAGAGAAAATGTTGGCTTGAAAGTAGGAAGTAGGAAGCTATTGAATTACCCATCATTGGATTGCTCGTGCACAAAAATATAAGATAAGACACTGATACCACAGGAAAAGGAAAATGAAGACATTATCTAGACTGGAAGCGACCGAAAACATCGCTCTTGGCCTCAATTTGCGGTCCGCAATCGACACATGGGATAACGTAAAGCAGCACAATATGATTTTGTGATGGGGGATGGGGGCGGGATCGTGATGTAAACTGAACTTCACAAATTTTAAATTTAAGCGGAATTATACTTGGCACAATGTTAAATTTTCTAGAGAATTAAGGATACCACCACAAATCGGAAAAACTAGCTTCCGGTTACCAAAGTTTAGGGTTAAGTCAAATGCGGCAAGGCACAAACCACGCAAGGAACTAGCACCGAAAATAGATAACGGTTAGGAATGTTTGGGGCAAGCGCGCGCTACACTTGGATGTGACAATACCATGCTGAAATCATTTTAATAAACCACTAATAAAGATATTGAGAGGCGAAGGAGAGAAATCTCACCGGGAGGTCTCCGGCAGTCGCAAACCGAGCTCTTCACGGGCAGTCGCGACTGTCGAGGGAGTGTTCAAGCGAGGTGGCGGCAGTCGGGGGTTGTTTGGAGGAGAGGGAAAAAGGAGGGCAACGGATGTTGGAGGCTTTGATGAAGAGGGAGGCGGTAGGTGAGAAATGGTAGTGGCTGGGTGTAGGGTTGGAGGGGGGAAAGGGGTGGTAGGAGTGGAGCAGGTTGAAGTGGATGCACGGGAGAACTGCCGGAAGGAGGGCCAGAGGAAAGAGGGAGATCGGCGGGAGCTGGGTGTACTTCTGAGGAAGTCGACGGGTAGCAGAGTGCGGGTGAACGGCGACGAGGGCTGGTCGGGATGGCGACGGGGCGTGGAATGCTTCTGAGGGGCGGCGTCATGCGAGCTTGGCGGCGGAACAGGAGCAGCGGCCCGGACGGGAAAGAGGATGTTGAGGCAGCGGCTCTCAGTAATTTCCTTCCAAACGGGTCTAGGGCAACCGGGTGAAATGCAAGCATATTTATAGGCCCCCTCCCCTCTCATTCTCCAAATATTTAAAGAAAAGAAAATAACAACATTAATTTCAGCACATGTCCACCAACAACAACGCGACGACCCACCCCACCCAATCCAGACCGAACCAATCCATTTAAGGTCACGCGAGGTGGTCAATCTCACGTGCCGGCCAAAATAGTACAATCTAAGAAAACACAGTTCACGCAATGACATGAAAAATAAGATACAAGGCTACGACAGTAAATAAATGGATACGCCAATAACTGTGATAAAAATAAATAACCAGAGTGACAGCGACAAGGTCACATCAGATTGGGATAAAGTTAAGCAATGGGTTATGGGCGTTGGACCGGTTGAATGGGTTGGGATAGGGTTGGACATGTTTCTAATTACCTTTGACCAGATCGGTAGAATCGGATCGGGATCGCGATCCTAAGATTCGGATCGAGATCCCAGTCGTAGATGTGCCGATTTAGATCCTAGGTAAAATCCAAATCGATTTACATAATCTAGATAGTAGGATCGTAAGATCCTACGATCCGGATTGCGATCCTGATAACCATGCACCTCAGCCTACCTCTTACCTAGTAGTCTGACAACTATTCCTCGGGAAGACCCTGTTAGTGAGCATGTGGATCCCTTGCCAGTCAGCCAGGAGCTACCCATTGCAGTACGGAAAGGAAGTCATACTTATCGGAACAAACCTTTAATTGTTAATTCTTACTAGAGATTATTGACTTCTCATACTGCGCCGCACTCCACTCAGGATCAATACCATCTTCCATCTACTGTCGTTGATGTTAAAGCTCATCCTGATTGGGCAACTGCTATATAAGACGGGTTGACGGCTCTTCAATTTAGGCTCTATTTGTTTGGGCGTTTCGGAGCTCCGTTTTGGGCAAACGCCGCCGGATGGCGGGTAAACAAATGAACCTCCGGCGGCGTTTGCTCCGTTTCCACCCGCCCGCCTTGAGAAACGCCCCAAAAAGCTCTGTTTGGAGCAGCCACCTCACCCCTCCGTTTCGAACACTCCGTTTCCACCCGCCGGATCGATCCGCCACCGCCGAAACAAATGAAGCCTTAATCACACATGGGACTTGGTCCCTTTGCACACGGGAAAGCAGGCTATTGGGTGCAAATGTATTTATTTCATCAAGGTCAATGCAGATGGTTTTCTTGATCCGCTTGAAGGCCCGCTTGATTGCAAAAGACTATGCTCACACTAATGGAGTCGACTATAATGAAACTTTTGCCCCGGTCGCAAAAATGTCCTTCATTAACATTCTTCTCACTTGTAGCCTCTCATCAGTGGGCCCAAACACCATTTAGACATAAAGAATGTTTTTCTTCATGGGTCTTTGGTGAAGAGGTGTACATGGAACAAACCACCAGGTTTCATTGCTGAGGGGGAGAGGATCAAGGTGTGTCACCTTAAGATGCGGTTATATGGATTGAAGCAATCCCCCTGAGAATGATCTGTTCGTTTCTAATTTTAAATCACTCGGTTCGGTCTTACCAAGATTACAAAAGACTCATCTCTCTTCTATCAGAACTCCCCATTAGGTATTGTCCTATTAGTGGTATATCTCGATGATATTGTTATCACACGAAGCAATTCAAAAGGGATGATAAATCTCAAGCCAAGTTATGAAAGTAGCGCTTGAGGCATCAGGCGCACCATGCATGCAAGTCCTCGCCTTTGCAAGATAGAGGAGGGCGTGGTGTCCTGGGCGCTAGGCGCATGCCCTGCTGAACCTCAAGGAGCGTCTTGAGGTTTCAAGGCCCTTTCTATCATTTTATGATGCGTTCTTTGGATCAAATATTATTGTCCTAGGCTAGCAAGGATGACGTCTACTTCAATTGTATCAAATATTTTTCCACCAAAGTCCTCAATGATGTCTTTAAATTGTGTTCAGTTCATTGAAATTCAGTAATCTGGGCACCCAATTAACTAAAAACCGATGAACTAGTCTCCCAATTTACTGATTTTCAGTAAACTGGTCTCAGTTCACTGATTTTCAGTAAACTGGTCTCAGTTCACTGATTTTCAGTGATGTCCCCCAATTCACTGATTTTCAATAAACTAAGTGCCCAATTAACTGAATTGTTATTTGGCTACCCATAAGATAATAAAAACAAATGAAATTGGGTATGAACTTAAGAGCACAAATTGTAAATGAATCGTTACAACCTTACAAATGTACAATTACTCATAAAAAAATTATTTTATTTTATTTTTCATTTTCGTGTCTCGCGTGCCTCAAACGGGCGTCTACACCTTGCACTTAGGCTACAAGACCCTTCTGAGTCTCGGTGCGCCTTGCGCCTTTAATAATATAGATCTCAAGGCATTTTAACACTCTAACTTTAAAACCAAGGATCTGGGCTCATTGTGTTACTTCCTAGGCGTTGAAGTTGCAGATTATGTTAACACTGTCATTATTTGTCAGCACAAAAATGCTCTTGATCTACTATTAAATCTTGATATGTCTAATTGTGGTCCTATAAACTCTCCACTCAAACAAAGGGAAAAGGTATTCATGTTGAAAGCAAATTATTTGATTCACCATAAAAACATCGAAGAGTAGTGGAAAAGTTGAACTACCTTACCATGACTCGCTCTGACATTGCATGTGCAGTAAATAAGGTCAAACAGTTCATGACAGCTCCAACTATCTCTATGAGAATTTGTACTTCAAATCGTCAGATACATAAAGAAAATCCTAGATTCATGATATTGTACAAGATTTGGGGCACTTGAACCAAGGGAAACAGGATATTCAGTTCAAGATCTCACTCCACTATGGTGTCATAATCAAATTACGATACAAATGCTATTGATCATGTGTTGCATGAATGTACAAAATACATTGAGGTTGATTGTCATTTTGTTAGGGAAAAGTATGAATAATTACTTATTTCTCCAAGTCATGTGAAGGCCGGAGACTAAGCTGCAGATATTCTTACTAAGAGAGTTACAGGAATTAGAATGAAATTTATATTTAACAATTTAGGCCTTGATAATACTCATGATCCAACTTGAGAGGAAGTGTTAGATATATTGTTTTCTCGTATTATGTATTTCCAGTCCAATATAAATAAAATTTTGTACCTCTATTGTTTACCCAGAAATTGGGGATCGTCTCCATTAGTTCTCGCCCGGTGATAGCATTTTTCCCTCTGCAGGTCGCACGGCAAGAAGTCACGGTTTGCTCTCTCCAGTCCGCCCAAGGAGGCCGACCTGCTACTCCAGTCCGCCCAAGGGGGGCGACCTGCTTCTCCAGTCCGCCCAAAGAGGGCGACCTGCCTCTCCAATCCGCCCATGGAGGGCGACCTGCCTCTCCAGTCTGCCCAAGGAAGGCGACCTGCTTCTCCAATCCGCCCAAGGAGGGCGACCTGCATCTCCAGTCCGCCCAAGGAGGGCGACCTGCCTCTCCAGTCCACCCAAAGAGGGTGATCTGCCTCTCCAGTCCGCCCAAGGAGGGCGGCCTGCCTGTCCAATCCGCCCAAGGAGGGCGACCTGCCTGTCCAGTTCGTCCAAGGAGGGCGATCTGCTTCTCCAGTCCGCCCAAGGAGGGCGGCCTGCTTCTTCGGAACGCCCAAGGAGGGTGACCTGCTTTTGTCAGTTCACCTCAAGAGGGGCGGTCTGCCTCTTCAGTTCGCCCAGACCGCCTGAGAGCTCTACAGGTGCAGTCTGGCTCTTCCAGTTCGCCCAAACCACCTGAGAGCTCTGCAGATGTGGTCTGGCTCTTCCAGTTCGCCCAGACCGCCTGAGAGCTCTGCAGGTGCGGTCTGGCTCTTCTAGTTCGCCCAGTCCGCCCAAATCGCCGGAGTGACATCACCTAGCCCAGTTCTGAAAATTCCCTACCCCGGACCTATAAATAGGCCCAGACCTCTTCAAAGGTGGGCAGTCGAAGGGCGTCAAACCTGCAACCAGAAATAGCCATGTTGCTCATAACAACAGCGGCCTCCCCCTTTCAGCTTGTCAAGCGGCCCCTGCGGATAGGTTTGGCGACGTCAGCATTTCAGATTACAGTTACACTCGGCGGTTAGACGCAGTGGCGACCTAAGCAGTGACCTGATGATCTAAGTAGCAGTCTGTGTGGCTTGGCGATCTGGGGAACAGCCTGTGCGGCCTGCGCGACTTGGCCAGCCTCAACTCTACCTATCAACCTTTCTTTCTAATGTTGTTTACTTTTATTCTATGTACTTGGACTTGACCTCAGTTGTAATACATGTTTTATGTTAATAAACAGTCCATCGCAAGAGAGGCATTTGTCGCAGCGGGCGAAGTCTGGTCTCGCCGCATGCTAGCGATCATCTCTTCTCCTCTCACTCACCTCTGCAGTCGCGACTCAAAGTAACCAGCTACTCAGCAGTCACCTCCCTCATCCCCTCTAGTTCGAATGTTGTGATTTGATCATACACTTTTGGCATCAACATCTATTGAGGTATCAAGTCTTCCAATACCGTCTAACAAAAAGTAATTTCAATACCTTCGATTGTGCCAGGAGGAGTAATTACTAAAATTGGTGTTAATCATGTCCATGGTGAACTCCAACTCTTCCACCTCAGGAACATCTTTCAGTTTTGCAACAAACCTAAACACCAAATTAAACACTAAACAATCACTTAAACTCCAATGCAAAAAGAACAAATAAAGGAAAAAAGCACCACCTGCGATAATTCCAACCATGGAAGTTGCGGGAATCAGCCTTGAGCAATTGATCCAGCAGGCGAAATTCCCGGTCAAAATCTACATCTACAAGCCCTTGACTGAGAATCCATTTCCGATGGTACCACGCCCCGTAAGATTTAGGGTTCTGTCTCAATGCCATCTCAACCTTAAAGAATTTTTGATAAAGTCTTCAATATCAGATCTATTCAGCAGATGAGTACTAAAATTTCACAATTTACTTCCACAACAAGGGGTAAAGTAAAACTCACGACTCTGAGCTCGTCATTAACCAAAGATTTGATGTGCTCCGAATCGGTCGTTTCATGGAGATTCTGCTGAAATACGAATTTCCGGTAGTTCCAAGCAGTATTTGTTTCTGGATTTATTTCCAGTAGCTTCGAGCTGACAGTAATCGCCTCGTTGGTATACCTATCCAAATCCCTAAGATCAAATTCTAAGACTGATTGGATGGGGGGGCGGATGTTGGAAAAGCTTACAAGCGGCGGTGGTGGTTCTGGATGAGTTGGGATTGAAGGTCCCGAAGCTTGGAGGCCTTGGTGGCGGCGGCGGCCGCGTCTACAGCGCGCTGGGGTTTACGCGGCCGTCCGTGCATCTCTTTCACCCCGCCGGCGGAAGGTAACGGGGTAAGCAAATCGGATCGAAAGAGGTTTTCTGGACCGGCGAGGGAACCAATCAACCCGTGGGGAGTATCTGCCTCAGCTGGAAAAATTTGGTGCGCCCAATCTCGCAGTGTATCTTCGCTGGCACGAATATGGTTCTTCTTCCCTTAGCTGAACCCTAAATTTTTGGAATCAGGCTCGATTTACAAATCTAGGAGAGGAGGAAATTGGGAGTTGGGACGGAGACCAGGGTGCAAATGATTCGAGCTAGTTTGGCAAAATTTTCAAGCTCGAGCTCGAGTTTTTCATTTCTAGCTCGAGCTCGACCAGCTCATTTATCTCAGCTCGAGCTCAAGCTCAATGTCAACTTAACGAGCTCGAGCTCGAGTTTCGAGCTCGCGAGCTTTTTAGCTCATGAGCTTTTTTCTTATTTTTTTAAATTTTTTTAAAAATGTATAAATAAAAAACTCGCGAGTCGGCTCGCGAGCTCATGAAAAACACTAAATGAGCCCGAGCTAATCGAGCTCGAGCTCGTCGAGCTCGAGTCAATCTTTTTTCGAGCCGGTTCATCGAGTTTTCTAGCCAGCTCAACTCAACTTGCACCCGTAACAAAGACTGGGAAAGTGAAAAGAGGCTCATTATCAATTTTGGCACTCACCGCAGTCTCATTGTAGATTTTGCGTATTACAGCTCTGTTTGGGACAGCTCTGGCGATGGAAAAGCTGACGTTGGAATAGAGCTTTTTATGTAGAGTTTTTTGATGAGCAGTATTGAAAAAATTGCAAACTGTTTGGATAGTCTGTGAATAAGTGCTCTTCAAATAGAATTTTTTCTATCACAGCTGTTTGAAATAATAGCTTTTTGGAAGCAATTTTTTATAAAACAAAATATTTAAATATAAATTGTTCGCAGCGGGATCGGCGGATATTCCGCGCAGCGGGATCGGCGGATCGTCGGCCGAAGAAGGGAAGCACAGCGGAAGGTTGCACCTTTCACCTAGGGCACGGGATCGAAGGTGGGGAAGGACGGAGAAAATAAAAGCGCGATTTTGGGATTTCTGGATCGCGGGGGGTCACCGGCTTACCAAAGAGCAGATAAAACAGCTTCTTTCCAACTGTGATTTTCAAGGAACAGCCTAACCAAACATATTAAAAACAGCTCTGACGGCTGGAAAAGAACTTTTCCAGCCGCCAAAGCTATTCCAAACAGATCCAATGTTTTAGACGGCAGACGGGTGATATTTGCATGTTAATAGAAATTTGCAGTTCTTCATATTTAAAATCTTAAATTGATATTTGGGATCTGGACCGATATTTGCAGGTTGCAGCACGTATTTAAAACATTTAAAATTCATTTTCTAAAAAAAATCTTACTACAAATTGATAAAATTTAATATATGCAGAAAACCGAAAGACTGGCGGCAAGGATTTAACATTAATCCAAAGTCCAAACAAGAATTTAACATTACAGAATAACAGAACAAATAAGAAGCCTAGTCGTTCTCAGCACATACCAATTAAACTGGCAATTAAACAAACACGTGGCCTCCATTCAGCCTCTGAGCTTTGGCTGCATGGACATGTAGATCTCTTAACTGACATTTGCCTCCGAGATATCGATTTTTGGCTAAGTGCACCTTCGAAATATCGATTTTTGGCAAAATGCAGCTCAAAAGTTTTAAATTGCCAAAATACACCCCACAAAGTGATTTTTTTGACAACGTGCGTCATTATTGCACCTTCGAAATATCGATTTTTTGCAAAATGCACCTCAAAAGTTTAAAATTGTCAAAATACACCCCACAAAGTGATTTTTTTGACAATGTGCACCCTTAATAGGCAAAAATAAAATGGTAAAAATGTACACTATATGGTGCACATTGTCAAGAAAAACCGCTTTGAGAAGTGCATTTTGCCAATTTTAAGCTTTTGGTATGCATTTTGCCAAAATCCGATATTTTCAGGATGCACTTTTGTTATGCAATCGGAACGAGTACCGCGGTAGCGCAACGGAATTAAATCGAGCAAAAACAATCGCGCAAAATAAAAAACCACAGAACGAGATATCCAAGCACACAGACGACACAGAAAATTTACGTGGTTCGGAGAGAAGCTCCTACATCCACGGGGAGAGCGCGCCGGAGAAGATCCACTATAAGGTATGGAGGTACAGATTACAATAGAGACCGTAAGGTCGAGCAATGAAGAAAAAGCCGAAAAGGTGAAACCGGACTGTCGCCTGCGATAGTGATGTCGCCGGGCGACAGTGGTACTGTTCACCTCCTTTGCGGAATCGCCGCATGGACTGCACGCCTGAAGCCGACCTCGCCTGGGTTCGGCCGCCTGATGTCGCCGCGCCGCCTGGGATCACCTCCGCTGCCTGGAACCACCGCGGGAGACCGGAGACCGGCCTGATGTCGATCCGACTGGATTCGACCGGATGCCGCTCCGATAGCTCCGCCTGAAGTCGTCCGCCTGGAGTCGCCCCCTTGCGCACCTGCTGCCGCCGTCGCCGCCTGATGCCGCTGGGATGAGAACGGAGGGTGGCTAAGAACTCCTCTTCGGATCGCTGTAGGTGTTGGGATGATTTGAATCATAGTCTCCCCTCCATTTTATAGCACAAGAGAGGGCTGGACATTCCATGTTTGGCGAGCACAAAGGGGGAAAGGAGAATAATCTCCTTTGATGAACTTCCAAAAAAAGGATTTGGCCTGAATTAGAAAAAAAAAAGGAATCCCACGGATTTGTGACATGGCGCAATCCTAACGGTCCGGGCGCGAATAGGTGTCACAATCTAACAATCTCCATCTTGACGCCTCACGCGACAGACTCCACCTGAAACTTGGATCTCATCCCTCCGGCAAACTACCCCCTCTCCCTGGGGTTTCCACGATCAGCACGCACAGATATGAGCCAAGTCAAGGCAGTGCTTGAACTTGACTCCGGTCAACGGCTTGGTCAACATGTCTGCAATGTTATCCTCAGTGTGCACCTTTAGTAACTGAATATCTCCGCCAGCAACGAACTCTCTCAACTTATGGTACCGCACATCAATGTGTTTTGTCCTGGCATGATAGACCGGGTCTTTGGCCAGACAAATCGCACTCTGACTGTCACAGTGTAGCTTCACCGCTTCCTGAGAAATCCTGAGTTCTTTGGCGAGACCTTTGAGCCAGATAGCTTCTTTCGCAGCTTCCACTGCAGCAATGTATTCAGCATCTGTCGTAGATAAAGCCACAATGTCCTGCAGAGTGGCTTTCCAACTGATGGGGCCCTCACCACAAAGGAAGATGTACCCGGAGGTAGATCTTCTTTGGTCGAGGTCGCCCACATAGTTGGAATCAACGTAGCCCTCTAGGACTCTAGAAACTCCGCTCTTCTTAAACAGCAAACCGACGTTTTTCGATCCGTTCAGATATCTTAGAATCCACTTGACTGCTTCCCAGTGTTGTCGCCCCGGATTCCCCATATATCTGCTGACTACGCTCACAGCCTGAGCGATATCTGGTCTGGTACAGATCATGGCGTACATCAAGCATCCTACCGCACTAGCGTACGGCACCCCGAGCATCTTTTGTCGTTCTCCCTCTGTGTCTGGACACTGCTGTGATGATAATCTAAACTGTTGCCCGAGAGGGGTTGAAACGGTCTTAGATTCAGTCATATTGAACTTTTCCAGAATCTTTTGAATGTACCCTGTCTGAGAAAGCCAAAGCATGCCCCGCTTCCTATCTCGCTTGATTTCCATGCCAAGGATCTTCTGTGCTTGACCCAGATCCTTCATTTCAAACTCAGCTTGCAGTTTCTGCTTCAAAGACTGGATCTCCTGAGCTGACTTGCACGCAATCAGCATGTCGTCGACGTATAGCATCAGAATCAGAACGTCGTCGTTTGCCAGAAACTTGTAATAGGTGCAGCTGTCGTACTGGCTCCTGCTGAATCCTTGTGAAACCATGAACGTATCAAATCTCTTGTTCCACATTCTTGGAGCCTGCTTCAGACCGTAGAGGGACCTTCTTAGTTTGCACACCTTCTTCTCGTCACCGGGTTGTACAAACCCTTCAGGCTGCAAGATGTAGATCTCCTCTTCCAAGTTGCCATGAAGAAACGTCGTTTTCACGTCCATCTGCTCTAGCTCCATATCGTACATTGCCACCATCGCAAGAAGCACCCGTATGGAGCAGTGTTTTACCACGGGTGAGAATATTTCATCAAAATCGACACCCTTCTTCTGAGCAAACCCCTTGGCAACGAATCTGGCCTTGTATCTCCACTGGTCTTTGCCGGATGTAGATTCCTTCTTCCTGAATATCCATTTGGAACTGATTGCCTTCGCCCCTTTGGGCAGACGCACCAAGTCCCAAGTCTGGTTTTTATGAAGGGACTCCATCTCTTCTTCCATAGCTGCTTTTCACTGAGAACTCTCTCTACTCTCTACAGCTTCTTTATAAGATCCAGGATCTGTGGAGATCACCTGAAAAGCGTACGCTACCGTGTCCTGTAGCCTGAGAGGCAGTCTGACCTCTCTCCTTGCCCTTTCTCTAGCAATAGAGTACGGCTCTGCTTCCGTAGGTTGCACAGCATCAGCATTTTCTGGGTCAGAGGAATCACCGTGGTCATCAGCTTGGTCGCTCCCTTCCAGCTCCACCTCTAGGGGTGTGACTGGAGTCTCCTCCACCTCTTTAGACTGAGCCTCAGATTTCTTGAGCATAGAGGCCTCATCGAAGATCACATCGCGCCTGACCTCCACCTTCTTTGTGTCCGGGTTCCACAGTTTGAACCCCTTCGTGCCGGTCTTTCGTCCCAGATAGATGCACCGTTTGGACTTAGCATCCAGCTTTGTCTTCTCAGAGTCCTGTACAAGGGTGTACACAGGACAACCAAAGATGTGGATGTCAGAGTAGTCAACTGGCCTGCCTAACCAAACTTCCTGTGGCGATTTCAGATTCAGTGACATCGATGGGGATCGATTCACTAGATAGCATGTCGTATTAATGGCCTCGGCCCAGAAGGACCTTGGTAGGTCTGCAAATAACCGCATGCACCGAGCTCTCTCTAGCAACGTTCGGTTCATCCTTTCTGTCACACCGTTCTGCTGCGGTGTACCAGGAATAGTAAGGTGTCTAGTGATGCCCTCCTGTTTGCAGTATTCCTGGAACTCCGCTGAGGTGTACTCGCCACCGTTATCAGATCTCAGATATTTGACACTTTTTCCGGTCTGTTTTTCTACTGTTGTCTTCCAGACTTTGAATTTCTCGAATACTTCGGACTTGTGCTTCAGAAAGTAGATCCAGACTTTTCTCGAAAAATCGTCGATGAAAGTTACGAAGTATCTGGCCCCACCAAGAGACGGCTCTGGGGCAGGCCCCCAAACGTCTGAGTGTATATATTCCAGTGCATGCTTACTCCGCTGCGTAGATGTCATGAACTTCACTCTGTGTTGCTTCCCGAGAACGCAGGTCTCGCAGAAGTCTAACTTGCATGTCTTGACTCCTTTCAGTAGGCCCTTCTTGTGAAGCTCCAGCAGTCCTCTCTCGCTCATGTGGCCAAGTCTAGCATGCCACATCAGAGAGGAGTCCTCATCTGTCGTCTCAGAAACCGCCGCGTCGCCGGCGATGGTAGTGCCGATCAGTTTGTAGAGAGTACCAGAGCGCTCTCCTTTCATGACCACCAGAGCGTCTTTCTTGACCTTCAGATATCCTCCCTCGCCGGTGTATGAGCACCCAGCCGCCTCTAGAGTGCCTAGGGAAATTAGACTCTTTCTCAGATCGGGCACGTATCTTACATCAGTAAGGGTCCTGATTGTTCCGTCGAACATTTTAATTCTGATACTGTCGATCCCGAGCGTCTTGCACTCCGAGTCGTTTCCCATCAGAACGCGACCGCCGTCACATTGCCTGAAGCTAGTGAACCATTCTATGTTCTGGCACATGTGATACGAGCATCCCGTATCCATGATCCACGTGTCGGTGGTATCGAGGGGTGGAGTGTACATGGAGTACGTCAGCATCGCTCTCGGGGTCAGATGCCACAGCCGCCTGTTCCTGATTCCTTTCTTTCACCTTTTTCTTCGGACAGTTGTTTTTCCAGTGCCCTTCTTCCTTGCAGTAGTGGCACTGGTTCTTCTTGTCCCGAGACTTAGACCTAGCCCGATTGAATTTCTTCCCTCTGTCTCTCGATCTCCCTCTAACCGGTTCTTTGTTCTTCACGAACAAACCTTCGCTGGTGCTGGGGCCGGGTTTGCTCCGCGTTTCGTTCGATAGCAGCGTCGTCATCACCTCCTCCATTTTGAGCGTATCCTTTCCGTAGAGGATCGTGGTGACCAGATGGTCATAGGACTTCGGTAAAGAAGACAGTAGTAGAAGCGTCTGGTCTTCCTCTTCGACTTTTACGTCCATGCTCCGCAGCTAGGAGATCAACTTGTTGAACGCATTCATGTGTTCTAGCTGTAACGCCCCGAAACTCAAAGGAGCAAAAGGGGAATAATTTGGGCCAGTTTGAGTTCTGGCTGCAGGCACACGGCCTGGGACACGGGCGTGTCCCAGGGCGTGTCAAGCCTGTGTCGACACTAAGGCGTGAAGTCGACACTTTGGTCTCGACATTGTGTCGAGACTGGGCACACGGCCTGCGACACGGGCGTGTCGCAGGGCGTGTCGACCCGTGTCGACACTTAGCCGTGAAGTCGACACAGTGCTTCGACGTTGTGTCGAGACACGGCACACGGCCTGCGACACGGGCGTGTCGCAGGGCGTGTCAACCCGTGTCGACACTCGTCCCGCGAAGTCGACACTTTGGTGTCGACAGTGTGTCGAGACATGGCACACGGCCTGCGACACGGGCGTGTCGCAGGGCGTGTCGACCCGTGTCGACACTTAGCCGTGAAGTGCCGAGACCTTGTACACGGCCTGGAGCCCAGGCGTGTCAAGGTGACACGGGCAAGGACACGGGCGTGTCCGAACCCGTGTCAGCGCTCGGGTTGGAAATGGGGGAAATTGACGGGGTACACGGCCAGATACACGGCCGTGTCAGTTGGAACACGGGCGTGTCAGATCGAACACGGGCGTGTTCGATGCCCGTGTGAGGTTCCAGGTGATTCGATTTTGACGGCGAATGAGGCACACGGCCCTGGACACGGGCGTGTGCCAGGCCGTGTTCGGCCCAGATTGGGCATTTCAGCCCCGAATCAAAGCCGCTCGTTTTCTTAGGTTGAGATCCGACGGCTGGGGATGATTCCTGGGGGGTTATACACGGGTTTGACTTAAGAAAAATCCACTTTTCATCACTTGATCTCTCTCCAAACCCTTGGAGAAAGAAGAGCCAAGGCTAGAGGAAGAGGAGCTAGATCCGCCATTGGAGGAGCTTCGGAGCTCCGAATCGCAAGCCGACTCCGGATCCGCGGAGGCAACGCTAGTGCGGTCAATTCCATCCGATTACTTTTCGATGGCGCCGAAGAGGAACGCAAGGGTAACGATCCTCACTTTTGAGCATGATAGCTCTCTTTCTTTGCATAGGAAGCCCCCTCTCGCGAGTTTGCGAAGAGTTGGAGGCGTTCCTTCGGGTAGATATGTAAAGTCCCCGTTGTTTAGCGTCCGTATGCGAGAACGGACATAGGCATTTTGGTTGAAGCCTACCCGGACATGTAGTTCGGATCGGTGATGTTGCATTGCATAAGGCCGGAGAAGACTCCGTGCTATTTGGTGTTTTCGGGTTTTCTACGCGGTAGATTGCAGCAGGGAGCCTTGGGGACTAACCCAAAGGTGCACCCGGAAAACTGGGCGGACACGAGGTCTTGCCAACTTGGTGGCTTGGAAGCCAACTTGAACATAACGAGGTTATGTGACTTGCGGTAGAATGGGACTCGGTGAAAGTTTGACCCGCGCATATGGCTTAAATTGTCGTTGCGATGTGAGCACGGGTTAGATGGAGCCGTACCCGCTTTATGTCGTCCGGTTAGAGCGACCTAAGGTTACATGGGACTCGCCGTTGGCATAAATGGGGGTCTTCGGTGGTCCATGGCTTAATTTGACGTGACCAATACCATGAAGACAAATTGCTCATAGGAATGGCCGTCCAAGAGGCGGTGGTGAGTCCGGAATGTTCATGGCTTTATTTGACGTAACATCGACCGGTTCACCGAGAAGGTGCCCTGAGTGCACGGGACGTGTGGCCGTACGAGCCAACGTCTGTGATGAAATGGCTATGATTATATGCATTGCTCGCTTGTGCTAATGAAATGCAGGGAAGGAGCATCGCCGCCCCGAGTTGGGGGCGGGATCGTTATAATTTGGTCAGCATTGCTGACCGTTGCTTTGTTTGCCACCGTGCGGTGGTTTGTTTGCTTGCAGGTGCAGCTGGACCAAGCGGTCAATAGCGGGCTAAAGCCCATTTTGCGAAGCTGGCCCTCGAAGGCCCGAATGGAAATGTTTTATGTTTTGTTCATGTATGGCCGGCCTGCGTGCCGAGGTTTGGAAATCATGTAAAAGACAAGTGAAACATTTTGTAAGGCCTTAAGGCTGACTTTTGAGTATTTTGTAATAACATTCCTATTATCTTGCTAGTGGACATTCATGCTTGTGCTGGGTTCTTGTTTTGCAACTTTAATAAATTGCTTCCGCTAGAATGCTCTGTGTAGGACGTTGAGATTGGTTGGATGGTTTCCATACGTAACCACCCGGTCTGTCTGTGGTATATGGCGTCGGGCCCCGGCCGGACCTACTGCTATATGCTATGCGACGGATAGGGGGTGTTACAATTTGGTATCAGACTACTGGTTTTGGTCGGGCTTAAAGTGAATTCGTGGGCGAATTCTTTTTAAGGGGTGGTGAGCACATTGTGTGCGTCATCGTAATAACAGTAAAAAGAACCCATGAATGTCCACTTAGGAATGAAAATACTCGTGTTTGAGGAACCTGCGTGTTCCTATAATTGCTGTTTGCAATTTATTTGGTCGCTTAACGGTGTTTTGTACCACTATAGGTGACCCGAAGTGGTGTTGGGCCGTCAGAATGCCGAGGTTCTGAGGCTAGTAGTGCACCAGAAGTTGCTCCCGCAACACCTTTGTCGGCAGAAAATATACGGTTGGTGGCTGAAGCGGTGTTAGCCGTGATCAATGCGCAGCCTGGAAGGCAGGCGCAGCAGCCCGCTCCTGTGTTGGAGCAAGTACCTCTACAGGAGGCTGAGCCGAGAAGGATGGAGCAAGTGGTTGTAGAACCAATAGTGCCCAGGAGGGCGACTGAGAGGCAGTTGAAGCATGTAATGAGCTTTAACCCTCCGTTATTCTCGGGGTTGGGAACCCCATCGCAGGCTGAAGACTGGCTCTCTAGGGTGAAGAGAGTCATGACAGCGACGGAGACGGAGGAGTGGCAAATGACCACCATCGCTACGTTCCTTCTGGATGGGGAAGCGAGGATGTGGTGGGAAGGTTTGGAGCTGCATCATTTGAGAGGTAGACAACTGATAGACGTTCCGATGGAAGAGTTCTCGGAATTGTTCTTAGCAAGATACCTCCCTTCTACTCAGAGGATCTCGATGGAGAATGAATTCCTGAAGTTGGTGCAGGGTGAGAGGAACGTGGATGAATATCTCCACGAGTTTACGCGGTTGAGTCGTTATGCTAGCTCCACCATCATGGATGAGGAGCGCAAGACTAATCGTTTTTATGAAGGCTTAAGGGATGAGCTGAGGTTGTTACTGTCGGGGCCAATGACGCAGGGTTTCTTAACCTTGGTCAATACGGCCCGGTCCTTGGAAAAGGACATGAAGAATGTACAAGCGAAGAAAGGCTTGGGTGAAAAGAAATCTGAGTTCAGAGTGCCGACTAATTCAAAGTCCGGCTATCGAAGGGCTTTCAAGAAGCATAGGACTTCGGGTCCAGCTCCTTCTGGTGCTTCTGGGGCGACTACGAGTCGGACCCCGGGCGCGTGCTTTACTTGTGGCAAGACGGGGCATTTCGCCCGTGATTGTTGGAGCGGACGTCCTAAGTCCGAGAGGAGGCCGGGAGCCACTTATGAAGAGAAGGGAAAGGCGGTGGAGTCGACCGCATCCCACTATGCTCCGGCCCAACCAAGGGTTTATAATCTTGGCCAACAGGAGGCCATTAAACAAGCTGACGTGGTGACAGGTACGGTTTAATTTATAGCAAGTCAATTCCTTTATATGCTTGTTATGTATGTGTTACCTTACCACTGCTTGTTTAGGATTCGTATTGATTTGTGAAAACCCGGCACGAGCGCTCTTTGATACGGGAGCTTCGCACTCCTTCTTGTCCGAAGGATTTATATCACGCATCGGAGTCCCTTCTTCGATGGCGAAGGACAAGTTGGATGTGTTGTTGCCCAATGGGTGTTCGATGCGAGCGGTTAGGATCTGCGAAGTTAAAGTTCGTATTGGAGAGCAGGAGTTTGACCTGCGGGCGGCCTTACTTCCGTTGGTGGAGTTCGACGTCATATTTGGAATGGACTGGCTCTCGGAGCAGCAGGCCCATATAGATTGCGGTAGCAAGGAAGTAAAGCTGGGAGCAAGTCGTGAGACGACGTTTACGGGCTTAAAGGGGTCGAGCAAGACGTTGATGTCTGCTCTTCAGGTGGTGAAGGCGGTTCGTGCTGGAGCAGAACTGTTCTTTACACTAGTGGAGGTTGCAAAGCCGAAGCCCGCGATGGATTGTATTTCAGTGGTATCGGAATACCCTGATGTGTTCCCCGCAGAACTTCCTGGAGCCCCGCCACAACGGGAGATAGATTTTACTATCGAGCTAGTGCCAGGTGCAAAGCCTGTGTCACGATCTCCGTATCGGCTAGCGCCTAAGGAAATGGCGGAGCTGAAAGTACAGTTGCAAGAGTTGTTGGAGCAAGGGTATGTGCGCCCGAGTTCTTCGCCTTGGAGCGCACCGGTCCTCTTTGTTAAGAAGAAGGACGGAAGCTTGAGGTTGTGTATTGACTATCGGGAGCTAAATAAGCTGACTGAGAAGAACAAGTATCCGATCCCCCGGATTGATGATCTCTTTGATCAGTTAGTCGGGTCGACGGTGTACTCGAAGTTAGATCTCAAGTCTGGGTACTATCAGCTGCGGATAAGGGAGAGTGATATCCCGAAGACAGCGTTTAGTACGAGATACGGGCATTATGAGTTTACGGTCATGCCGTTTGGGCTGACTAATGCGCCGTCAGTATTTATGGATTTGATGAACAGGACGTTCAGGGAGTACCTAGACCATTTTGTGATCGTCTTCATCGACGATATTTTGGTGTACTCGCAAAGTGAGGAGGATCACTTCAAGCATCTCCATTTGGTGTTGGAGACACTCAGGAGAAACCAGTTGTATGCCAAGTTCTCGAAGTGCGAGTTTTGGCTATCCTCAGTAGCGTTCCTTGGGCATATAGTGAGTGGAGAGGGTATTGCGGTGGATCCGGCGAAGATTGTTGCGATACGGGAGTGGCCTGAGCTTGCTACGGTAGCAAAAGTCCGGAGCTTTTTGGGGCTTGCCGGTTATTATAGGCGCTTCGTAGAGAACTTCTCGCGGATAGCGCTACCTCTCACTACTTTGACGAGGAAGGAGCATAAGTTCGTTTGGACGCCTGAGTGCGCGCGAGCTTTTGAGGAATTGAAGTGTCGGTTGACCACGGCGCCTGTGCTGAGTTCGCCGGTTGGAACCGAAGGCTATGAGATATATAGCGATGCTTCGGGCAGCGGTTTGGGTTGCGTGCTACTGCAGCATGGCAGCGTGATAGCTTATGGCTCGAGACAGCTAAAAGTGCACGAGAGGAATTATCCGGTCCACGACTTGGAGTTGGCGGCCGTGATTTTTGCCTTGAAGCTGTGGAGACACTATTTGTACGGTGTGAAGATTGATATCTACACCGATCACAAGAGCCTAAAGTATTTGATTGATCAGAAAGATCTGAATATGCGGCAGCGTAGGTGGATGGAGTTCCTGGGGGACTATACTTTCAAGATCCACTACGTGCCTGGCAAAGGGAATGCGGTTGCGGACGCGTTGAGTCGCCGAGCCCCAGCTCAAGCGAATTGGCTATCAGTGCATGATGGGCGGTTGGTGCAGGAGCTGGAGGCGTTGGAGATTGTTTGTGTGGATAGGCAATCTAGTGCTGAAGCAGTGCTGAATTGGACTGAAGTCCAATATGACCTGGCTGATCGGATTCGGCAGGCTTTGGACATGGATGCTAATATGAAGCAGTTCATGATAGAGGCTCTGGATGGGTCAAATTCCCAATTCGTTGTGGAGGACGGATTGCTGTGGAAGGACGGTCGTTTGTGCGTCCCAAGTGTGGGCAATTTACGGGTGGAGTTGTTGTACGAGGCGCATCATACCAAGTACTCGATTCACCCGGGGAGCACGAAGATGTACCGCGACGTCAAGAAACTGTTTTGGTGGCCGGGTTTGAAAAAGGATGTGGCGCTATATGTAGCGAAGTGCCAAACCTGCGCCTTGGTAAAGGCGGAGTGCCAAAAGCCGGGAGGATTTCTTAAGTCCTTGTCTATTCCGGAGTGGAAATTCGACGACATCTCTATGGATTTTGTGCATGGTTTGCCAAGGTCGCAAAAGGGGAACGACGCCATTTGGGTGGTGGTCGATCGATTAACAAAGGTGTCGCATTTTATTCCGCATAGGAAGGATGATCCGGTGGAGAAGCTGGCGAAGCTTTATGTGGATAACATAGTGCGGCTTCATGGTGTGCCCCGCAGCATCGTGAGTGACCGAGATGGGCGGTTCACGTCCAATGATTGGAGGCTGGTGCAGCAAATGTTGGGAACCAAGCTGAAGTTTAGCACAGCCTTCCATCCGCAAACGGATGGGCAGACCGAGAGGGTCAATAGAACGATGGAAGACATGCTTCGCATGTGTGTCTTGGACTTTGGAAAGCAATGGGAGGACCACCTTTATTTGGTGGAGTTCGCATACAACAACAGCTACCAAGCAAGTATTCAGATGGCGCCTTTCGAGGCCCTATATGGTAGAAGATGTCGCACGCCGTTGTCTTGGTTAGAAACGGGCGAGTCGAAGTTGTATAAGCGATCGGAAGTGGATGATGCTACTTCTTTGGTGAGAACCATTCGGGAGCGGTTGCTTATCGCTCAGGACCGGCAAGCAAAGTACTATAATGCCAAGCACAGGAACGTGGAGTTCGCTGTGGGCGATTATGTATACTTGAAGATCAAGCCGTTCAAGGGTGTCTCGCGGGTGCGGCGATTGAAAAAGCTAAGCCCGAGGTACCTTGGACCGTTCGAGGTTCTGGAGCGAGTAGGAGAAGCGGCCTATAGGTTGAAGCTTTCAGTGGAGCTAAGTGGTTTACACGATGTATTCCATATTTCGGTGCTTCGGAAGGCGGTGCAAGAGCCTACGCAAGTGATCGCGGCCAATCAAGTGCCGGTGGATAGTGGGCTAACGACAAAAGTCAAGCCCGTGCGGATTGAGGACTCGGAGGTCAAGCGGCTACGCAATAAAGAGATCAGGATGGTCAAAGTCCGGTGGGACAATTGCGGTCGTGAGGAGCTCTCTTGGGAGCGAGAGCAGACGATGCTTGACGAATATCCGGAGTTGTTCCGCTCAGGTACAAATTTTAGTTTTGTACATGTTTTTCCCTTTATGTAATTTCGTGGGCGAAATTCTTTTAAGAGGGGTAGAGTTGTAACGCCCCGAAACTCAAAGGAGCAAAAGGGGAATAATTTGGGCCAGTTTGAGTTCTGGCTGCAGGCACACGGCCTGGGACACGGGCGTGTCCCAGGGCGTGTCAAGCCTGTGTCGACACTAAGGCGTGAAGTCGACACTTTGGTCTCGACATTGTGTCGAGACTGGGCACACGGCCTGCGACACGGGCGTGTCGCAGGGCGTGTCGACCCGTGTCGACACTTAGCCGTGAAGTCGACACAGTGCTTCGACGTTGTGTCGAGACACGGCACACGGCCTGCGACACGGGCGTGTCGCAGGGCGTGTCAACCCGTGTCGACACTCGTCCCGCGAAGTCGACACTTTGGTGTCGACAGTGTGTCGAGACATGGCACACGGCCTGCGACACGGGCGTGTCGCAGGGCGTGTCGACCCGTGTCGACACTTAGTCGTGAAGTGCCGAGACCTTGTACACGGCCTGGAGCCCAGGCGTGTCAAGGTGACACGGGCAAGGACACGGGCGTGTCCGAACCCGTGTCAGCGCTCGGGTTGGAAATGGGGGAAATTGACGGGGTACACGGCCAGATACACGGCCGTGTCAGTTGGAACACGGGCGTGTCAGATCGAACACGGGCGTGTTCGATGCCCGTGTGAGGTTCCAGGTGATTCGATTTTGACGGCGAATGAGGCACACGGCCCTGGACACGGGCGTGTGCCAGGCCGTGTTCGGCCCAGATTGGGCATTTCAGCCCCGAATCAAAGCCGCTCGTTTTCTTAGGTTGAGATCCGACGGCTGGGGATGATTCCTGGGGGGTTATACACGGGTTTGACTTAAGAAAAATCCACTTTTCATCACTTGATCTCTCTCCAAACCCTTGGAGAAAGAAGAGCCAAGGCTAGAGGAAGAGGAGCTAGATCCGCCATTGGAGGAGCTTCGGAGCTCCGAATCGCAAGCCGACTCCGGATCCGCGGAGGCAACGCTAGTGCGGTCAATTCCATCCGATTACTTTTCGATGGCGCCGAAGAGGAACGCAAGGGTAACGATCCTCACTTTTGAGCATGATAGCTCTCTTTCTTTGCATAGGAAGCCCCCTCTCGCGAGTTTGCGAAGAGTTGGAGGCGTTCCTTCGGGTAGATATGTAAAGTCCCCGTTGTTTAGCGTCCGTATGCGAGAACGGACATAGGCATTTTGGTTGAAGCCTACCCGGACATGTAGTTCGGATCGGTGATGTTGCATTGCATAAGGCCGGAGAAGACTCCGTGCTATTTGGTGTTTTCGGGTTTTCTACGCGGTAGATTGCAGCAGGGAGCCTTGGGGACTAACCCAAAGGTGCACCCGGAAAACTGGGCGGACACGAGGTCTTGCCAACTTGGTGGCTTGGAAGCCAACTTGAACATAACGAGGTTATGTGACTTGCGGTAGAATGGGACTCGGTGAAAGTTTGACCCGCGCATATGGCTTAAATTGTCGTTGCGATGTGAGCACGGGTTAGATGGAGCCGTACCCGCTTTATGTCGTCCGGTTAGAGCGACCTAATGTTACATGGGACTCGCCGTTGGCATAAATGGGGGTCTTCGGTGGTCCATGGCTTAATTTGACGTGACCAATACCATGAAGACAAATTGCTCATAGGAATGGCCGTCCAAGAGGCGGTGGTGAGTCCGGAATGTTCATGGCTTTATTTGACGTAACATCGACCGGTTCACCGAGAAGGTGCCCTGAGTGCACGGGACGTGTGGCCGTACGAGCCAACGTCTGTGATGAAATGGCTATGATTATATGCATTGCTCGCTTGTGCTAATGAAATGCAGGGAAGGAGCATCGCCGCCCCGAGTTGGGGGCGGGATCGTTATAATTTGGTCAGCATTGCTGACCGTTGCTTTGTTTGCCACCGTGCGGTGGTTTGTTTGCTTGCAGGTGCAGCTGGACCAAGCGGTCAATAGCGGGCTAAAGCCCATTTTGCGAAGCTGGCCCTCGAAGGCCCGAATGGAAATGTTTTATGTTTTGTTCATGTATGGCCGGCCTGCGTGCCGAGGTTTGGAAATCATGTAAAAGACAAGTGAAACATTTTGTAAGGCCTTAAGGCCGACTTTTGAGTATTTTGTAATAACATTCCTATTATCTTGCTAGTGGACATTCATGCTTGTGCTGGGTTCTTGTTTTGCAACTTTAATAAATTGCTTCCGCTAGAATGCTCTGTGTAGGACGTTGAGATTGGTTGGATGGTTTCCATACGTAACCACCCGGTCTGTCTGTGGTATATGGCGTCGGGGCCCGGCCGGACCTACTGCTATATGCTATGCGACGGATAGGGGGTGTTACACTAGCAGCTTGTTGCTCTCGGACATTCTTAAGCTGTATAACTGTCTCTTCACATAGAGCTTGTTTGTGAGAGATTTCGACATATACAGCTCCTCCAATTTCTTCCATAGGTCTACGGTGGTGTCAGCGTCGACCACGTTGTACATGACCTCGTCGGCGAGACTCAATTGGATTGTGCTGATGGCCTTCAGATCCAGTTCCTCCCATTCCTCGTCTTTCTTCACGCCGGACTTCTCCTTGCCGAGTAGCGCCTTGTGGAGTCCTTGCTGAACGAGAACCGCCTTGATCCGCTTCTGCCATAAGCCGAAATCGATCTTGTCGTCGTACTTGGAAATCTCGAATATTGCCGCCATTGTTTTGCTCGCAGTGCTACTGAGTGATCAGAAAAAATGTTCTCGGATCAGATCTTGAGAAGATAGGGAGTGGACCTTGTCGTCACCTACCGTTGACCCAGATCTAGAACCAGAACGCCCAGACGATCACCCCCGCGGAACCTGGCTCTGATACCAATTGTTATGCAATTGGACCGAGTACCGCGGTAGCGCAACGGAATTAAATCGAGCAAAAACAATCGCGCAAAATAAAAACCACATAACGAGATATCCAAGCACACAGACGACACAGAAAATTTACGTGGTTCGGAGAGAAGCTCCTACATCCACGGGGAGAGCGCGCCGGAGAAGATCCCTATAAGGTATGGAGGTACAGATTACAATAGAGACCGTAAGGTCGAGCAATGAAGAAAAAACCGAAAAGGTGAAACCGGACTGTCGCCTGCGATAGTGATGTCGCCGGGCGACAGTGGTACTGTTCACCTCCTTTGCGGAAACGCCGCCTGGACTGCACGCCTGAAGCCGACCTCGCATGGGTTCGGCCGCCTGATGTCGCCGCGCCACCTGGGATCACCTCCGCTGCCTGGAACCACCGCGGGAGACCGGCCTGATGTCGATCCGACTGGATTCGACCGGATGCCGCTCCGATAGCTCCGCCTGAAGTCGTCCGCCTGGAGTCGCCCCCTTGCGCACCTGCTGCCGCCGTCGCCGCCTGATGCCGCTGTGATGAGAACGGAGGGTGGCTAAGAACTCCTCTTCGGATCGCTGTAGGTGTTGGGATGATTTGAATCATAGTCTCCCCTCCATTTTATAGCACAAGAGAGGGCTGGACATTCCATGTTTGGCGAGCACAAAGGAGGAAAGGAGAATAATCTCCTTTGATGAACTTCCAAAAAAAGGATTTGGCCTGGATTAGGAAAAAAAAAGGGAATCCCACGGATTGGTGACATGGCGCAATCCTAACGGTCCGGGCGCGAATAGGTGTCACAATCTAACACACTTTACCAATTACCCGGTTGTTTTGCTGTAAAGTCTTTTCTTTTTTTTCCATCGATGGCGCATCCCAAAGGGCGCCACCACCACTGAACAACGATCATCCCCAAAATCAGCGAACTGCTTCAACACCACTGAACCAGCAAGGGGTTGGATCTTGCTTACTAAAAGCCGAGCCACAACCAACCTGCACACACACCGACACTCCACTAGCCGCACCCGTCGGTGCCTCCACTAGCCGCACCCACCACACTTGTAGGTGTCATGCATCGAGGCATTTTGCGTGGTATCCATAATTGGGGAGCCGGACGGGGAACTAAGGGCTCCAAGATCCTCTTCATTTCTGACGAAATGGATGAGATCCATTTCACGGACAGGATCATCTGTTTTTTCATCCGACGGATTCTATTTTTCTCATCCTTTTATATTTATTTTATTCAAAAAATTCGTGTCCACTAGATTTTTTCTGGACTAATCTTGTCCACTAAAAATGAAATGAATCCCCTCCATTTTATTTGAAATAAAGAGGATCCGATTCCGAACTAATGGGGATGCAATTAGGTGTTAGGTTTAGTCCCAAAAAATTTAATAAAGATTTCAAAATTTGACCTGCAAATATTCTAATTGAGCCTACAAATATCAACGCTCATATTTTAAATATTTAAGGCGGGTAAACAAATGAATCTCCGGCGGCGGTTGCTCCGTTTCCGCCCGCCCGCCTTGAGAAACGGCCCAAAAAGCTCCGTTTGGAGCAGTCACATCCCCCCTCTGTTTCGAACACTCCGTTTCCACCCGCCGGATCGACCCGCCACCGCCGAACCAAATGAATCCTTAGTCTCCGTTTGAGAAACTTATTTTCACTAATCAAAGGATTACGATCACATGAACTAGAGCTTAATTAAGATTTAGTAAAAATAAGTCTCTCTAAACAGAATCTTATTTTTAAGACCAGCATTTGTAGAAATTTTAATATTAACATTATACATTTATACGTACTAAATATTGAATAACGTGGGTGTTTTCCAGCCTAATTCAGAAATCAACAGCGTAGTGCTGCTATGTGACTGCGACACATGAAACAAAAACAATAAAATGTTACATGATACCGACGGACGCAAGAGTTGCTGGTGTAAAATTTAGGTCCAATCAGCGGATCATTAGCATGGTCCGCTGATCCAATCAGCGGCTTAAATTTGAGGGGGCTCGTGTAAAAGTGTATGACATAAGTCAAAATTGTGCTGGCCCTTTTGGACCATGAGCATGATCCACTGATCTGACCTAAGTTTTTCTTTGGGGGGGAACACAAATTAATATTAAAAAAATAACAACTATATTAAAATTTTCACTACTTATTTATAAATAAATTATGTATAAAATAAACTTATTTATTAAAAGAATTTATAATCAGCAATATGCTAATTATAAAAAGTAAATGTCATAATCTCACTAATATTAAGTATATCATGTCTTTACTTATAGTTTCATTTTAAGTTTTTATTGATCTACCCCTCAATCGTTTAATATGCATAGTGAATAGACTCTCACAATACCTAATAGATGTCTCTAATAGTCTCTTTTGTACGTGTCCAATCATTTTAGTCGAATTTCTCGCATCTTCTCTGCAATTAGGGCTACTTATGTCTTATTTTGATACATTTGTTTCTAATTCTATAACCTAATAATAATTTTGTTTATAAAATATAAAATTTTAAACATAACAACAAAAGTTTTTATAAAAAATGAGTTTTAAATAACAAATTTATTTATAAAATATAAAATTTTAAATATAACAATAAATTTATTTATAAAAAAAATAAAAACTTTAAATATATTCATGAATATGTTGTTGAGAAAATAGTTTTTTTTAAATTTAATATGAGTAGCCACTTACATTTAACTCCATGTATGTATGCCCAAAACAGTTAATTTACAGTTAATTAAATTAGGCGATTCTTAACCGCAACCCGTTATTGGCTAGTTGCATATCAAAATCTCCTAATTTTTTGTGTCTTTTCGAAATACGCCTTGTACATGCAATTTCAGGAAAACTGTTCAGCACGAAACTTGTAGATCTCGATGATATCTACAACTTTTGTGCTGAAGACTTTTCCTGAAATTGCATGTACAAGGCGTATTTCTGAAAGACGCAAAAGCTAGACATATTTCCAAAGTACGCCTTGTACATGCATTTTAAGGAAAAATGATCAACACGAAAGTTGTAGATCTCGACGAGATCTACAACTTTCGTTCTGAACAATTTTCCTAAAATTGCATGCACAATGCGTATTTTGAAAAGACGCGAAAAGTTACGAGATTTTGAGCTGCGACAAGCCAATAACGTTTGCGGTTAACAATCGCCTTAATTAACGGCAAAACTATGATTTCAGTTCTCAAATTTTATAATCTTTTGGAAATCTATCGCTTAACTTCTAAATACAAGATTTCAATCCCTAAACTTTACAAAATAATAGACTACACGCGGGCTCATTCCCAATTAACCTCGTGAATAGTACTCTTAACTTCTCAATCTTCAACTCTCCCTGCAGGAGTCAATTCACTCTTGTTCTTCTTTGGCACGCTACCGAAAAAATTTTGTATACGTTAAGCATATGATGTGATGCTCCGTAAATAAATAGGCACCTATTATCTTATTTTTTGCGCTCCCTCCCGCTTCTCCGTCAATTTGGGCGGAAAACTCTTCTCCCAAAAACATCGCCGGAGCCGACGACATAGCTGCGAGATCTCCATAGCTGCTCCCTCTCCGGGAAGGAAAACGCCGTCTCCTAACTCTTCCCAACTTTTAGCTGCTCGCGCTCATGTCGGAAAACATAATAGTTCTTTGTGATGACGCCACTTACCCGGTAGCCGACAACCTAGATGCAGCTTTTCCTAATGGAGAAAATCGTGTTTCTTCACTATTCCCTCCGATCACCTACGAAGATCTGCCTCCGACATATACAGGTTCTCTTACCTTCTTCAACTTCACATTGAAACACATGAAGTTTTTGGTTTTTCTTTTAGTAAATCATCTTACGCTGCACTACGAACTTGTAATTTCTGAATCAATTAACGCAAATGGGCAGGTGATTTGACAATGCTTCAAAATGAAACAAGAAACGAATCACTACCGTCTTCTGGAACCACTGTAAGAAATCATCTACTCCTAAAAAGTTTCTTGTATAATGTTTTGAGGTTCCATTTGAGTGTAAGTTTGGGGAAATATTTTTTAGGGTATGCCCGTTATAATTTCGTGGTTTGTTGCTTTGAACTGTAATTATATAATTTTTTGAAACTCTAAATTTTAACTGTAAGTAGTATTCATTTTGGAACTGTAATTCAAAGAAGAAATTTACAAGTTCGGTTGTAAAGCTTCATCTTATGTAATATTTTTTGATGAATATATTTTTTGTATAATGTTGATATTTGTAAAATCCGGGCCGATCAAATTGTCTAACGTTTTTTTTATTCATGTGTTATAACTTTGTTTTTTTGTTTTGAACTGTAATCAGTAATTCTTTTGGAACTGTAACTTTCAACTGGAATAATTATGGTGATTTTGAACTGTAATTATAACTGGTTTCTATAGGCTAATTTGTTCTCTCTTTTGCAAACACCACACATTTCTTTTTTGAAGTGTAAGTTTGAATAACATCAAACTAGTATTCTTATTTGAACTGTAATTCAAATAACAAATTTGTACTGTATATATGTTTTGAGATTGTCAATCTTCATCCCATGTTAAATTTTAGGATGAATATAGTTGTGATGTTTCATGTATCTCTTTTTTTGTGGAATGTTGATGTTTGAAAAATTCGATTCGGTCCACTTGTCTAATGGTTTTATATTTATATGTTATAACTTTACTGTTTTGATTTGAACTGTAATCAGTAATTCTTTCGGAACTGTAACTTTCAACTGAAATAATTATGGTGATTTTGAACTGTAATTATAACTGGTTTGTATAGGCTAATTTGTTCTCTCTTTTGCAAACACCACAAATTTATTTTTTTGAAGTTTAGTTTTGAATAACATCAAACTAGTATTCTTGTTTGAACTGTAATTCAAATAACAAATTTGTACTGTATATATGTTTTGAGGTTGTCAATCTTCATTCCATGTTAAATTTTAGGATGAATATAATTGTGATGTTTCATGTATTTCTATTTTTGTGGAATGTTGATGTTTGAAAAAATCGTTTTGGTCAAATTGTTTAATGTTTTTATGTTCATATGTTAAAACTTTACTATTTTGATTTGAACTGTAATCAGTTATTCTTTTGGAACTGTAACTTTCAGCTGAAATAATTATGGTGATTTTGAAATGTAATTATAACTTTTTGGAAACAAAAAAATTTTTCTGATATAGATTGTGTTTTTTTAAAAAACCCTGTTGTGTTTCCGATTGTGCACTCGGAGGAAGAGGCTTATATAATGTATTGTAATTATGCACACCAGATCGGATTTAGTGTGCGAAAACAACACGTTACTTACTGGACATATACAAGAACTATCAAAGTCAGAGAGTATAGTTGTTCAAAATCTGGAAGTAAGCGCATAAAACCATCACCCAAGAAGTACCGTAAATTAGATACACGCACCGATTGTCTTGCTTGTATCCATTTCCATTCTGATTCAAATGGCAAGAATTGGAAAGTAACAAAATTTGTCGAGGAACACAACCACCCGCTAGCAATAGAGAAAGAGAGCCATTTATTGAGATCTCGTCGTTCTATATCTGAAATGCAGGGTAATCTTATGAAAAGCTTGACTGGGCAGGTATTAAACCTGTTGATGCATACAAGTTTATGTTGGATGAAGCCGGAGGACCTGAAAATATTGGTTTTTGCAAGACATATTGTTGAAGCCAAATATGACCCCAACTGAAGTTCGAAGAAAAAGGGGTGCAGCCAAAACCTACTTCTCTCAAGTCTCACCCCTTGACTGGATTCTAAGGACCTAAGACTGACCCAAAAGCCTCAGCAGGGAGGTCCCACCTCACACCCGGAAGATCTCTGAGAGCTTCCCCTCCAAAGCCAAAGCTAGGCTAGGAGCTCCTCAGAAAGCACTAGAATTTGGGAGACAATGATAGCCTGCTTTCTAAGGAGCCCTTATGGGTCTATTTATAGCATTTTGCTGTCCTGAATTTACTGAAAAGCCCCTGGTTGGTCTGCCAATAGCCAAAACCCGCTGTTTTTCTGAGGGTACTGAAGTAATTTCTCCTGAGGGCAATTAGGACATTCTTCCAAAGACCCTGGGCCCCACTCGGCGAGAGCTGGTGCCGAGACCTTTCGGCCCAGGGCGTGGCGCGAACGTTCTCGCCCAGCGCAAGCGAGAACTCTTCGGGATTGAGGCTTGGTTTGGGCGAGAGCGCTTCCGCGCAGTCCGCGCTTGGCGCTCTCGACCCACGGTTTCTCTTTTATAGCATCCGGCGAGAGCGTTTCCGCCTTCTGTGGGCGAGATCCTCCTTAGGGCGGGACCACTTTGGCTAACCCTCCTGTGACCATTGTGCCTCCTTGTCTGGCTCAGCGAATATGGGGTTGTACACAATCCCCACTCTTTTTGAGCTAGCGCCGCGCTCGAAAAGACATGTTCAACCCAAAATATTCGCTGAGCACGTGTCAACGTCAGGGAATCTTTCGGTGGGCCGTACGGCGCCTATAAATATGAGTGCTGATAGACGGTCATAACACTTCCCTCGAGCCGTCATTCTCCCCCTGAGCTCTCGCCATCTCCCTCGCTATGCCTTCCAAGTGTGCCGATAAACCGCTTCCGCAGGATTTGCAGGACCGTATTAACGCGGCGCAGGCGCGAGCTAGGGCTAACAGTGCCCTGGTCGCCCCATGGCTAGCGAGACAGTCGTCAGTTGCTGAGCCTTCTCTGCCTAAGAAGAAGAAGAAGAAGGCGAAGGTGGTTCAGCGGGACCTATCCCGCGAGAACAGGAGCCCGCCCACCCCGACCCCTAGTTGTGCGGACGGCACCTCGCCGCGGAAGGTAAGCTTGATATACCAATTAACAACCAGTTGCTCAATTGTTTAACTTGATACCTCTCGCAGGAGACGGTTCCTGACGCTGCCGCGTCCCCGCGAGGACGTTTGGATCCACCCTCTAGTCATCACGATGATCAACCACAGGTTCCCGAGGCGCCTCCTCCACCAGACCCGAACACCGCTGGTAAAGGTTCCCTTCTTGCCTTCGCCTGGTATTTTTAAATGCTGACCTGATTCCTCGCAGCATCAGTTTCCGCACCTCCAGATCTCGCCACCCGGGATGGTGGGGCGAGAATTGCGAATCAGTCTGCTCATGAGGTTGATTCCTCCCTACCGGCGAGAGGAAAAAATGCCGAGATCCCTGCGCCACCGCTAGACGCTAGCCCTCCAGCGGCTGAGGAGACCCGCTCCCCTGCTCTCGATCAGGCCGGGATCACCATCCGCAAAGTTTACCCCCCCGGCAAAGGAAAGCCAATCCACCTCCTCTTTGGAGCTGAGGGGGGGGGGGCTGGGCCTTCTCGCCTGCCGTCGACCGGGGGGCCTCGTCACTCTGAAGGTATACGGCAATTTTATCGCTGCTATCCTTCAGCTTCCGCTAAAATGGGGATTTTTTCGACAGGGGACATGGACTCGCGGCCTGGCGCTGAGGTAGAGGAAGAAGAAGAAGAAGAAGAAGAAGAAAGAGAGGGAGAAGACGGCGAGAGCTCTCCCTTCCCTTCATCTGACGAGATGGAGGAGATCCTGACCGGTGCCGGTAGCGCGAAAAGACGAGGGAAGAAGGTTGCCGCCATTCTGTCGAAACTCATCCGGCGAGAACGGGTCTGCGACCTTGCGGCCCGAGAGTTTCGCCAGTCAGTGGAGAAGAGGCTGGAGTCCCTGGAGCGAGACTTCCTTCTAGGCTAGATGGACCGGCCCGGGGGAGCTACCGCCGGGTCCTCACCTGAGAGATGCATCGAGAGAATCCGGGATCTGTCTCGCCGGGTTGACCTGGGATGCAGCGTTCTGTCATCCTACTTCAACCCGCAGGCGCCCCCCCGGACCAAGCTACGGGACCGAGGCAAATGGCATTGGGAGCAAGGGAAATGGCGCTGAGAGCCGTACTGAAGCGCGAGACCTCCCCTCCTCTTCCCCTGGCCTTCCCTTCTCTAATGTACCCTTATTTTTTCGCTTGGAGTTGTAACTAATGTTCCCGCACTTTATTCGCTTATTATTTTATCGCGTTCCCGCTCAGCGAGAGCAATAGCTCTGTCTGTAATATTTTTGTATGCGTGTGAGTTACCTTCCCAGGCCTTTGGGGTAGCGAGAGCCACCTTGCTTCCGCCTACCTTACCGGCCATATGACATTTCGCAACGTTTGCGCCAGCTGCTTAATCGGTCGCTGTCAGATTCGGGCGGGAAAAACGAAGCGCCGCTGACCTAGGACGCGGCGGCTGTACCCCCGCCGCTTTTCTGAAAACAGCCATCATTACCACGATTTTCTATAAATAGGAGGCTCACCTACCACATTCATTCCTCTGATTCCAGTCTCTCTCCTCTTTGCTGTTGTTCTCGCGGTCTTCGCAAAGCTCTCGCCCGTTTCTGTCTTCCACTTCCGTTCTCGCCCCGTTCTCGCTCTCGCCTTCTCCCCTTAGATCTCGCCTTCAAACCCTATTGCGATGCCGGGCGGTGGTGAAGGACGATCCAACTGCGCGGAAGCCTTCCAAAAGCATCTCTTCCCTTCCTGTACTCTCACTCTGGATGAGTTCAATCTGATCAAGACCCAGCACGTTCCCGCTGGCTTCGTCGCGCGGCCCCCGGGCAGTCATGACAAAGTCAACACTGCAGGGGAGGGGGAGCTCGCCATCCCTATCGAACACTTCGAGGTGGGCTTCCGCCTTCCGCTGTGGCCTGAGATGCGGCAGGCTCTCCGGTACTACGGGGTGGTTCCCGCGCAGCTGAACCCTAACTCCGTGGCGATTCTCATGGCCTTCATATGCTATATGCGGTCGGAGAGGATTGAGTTTAGCTTGCCGATTTTCCGCAAGTTATTTACTTTCCGCGCGAAGGGAGGCGTGGTGTTCTTCTCTGGGCAACTGCTGAAAACGATCGGTCTCGCCAACAAGCACCATCACTGGGGCGAGAGGTTCATCTACGTTTCCGGCGACTTCGGGAATGTACCCCTCGCCCCCATCCAATACGAGGATGCCGCCTACAAGCCTCCGTCCTTGGGCTCCCGCGAGAGCGCCCTCCTTGAGTTCTTCGGAACCAAGGATTTCGACGTCCTCTACCTCCGGCGAGACGTCGATTCTCTTCATCCTGTACTTCCGGGAGAAGGTAAGATCTCGCCCGTATTTGCCTTCTTGCTTTTTCCAAGGTTGGAATTGATCGCTATTGTTTTCGCAGGAGAGCGCGAGATCCCTCTCCGCCAGCCTTTCGACGAGGCTCGCGCCAGAGAGAGCCAACCTCCTAAGGACCCGCTGGCTCTTGCGAAAGCCGCCGCGCAAGCCTGCCGAAAAGAGCCGGGCCTCCCCCCCTCAAGCGGTGTTGTGAAGCGAAAGCCGGGTGCTTCCGCACCTCAGCCAATCAAGAGGCCTAAGACCACAGATATCGAGAAGGGCAAGGCTGTTGTTGTACCGCCCGTCCAACCTCTCCCCGCCGGCCGCTCCTTCGAGGAGGTCCTGGAGGCAGTAAGCAGGATTGCGGCCACCAGGGGCGGCCCCGGGACTCCTGCCGAGAACCCTCGGACCCTTGGCTCCGCCGAGAGCGAGGGTGCGGCCGCCGGGACCTCCGGCCAACCCCTGTCTGACGAGGTGCCGCGGGGTCATCGTAACTTTGGTCTCGGCGTGAGGTGCCTGGACGCGGAGAACAAGCCACTGCTGCAATGGGACCCTAACGCCAACAAGGTCACGGTCTCGTCCCTCTTGCCGAGCTGGGCGGAGCGAGACGAGGTCACCGACGAAGCTTTCGCCTTAGGCTATGGTCTCTACAGCCGGGAGGACGCTAGCGTCTACGACAGGATGTCGACCCGGCTGTTGGCGTACGACTCCACTCGCGCTTTAATGCGTGGGCTGGAGCTTGCGCACATGTGCGCCCGGCGGAGCATTACGATAGACCGCAACTTCCAAGACATGTTCAAGGCCAGGGACGATGCGGTGGCCCAGGCGGCCTCTCTGGCCAAGGAGCTGGCCGAGACCCAGCAACTGTTATCCTCGCGCCAAGCGGAAGGGGTAAGCGAGACCTTTCATAATCATTTGTTCTCGCAATCCTAACCCTTCTCTGATGCTAACCTTCCGCTGTTCAGGATTCCGCTCAGGCCGCACTTCGCGAGGAGCTGTCTCAGGCCCGATATGACAACGTTCTCCTGCGAGAGCAGATCGCGCGCCTCGAGGCGAGTGCAGCCCCTCCGCTGGACGAGAGATTGAAGAGCCAGTATTACTCGGCTTATGACATCGACAAGCTGCTCCAGGGGAACGCGCAAGCCACCGTAAAGTTGACACTGGAGACGCTGCGCGACATCAACTGCTGGGACGAGAGGGGCAAAGACATTACCGCTCCACAACTTGTCTCATGGCTCTTCGAGCCCATTCCAAAGCCCCTGGGCGCCCCCGATACCCCTCCCTCGGATGTCTCAAAGTCCCCCGCAGCGGGTGGAGAGACCTCCGGGGGGAGCTCCGGCGGAAGCTCTCGCGGGAGCTCCAGCGAGACTTCCGAGGGGTACAGTTTGTCCCGTTGAGGGTCCCCTTCTCGCTTCTGTTCTTCACCTCTCTGTAAAGCGCGAGACGCTATCATTTTGTACCCACACATTGTATTATTAATGTAAATGCTTTTCTTGCGAACATTTCTTGTTATTTGCGAATGTGTTTGATGTAATTATCGTGGTTGAACGCTTTCGGCGTAGGCTTCCGCCAAGGCCTTTGGCCTTCTTAGGAAATCCTTAGCGATGAATCAGCAAGAACCCGAGGCAATCGGCCAGCCGGAAGCGTGATTCTTGAATCCTTAGGACGGGACCGTCCCCTCTAGACTGCGCGAGTCCCCACTAGCCCATCATATAACGATCTCGCCTATTTGTTCGAGAACTCTGAGAGGAACCTTTTTGGCGAAAGCCTCCCCACCTTGAGATCCCTTTGATGGGGATTCTCCTGCCGCGATCTATCTCTGCCGAGACCTGTCCCTGCCGAGATCTATCTCTGCCGAAATCTATCTCTGCCGAGATCCATCTCTGCCGAGATCTATCTCTTCATTTTCACTTTTCATTTGGTATTCCCAACGTGCTTCCTGCCTTACATTAACCAAGCCAACCAGACCAAACCTATCCCCCACAGGCGAGCCTTCGGACCTGCCAGCTAGATGAGAGCCTGCGCAGCGGGTCTACCTGGGGCCGAGCCGGGCTCGGGGTGCCGATGAAGATCTCAAACCAACCAAACCTATCCCCCACAGGCGAGCCTTCGGACCTGCCAGCTAGATGAGAGCCTGCGCAGCGGGTCTACCTGGGGCCGAGCCGAGCTCGGGGTGCCGATGAAGATCTCAAACCAACCAAACATATCCCCCACAGGCGAGCCTTCGGACCTGCCAGCTAGATGAGAGCCTGCGCAGCGGGTCTACCTGGGGCCGAGCCGGGCTCGGGGTGCCGATGAAGATCTCAAACCAACCAAACCTATCCCCCACAGGCGAGCCTTCGGACCTGCCAGCTAGATGAGAGCCTGCGCAGCGGGTCTACCTGGGGCCGAGCCGAGCTCGGGGTGCCGATGAAGATCTCAAACCAACCAAACCTATCCCCCACATGCGAGCCTTCGGACCTGCCAGCTAGATGAGAGCCCGCGCAGCGGGTCTACCTGGGGCCGAGCCGAGCTCGGGGTGCCGATGAAGATCTCAAACCAATCAAACCTATCCCCCACAGGCGAGCCTTCGGACCTGCCAGCTAGATGAGAGCCTGCGCAGCGGGTCTACCTGGGGCCGAGCCGAGCTCGGGGTGCCGATGAAGATCTCAAACTAACCAAACCTATCCCCCACAGGCAAGCCTTCGGACCTGCCAGCTAGATGAGAGCCTGCGCAGCGGGTCTACCTGGGGCCGAGCCGGGCTCGGGGTGCCGATGAAGATCTCAAACCAACCAAACTTATCTCCCACAGGCGAGCCTTCGGACCTGCCAGCTAGATGAGAGCCTGCGCAGCGGGTCTACCTGGGGCCGAGCCGGGCTCGGGGTGCCGATGAAGATCTCAAACCAACCAAACCTATCCCCCACAGGCGAGCCTTCGGACCTGCCAGCTAGATGAGAGCCTGCGCAGCGGGTCTACCTGGGGCCGAGCCGGTCTCGGGGTGCCGATGAAGATCTCAAATCAATCAAACCTATCCCCCACAGGCGAGCCTTCGGACCTGCCAGCTAGATGAGAGCCTGCCCAGCGGGTCTACCTGGGGCCGAGCCGGGCTCGGGGTGCCGATGAAGATCTCAAACCAACCAAACCTATCCCCCACAGGCGAGCCTTCGGACCTGCCAGCTCGATGAGAGCCTGCGCAGCGGGTCTACCTGGGGCCGAGCCAGGCTCGGGGTGCCGATGAAGATCTCAAACCAACCAAACCTATCCCCCACAGGCGAGCCTTCGGACCTGCCAGCTAGATGAGAGCCTGCGCAGCGGGTCTACCTGGGGCCGAGCCGAGCTCGGGGTGCCGATGAAGATCTCAAACCAACCAAACCTATCCCCCACAGGCGAGCCTTCGGACCTGCCAGCTAGATGAGAGCCTGCGCAGCGGGTCTGCCTGGGGCCGAGCCGAGCTCGGGGTGGCGATGAAGATCTCAAACCAACCAAACCTATCCCCCACAGGCGAGCCTTTGGACCTGCCAGCTAGATGAGAGCCTGCGCAGCGGGTCTACCTGGGGCCGAGCCGAGCTCGGGGTGCCGATGAAGATCTCAAACCAAGCAAACCTATCCCCCACAGGCGAGCCTTCGGACCTGCCAGCTAGATGAGAGCCTGCGCAGCGGGTCTACCTGGGGCCGAGCCGAGCTCGGGGTGCCGATGAAGATCTCAAACCAACCAAACCTATCCCCCACAGGCGAGCCTTCGGACCTGCCAGCTAGATGAGAGCCTGCGCAGCGGGTCTGCCTGGGGCCGAGCCGAGCTCGGGGTGCCGATGAAGATCTCAAACCAACCAAACCTATCCCCCACAGGCGAGCCTTCGGACCTGCCAGCTAGATGAGAGCCTGCGCAGCGGGTCTGCCTGGGGCCGAGCCGAGCTCGGGGTGCCGATGAAGATCTCAAACCAACCAAACCTATCCCCCACAGGCGAGCCTTCGGACCTGCCAGCTAGATGAGAGCATGCGCAGCGGGTCTACCTGGGGCCGAGCCGAGCTCGGGGTGTCGATGAAGATCTCAAACCAACCAAACCTATCCCCCACAGGCGAGCCTTCGGACCTGCCAGCTAGATGAGAGTCTGTGCAGCGGGTCTACCTGGGGCCGAGCCGGGCTCGGGGTGCCGATGAAGATCTCAAACCAACCAAACCTATCCCCCACAGGCGAGCCTTCGGACCTGCCAGCTAGATGAGAGCCTGCGCAGCGGGTCTACCTGGGGCCGAGCCGGGCTCGGGGTGCCGATGAAGATCTCAAACCAACCAAACCTATCCCCCACAGGCGAGCCTTCGGACCTGCCAGCTAGATGAGAGCCTGCGCAGCGGGTCTACCTGGGGCCGAGCCGGGCTCGGGGTATCACAAAACATTCAACTATGTTATGCTATGAAAAATTCGACACTAGTTAAAAGAGAATCAATCGGTATAATATAACAAGTTCATTTTTGAGATACATGATTACATCCTTCTCCCTTCAGGGGTAGAAGCGCTTTAGATCATCACCACTCCAAGTGTGGCTTAGGGCTCTTCCCTCCACGTCCTGGAGGTAGTATCCCCCTGTTCCGAGGACTTCCTTTATAATGTATGGACCTTCCCAGTTCGGGTGGAGCTTACCCACAGGAGCCGATCTTCCCGCCGCGTCGACCTTTCTCAACACCAGATCCCCCTTAGCAAACTGTTTGATCCTGACATGCTTATCAAAATGCTTGGCCATCCGTCGCTTGATCTCTTCTTGCCTGATAGCTGCCACATCTCGCAGTTCCTCCACCATATCTAACGAGAGGCGCTGCCCCTCCTCGTTCTCCACCCTCCATGCCTCGTCTCCTTCGCCCGCGGCTGTGACTCGCGGGGACCGGACCTCAAACTCCACCGGTAGGACGGCTTCACACCCATGAGAGAGCTTGAAGGGGGTCTCACCGGTGGCTGTGTTCGGAGTTGTTCGTAGTGCCCACAGGACCGATGGGAGCTGTTCCACCCAATTTCCCTTCAAGTTTTCCACCTTCTTCTTTAGTAGATTTATAATGATTTTGTTTGCTGCTTCCACTTGGCCGTTACTCCGAGGGTGATGGACGGAGGCAAACCGGAGATCTATCCCGAGTTGAGCGCAGAAGCTGATGAACTCCTCGCTGGCAAACTGGGGGCCGTTATCGGTCACTATTGCTTGGGGCAATCCATGCCTACAAATGATTTCCCCCCAGATGAAATTCCTTATGACCTGCGAGGTGACCTTGGCCAAGGCTTTGACCTCTAGCCACTTTGAGAAATAATCAACCATGACCAAGAGGAACCTCCCCTGCCCACTAGCCGGAGGAAAGGGCCCAACTAAGTCCATTCCCCAGATGGCAAATGGCCATGGTGCCGTGATACTCCGTAGTCTTTGAGCTGCCAAGAGTTGGAGGGGGGCGTAGAGTTGACATTTTTGACACCTCCTTGCAAACTCCATGACATCCTTCCTTAGGGTGGGCCAGAAGTAGCCCTGTCTGACCACCCTGGCCTCCAGCGTCCTTCCTCCCGAGTGGCTGCCGCACTCGCCCGAATGCACTTCCCTTAAAATCTTCGGGATTTCTTCTTCGGTTGCACATCTGGCTAGAAGCCCTGACAACATTTTGCGATGCAGACCTCCCTCCATCATCAAGTAGTGAGCCGCCTTGCGCTTGAAGCTTCTCCCCACCTTGGTCCCCTCAGGCAGTTCACCGGTGGTTAGGAAGGCCACAAATGGATCTATCCACGAGGGTTGCCGATCCACAAGCATCAACTCTCCTTCCTCGATAGCTGGTCGGAACAGCTCCGTCAAGGTCTCTCCTACCTGAGGCCCGAACTTGGCCAGTCGATCGGCGGCTACACTTTCTTCCCTTGGAACATGTTGAATTGAGAAAGACCGGAATCCTCCGATGATCGCCCTTACCTTGGAGAGGTATCTGATGAGGGTGGGTTCCCGAGCTTCAAACTCTCCCCGGATCTGCGATGTCACTACCTTTGAGTCAGTGACAACTTCCACCTCCTGAATCCCCAGCTCCTTTGCCAGGCGAAGGCCAGCAATAACGGCCTCATACTCTGCTTGATTGTTGGTCACTGGGAAATGTAAAATGACTGCTTGCTCTATGGTTACCCCCTGGGGACTTGTCAACACCACCCCTGCCCCTAGGGAGTGCCTTCCTGAGGCCCCATCAACCATTAACTTCCATGCTTCTCGCGGTTGCTGCTCTTCCCCCCCGACCTCAACAACGTAGTCTGCTAGAAAGTCCGCCACTGCCTGTGCCTTGATGGAGAGCCTTGGTACAAAGGAGATGTCGAACTCGCTTAGCTCAATGGACCACTTAGCCAGCCTCCCCGAGTGCTCCACTCCTTCGAAGACCTTGCGAAGAGGGTGGTCGGTCACCACCTTAATCGAATGCGCTTGAAAGTACGGCCGGAGCTTTCTGGCCGAGATGACCAAGGCATAAGCGAGCTTTTCCAGGATAGGGTAGCGAAGCTCTGCTTTTTTCAATATCTGGCTGACGTAATAGATGGGAAGCTGCTTCTTTCCTTCTTCCCTTACTAGGACGGAGCTCACCGCCTCCGCCCCTACTCCGAGGTACAAGGTCAGGTCCTCCCCATCCTTTGGGCTCTGAAGGAGGGGAGCCTGAGAGAGTTGTATTTTCAGCCCTTGGAAGGCCTCTTCGCACTCGACCGTCCATTCGAACCTTTGATTCCCCCGCAGCACTTTAAAGAATGAAGAACACTTATCTCCTGCCCGGGAGAGGAACCTGCTTAGCCCAGCCAGCTTGCCTGTCAAGCGCTGGACCTCCTTGACGTCGCGAGGTGACTCCAAATCCAGGATGGCCTTGACTTTGTCCGGGTTGGGTTCCACTCCTTCCGGAGTCAGGAGATGCCCGAGGAACTTCCCGCGGCTTGCCCCGAAGACACACTTCAAGGGATTCAGCCTCATTTTAAACCTTCTCAGGGTGGCGAATGTTTCCTCGAGGTCTTGCAGGTGTGAAACTATGCTCTTGCTTTTGATCATTAGGTCGTCAACGTAGACCTCCAAGTTCCTCCCCCTCTGGTCCCGGAAGACCCGATCCATCATGCGCTGATAGGTAGCCCCTGCGTTCTTTAACCCAAAGGGCATCATCTTGTAACTGAAGCATCCATCCCTCATGATGAAGGAAACATCCTTGGTGTCAGGAGGGTGCATCCGGATCTGGTGATAACCTGAAAAAGCATCTAAAAAACTCATGACAGAAAAACCGACGGCTGAATCAACCAGCGCGTCGATCCGAGGCAGGGGATAGCAATCCTTGGGGCATGATTTATTCAACAAAGAAAAGTCAACACACATCCTCCATTTACCACATCCCTTCTTCACCATTACCACATTGGAGATCCAGCCTGGATACTGGATCTCTGAGATGAAGCCCGCCTCCAGGAGCTTCTTGACCTCCTCGCGAATGGGCTCCTCCAGCTTTGTAGCGATGGCCCTCATCTTCTGACGGATGGGGCGGGCGCGGGGATCCAGGTTCAGGCGGTGGCAAGATACATCGGCGTCGATGCCCGGCATGTCCACCGCGCTCCAAGCGAAGACGTCAACGTTGCTTTGAATGCAAGCTCGCACCTGCTCCCGGGCCTCGAGACTCAACCCCCCGCTGACCCGCACCCTTTGCACCTCTCCTGCTTTGGTGAAGACCTCCATCTCCACCACTTCTTCAGCCGGTTCCAGCCGCGACTGCTCCCAACCGGTTCTTGCCTCTTCCTCCAGCTCCAGCTCTCCTTTTTCCTCCTCAATCTCCATCGCTTCTATCCCCCTCTGCTGCTGCTGCTCGGCTCCTACGCCTCCTGGGACCTCTCCCTCGACTTCTCTCGCCGCCTGCTCTTCTACTTCCACTGCCCTTTACGGGCTTTCCTGCCCATCGCTCCTCCGTATCACCTGCACATCCCCTCGCATCTTCTCTGTCTCTTTCTCTCCGGCTTCCTCTCCAGCTTCCTTCCTTACCTCCTCAAGAACCATCTCCTCTTCCTCCACAACTTCCTCTAGGGCCGCCATCTCTATTTCCAACTCTTCCGCCTCTGCCATCCACGAAATGGTGTTGACTGCCGTAACGTAACATTGCCTTGCCACCTTTGGGTCTCCTCTGACCCTGACCTGCACCCCCCCATTGTTGAACTTGAGGCACTGATGGAACGAGGAGGGGACGCAGCGAAAGGCGCTGATGAGGGGACGCCCAAAGATGGCATTATAGCTGCTCGGGGCGTCCACGATCACGAACCTGCAGTTCCGCGACACGCCCCCCAACCTTACGTGTAACCCTACTCCTCCTTCTACCTCCTTCCTCTCCCCGGAGAACCCGAACAGAGGTCCATCCGATGCCAAGATCCTCTTCCCTTCAACCCTCATCTCATCAAAAGCTTTCTTGAAGATGACATTAACCGAGCTCCCGTTATCTACCAGTATCCTTGAAACGGTATAGTTCTCCACCGCCGTCTGGATCACCAGGGCGTCACAGAATGGATCTTCATAGTCTGGCATGTCCGCTGATGAGAAAGTAATCTTTTCTTCTGGTGGAGGAACCTGGGAGGTTGAGGCCACCCCTCTCCGGTACATGGTTTGAAGACTCCCCTTACGGGTTGCCTCAATCCCCACTCCTCCATGAATCACCCCGATTCCTCCCCGGGTCCCTACATCCACCCGGTCTTCGCACTTGTCCTCCGCTTCGCCCTGCTGCACCTCCACTATCCTCATCGGTGGATCCTGCCTCCCTGCTCCTCTGGCCTCCCTCAGCTCTAAGAACTCTGGGCAGGTGGCCGTCGCGTGACCCTCCTCCTGGTGGAAGTCACAAAAGAGCAACGCCTCCCCGCCCCTTCTCCCATCTCCCCTTCCTCTTCTTCCTCCTCGAGCTCCCCTGGCTGCTCCTCTCCCCCTTCCTACCTCCATGGCCTCCTGCGGTGGTGGGGGACGATCCCTCGGCTCCTGCCTCCATGCCGGTCGATCGAACCTCCGGGGCTCCCGCAGGTTATCTCTCCCCCGAAAGCCTTCTCCTGGGCCTTGGGGGCGACCCTCCTGGGGCCTCCAACCCAACCGGTTGACTGGCTCCCGGGCCCCCCAACCCTGCTGCTGCCCAAACCTTCGGGGCTCCTCCCTTCTCCTTTCTTCCCTCAGCTCCCTCTGCTCTCTCGACTCCTTCTGTCTCCCCGCTGCTGGTTCCTTCCCGTCATCCTCTGCTAGCTTGGCCAACTTCCTGGCGAATGCTGGATTTGCTCTCTCGAAATCAATCTCCTTTGCCGCCCTCTCCATGAGCTCCTCAAAGGAGAGGGGGGGCATCCTCTTCAATTCCATGCTAAAAAATCCCGGTCTCAGCCCCAGGGTGAAGGCCAGCATCAGTGCGTACCCTGGAACCTCCTGGACCAGAAGGATCTCCTCCTTAAACCGGTCGACATAGTGACCCAACGTCTCATCCGGCCTCTGCCTCACCGCAAACAGACACTCCGCTTCCTTCTTCCGCTTCTTTGAGGTTGAGAATCTTAACAGGAAACTTCTCCGCAGATCTTCAAAACAGTATATTGACCTTGCTGGCAACTGGTGGAACCAGTCCCGAGCCTTCTCTTTCAACGTGATGGCGAACAGCCGGCACTTGAAGGCGTCCGTCATCTGTCTTATTGACACAACGTCTTCAAACCACTGTACGTGCTGCACCGGGTCATCCTTCCCTGAGTAGTAGGACATGTCGGGCTCCCGGAACCCCTCCGGTACCGGAGCCGAGATGATGAGCTCGCTAAATGGGCTCTCGCCTCCTGCCTGGCGAGAAGTCACGTCTCGCGGCCTCGGCTGGCTCGCCCGATCCGCGAGACCGTGCCCTGGGAAGAGTTCCCGCACCGCCGCCTCCTTCTCGCCTGGCTCTGTTAATGCCTCCTTGCCCGGGCGCTGGCTCTGGCCTGGGAATAGCTCCCGCGCCGCCATATCTCTCTCTCCAGCCTCGCCCGGGACCTCCTTTCCTGGGCGCTGCCCTGGGGCGTTCTCGCCCAAGAGCGGAACCTCTTCTATAGGGACCTGAGGGGTGGCCCACTCGCCTCTCGCCGAGAAGGCCAAGCTGATCGTCTGCAGAACCTCTCGCCTGAACTCATCCAGCATCCTCTTCGTCGCTTCCTCTCCCCGGGTGGGGGAGCCTCCAGAACCTGACCCTTCACCTTCCCCTCCTGCCATGGGACAAAACTTAAGGCTTTCTTGAATCGGCTGCCTTCCACGCTCACCGCACCAGAACTGTTGAAGCCAAATATGACCCCAACTGAAGTTCGAAGAAAAAGGGGTGCAGCCAAAACCTACTTCTCTCAAGTCTCACCCCTTGACTGGATTCTAAGGACCTAAGACTGACCCAAAAGCCTCAGCAGGGAGGTCCCACCTCATCACCCGGAAGATCTCTGAGAGCTTCCCCTCCAAAGCCAAAGCTGGGCTAGGAGCTCCTCAGAAAGCACTAGAATTTGGGAGACAATGATAGCCTGCTTTCTAAGGAGCCCTTATGGGTCTATTTATGGCATTTTGCTGTCCTGAATTTACTGAAAAGCCCCTGGTTGGTCTGCCAATAGCCAAAACCCGCTGTTTTTCTGAGGGTACTGAAGTAATTTCTCCTGAGGGCAATTAGGACATTCTTCCAAAGACCCTGGGCCCCACTCGGCGAGAGCTGGTGCCGAGACCTTTCGGCCCAGGGCGTGGCGCGAACGTTCTCGCCCAGCGCAAGCGAGAACTCTTCGGGATTGAGGCTTGGTTTGGGCGAGAGCGCTTCCGCGCAGTCCGCGCTTGGCGCTCTCGACCCACGGTTTCTCTTTTATAGCATCCGGCGAGAGCGTTTCCGCCTTCTGTGGGCGAGATCCTCCTTAGGGCGGGACCACTTTGGCTAACCCTCCTGTGACCATTGTGCCTCCTTGTCTGGCTCAGCGAATATGGGGTTGTACACATATGTTTTTAACTACATTCAGCGTCAAAGAGCAACTTTAATTGAAAGTGGCGACGCAACTAGCTTGCATCACATATTACAAGAGAAATAGTCAAATGATAACATGTTCTCGTATTATGTTCAAACAGATGAGCAGAAAAGGTTGACGAGTTTCTTTTGGATGGATGGTCATAGTAAACTGGATTACGATTGTTTTGGTGACGTTTTAATTTTTGATACAACATATCGTTTGAATAAGTAGTCTTGCATGCGCTCCTTTTATTGCGGTGAACCATCATTGGCAGAACATTTTCGTAGGGGGGGCTTTCATTGCGGAAGAAACTATTGATTCGTTCTGTTGGGTTTTTGAGTCATTATTGAAGTGTGTTGGTAGCAAGGAACTCATAACTATTTTTACAGATCAAGACCAAGTTATGTCTACTGCTATTGAGCGAGTGTTCGCCAAGACTCGTCATCGGTTGTGCCAATGGCACATCTGCAAAAAAGCACCTTCTAAAGTTCCTAGCTTTAACAGCGATAGTAGCATTCGGGTTTTTTTCTATCGATGCATGACGAAATGTGATGGAGACATTGAATTTGATAGATATTGGTATGAAATGATCATGCGAGGAAATTTGCAGGATAATAGATGGTTGAACGATTTGCAGAACGCAAAGAGGAAGTGGTCTACTGCATTTAATAAGGATGTGCTCGATCTTGGAATTTTATCAACCCAGAGAAGCGAATCGGCTAATAATTGTTTGCATGGGTGTTCTAAAGGCACTAGTTCTCTAGTAGAGAGTGTTTTCTTGGCTTAGAAAGACTTGTCGCATCATGGCGTAGGGGTGAGCGTGAGCAAGATTTCAAAAGCAAGCATGGTGTGGTTACCTTGAAGCATAAGACATGTGTTTGTCTGAAGCACGCATCAAAACTATGCACTACAAAAGTGTACGCTGTTTTTGAGAAGGCATACACAGAGGGGGTGCTTGGATTAAGCATTGTGGATGAAACACAATATGATGATGAGCACATATTGTTTGTAACAAAGAATTGTGATGGTTCCGAGGATGACAAGAGATGGTATGTAAACTTCAACTCAACCACATTTGATTCAGATTGTTCGTGTAGAGGATTTGAGACCAAAGGGCTACTATGTCAACATATTTTAAGAGTTTATAATTTGAGGAATGTAAAGCAAATTCCACTGAAATATGTGCTCAAACGATTCACTATTGATGCAAAAAACGGCATGTACATTCCTAATATACTATCTATTACAGAGTATGATTCAAACAAGATATTCAGGAACCACCTCATGCGTTCTAATTACAATTTAGCTACACGCATTGAGAACTGCAGGTCTGCAAAAATTCACGTGATGAAAGTTATGAATGAGTTGATAAAGTATACTGATGAGATGTTGGATAAAGATGAGAGGGAAAAGAACGGATTTGTAGAAGAGGGAAATTCTAATAATCCCCCAACTATTTTGGATCCACCTATGAAACGACGAAAAGGTGCAAGCAATGCTTGTATGAAGGACCACTGGGAACGAGAGACTAACAAAAGATGTACTTACTTGATAACTTTTTCTTTGTTTTTCATGATGTAGTTTACCTCATTTATTAGTAAGGAATTATGCTAATGTTTTTCTTCTATTGACTTGTAGGGAAAAAAGGTTTGGCCCAATTCTTTTGATATTATTGGTGATGATGACCCAAGCTCGTGTAAGGAGTTATACTTTTTGGGTGATTGTAGTGACAAACACCATTCAAGTAGTAATGCATGTTATTTCTGGAACTACAAATGTACTCAGGTTTTTGGACTGTAACTAATATGGTTTTTAGAACTATAATAGTTAGTAGTACTGTATCTTGCAGTACGATTACAGTTAAATTTTTTAAACTGCAATTGTAGCAAATATATTATTTTTTGGGAGATTAGCTGACCAAGCAATTCGCTTGTGGGAGATTAGCTGAGCAAGCAATTTACAGTCTATTTACTATCCAACACAGACTACAAAATTACAAACCAATTATCATTGTAATTACAAATATTCTTTACAGTTTCAAAATATAAATCAAAATTATATTAACGGCAAATACCAATTATCATTGTTAAAATTTGTAGTTGCGGTTGCTCCTACAGATTACGGTTAGTTTAAACCAACATACAGTTCAAATTTAGAGTTCGAAATATCATTATAACCGAACGACGACAAATATTTAATGCTGCGCAAAAACTAAAATTAATGTTTAATGTGAACTAATTTCAGAAAATGTTGCAAGTAAATTCGAGGCAATTTCGGCCCGGAATTTTGCCGTCTCAGCAAGCCAAGAAGAACATTCATTCCAGGACATAGGCTTGTTTGATAGTACCACCTCCATAAATTTTAGAACAAATACGCCGCAATCATCTCCATTTGCTTGTTGAGGTAATCCAGTAACTTCAACTATTGGCCAATCTTCAATATCAGATGGAAGAGCTTTGGTTGCCTCTTCATTGAGTAATTTTACCTGCAAGATAATTCATAAAATTAATAAATATTTTAAATTTTTAAAGTTAGTTCATTATTTTTTTTTCCAAATCTTACCAAGGCTGGTAGTCCTGAACGGTGACGCTTTGATTTCATCGAGTCGTAAAACTCTCATTTCAATTCCTTTATGAGGCAGACCAATAATGCCCAATGATTTGTTAGGTGCCACGGCATGGTAATTACCTCACTATTTTTGACACTGAGTCTTGTTAAATGGCTAATTAAACACCTAGTATTTTGGGTATTCGTTCTCCTGTAATACTGTGGAGCAACGTTAGTAAACATAAACACAATATGTAACATAAGTTATAAAACTTTGATAGTGTACTTACAGCATAGTCCGATGAAACATAAAGAAAACTCTTTTGATTCCCCTTTGATAGCTTCAGTTTGGAACTAAGTGTCAATGCATATGCATTTAAATGTGTATTGTGCAACCAGCGACCTTCAAGTAAGTCATCCATTCCTCCTCGTGTCATCAAGATGTTTCCACTTTTGAAAACAGTGTCGGAACTAAAAATAGCAAATAAAAAAGTAACTATGATGCATGGTTTTATAAAAATATATAAATTATATACAAGAGCGGTATTACCTTTCTGTGAATTTTTCCAAAATAGTATCTATAATCTTACGCTCTGCAGCTGATATGTATGGTTTGCCTGGATAACTATGCTTCTCTTTTACCTTATATTTGTCTTTCAAAGGTCTATCTATTTCTTTCTGTTTTTTTAGAAATTCTAGTCTTCACATTTTTTACTAGACTACTAATAAGAATATTATCCTCCTTTTCCGGTTTTATTTTCACTATAGAAAGAGGTGGATTTTGAACAGAATCAGTTTCTGGAGGCGGCGGAGATGTTGGACTGGTTTTTTGTTGTTGCGGCTGCGGTCGACCATAAGTACTGCCTTCCAATCTTACAAACCATGATTCACAAAAAATTTTTAAGGAGTCCACCACCTTCTGGACTTCCTCTTTAATAAATGATTGTAGACGGACCTCTACTCCTCGCCATCGCTCGTCAAATAAGGATTCTTCAGCTCTCATTCTTTCCTGATTTCTTACCTTCTTCGTCATTTCTTTCCTATTCTTCCTCAACAACTTCATTTCTTTTTTAGTAGCAACTCGTTGTTCTTCAGTACTGACAACATAATTGTCTATCTCAGTTTTTAACTCGTAATCAAATTCTTCCTCTTTGGTATCATTCTTCTTCTTCTCCACATGTTCGAAGTTTGAATCATCCTCTTCTTCTGTCAGTAAACATTTCTCTGTTTTCAGAATGTTCAAAAACTTGGGTTTTACCTACAGTACAACCAACAAAAAAAGTTTTCAACACACTGTAATTAAATCACATTACATCTACAGTACTTATTTAAGGCTTACTGACCTCATATGACGTACACAGTTCGGTAAGTAAATTAAAGCAAAATTGTGCCCGATAACTTTTCTTAGATGACCACCTACAAATTCTTGGTCTTGTCATATCATGAACAACCATTTGGACATTTGTGTGTTCGTATAGCCAAACCTAGAACCAAAAATAGTATGAATACAAAAGAAATAATATAGAGAGCACACATTGCAATTTACACTCCTTACCAATAATATAGTTGTGCAACCCTCCAGGTATCCCAAATTTAACCAACTTTCTTTACTACACTAGCTTCACTTAAAGCGTCAACCTGTGATAGCAAAAACCGATGTATTGCCTTCGGCCAGTTGTACTCTACGAAGGTTAATAAACAATTTATTTTATTCAAGGAGGTCGGGATCTTCATCCTTTTCAATGGAAAGAAGAAAACATTCACTAAATATCTGACTAGGATATCCACTCTCCTGCTCTCCAACATCGGAGACCAATCTTGATCAGCGAGATCATGAATTTCTTCAATCAAATCTTTATGCGTTAAATCAATGCAGGGCACTCTAACAAACGTAAAGTCTTTTTCGCGGTTCGGTAGACCCAAGATCAGTGCCACCTCATTAACAGTAAATTTCAAGTAGTTATTTCCTATCAAAAAAGCATGTTTATTCCTACTAAATGCTCTTACAAGAACATAAAGTAATGAGATATTTTGAGGTAAACTAGGCATCTCAAACAACTGAAGAACACCAACTTCCCTCAAAAACCGCTTAGAGTCCTCCTCCAGAACATCTAACAAAGGACGTGCATTCATTTTGAAAGTCGAAACAGCACATCTACAGTTCAGATAGTTACTACCAGGCACTACAACAAAAGTTTCGAATTAGCACATATATGTAGAAATACACCTCATATAATGTGTAAGTGCTCTTACTTGTTGTTTTGAACGAAAGAGATCTTCCAAATTAGATGGATTTTGTTTGAGATCACCTATGGAGAAGATGTATTACAAAAAAATATACATAATGTTTATTTTGAGTGGAATTACAGTTGTAAGTTTCATTTGTAATTCTGAGTGGAACTTACAGTTGTAAGTTCTACTTGTAATTACGAGTGGAACTTACAGTTGTAAGTTCCAGTTGTAATTATCAGTGGAACTTACAGTTGTAAGTTCCAGTTGTAATTATCAGTGAAACTTACAGTTGTAAGTTCCAGTTGTAATTACGATTGTAACTTACTGTTGTAAGTTCCAGTCATAATTATGAGTGGAACTTACAGTTGTAAGTTCCGGTTTTATTTGTATTAAAACTTTACAGTTCTAAGTTCTCGATTGTTTACAGTTCCATTCTTGTAGTATCAGATATCCTAGTACTTGACTGTTTACAGTTCCAGTTGTAAGTATAAGGGGAACTTACAACTGTAAGAACAGGAGATGCAAACAAACTTTAACTGATATTTGTCAGTACAAGACTGGAACTCGAAATAATAAAGGACTAACAACTGGAATAGTGAAACATCATAAAAAAAATTAACTGAGAGTGCATTTCTCAGGGAAGAAAGCTTGAACCTACAACTGGAATATCTAAATGATTGGAACTGTAAACAACCCATGAACTGAGATAGCTGCTACTACAAGAATTGAACGGTAAATAATGGAGAACTTAGAACTGGAAACCTAAACCCATTAAAAAAAATTGAACGAGACAATATAGAAGTCCAATTTACAAAAAAATAAGTTTTGCTGAGATCTCAATTTTTGCTACACCGGAAAAGTACAAAAAAAATAAATCTTTATCTGCGAGATCATTTCTCATAGTAAGAATTATTGAACCTATAACTGGAATATCTTGATGATTAGAACTGTAAACAACCCATGAACTGGGATATCTGCTAATACAAGAATTGAACTGTAAATAAGCGAGAACTTACAACTGGAAAGCTAAACCCTAAAAAAAAATTAAACAAGACGATAGAAGTCCTGCGAAACATAAATCGACTAGATTTTCGAGGGGAGAAGCCGGAGGAAGAGTCGAAGCGTACCAAAATCCTGCAATGGCGGCAAGGTTGGAGTAGTTCTTCTCGGAGGAGAAAGGTTGAAGGCCGGATGAAGATGGAGCCGTTCGACGTTTCCGCCGCGTTCGACGTTTCCGCCGTTCGAAGCGTATGATGCAATGGCGGCAAGGTTGGAGTAGTTCTTCTCGGAGAAGAAAGGTTGAAGGCCGGATGAAGATGGAGTCGTTCGACGTTTCCGTCGTTCGAAGCGTATGATGCAATGGCGGCAAGGTTGAAGGCTCAGGCGATGTTTTTGGGAGAAGAGTTTTCCGCCCAAATTGACGGAGAAGCGGGAGGGAGCGCGAAAAATAAGATAATAGGTGCTTATTTATTTACGGACCATCACATCATACGTTTAACGTATACAAAATTTGACGCACGCTATCGGCCACCATTCTTTCCCAATTTCTGGCGCATCTGAATTCACCAATCAACTACCCAACCAGCATCATCTTTAGCCAATTGCATCTCGTCTGCTGACGAGCTAGGGTTTTCTCTCATCATGCCTAATTAGATCATCCTAAATTTATAGAGAATTTAGGATGTGAATAGTTTTCTCCCCATGATCTCCACCAACTTTGTGGGATCGTGAGTTTGAACGCAATACGCGATCACCACACGTATACACCGTCCGATCCAGTACCGCGACTGGCCGCCGGCGCTGCCATCACCGGAGTCGGGGGGCCCGTCACCGGCCGGCGACGCCGGGGCCGTGCCGCAACCGCCCCTCCCCGCGGACGCCTCCTGCAGCGGCTGCGAGGTTTCGCCCGCAAGAGGAGGTCGTGCCCGGCCGCCCTTCCTCGCGGCCAACTCCAGCAGCCGCAGGGTTCCGCCGGCAAATGGCAGCCGCGCCCGGCCGCCCCTCACCACGGCTGCCTCCCGCGGTCAAGGGATTCCGCCCGCGCGAGGCGGTCGTGCCCGGTCATCCCTCCCCGGGGTCGCGGGGCGCTGCCCGCAAGGGGTGTATGTGCCCGCCATCCCCTGCCCGCGGCCGCCTCTCGCAGCCGTCGGAGCTACCCGCAAGGGGCGGCCTATCCCGGTCGCCCCTCCCGCGGTCTCTCCCGCGGGCCGAGGCTCCTCCTCTCCCCTCCCCGGCAACCGCCCGCCGATGAGATGGTCGTTCTTTCGTAGCGGGCCTTCTCTGTTGTCCGATCATTCTGCTGCGATCGTCGCCGTCCATTTCGTGGATAACCACCCAAATAACCACATGATTGGTAGGGGCATCATTATTTAAAAATCGGTCTGCGTTTAGTAAAAATTATACACAAAATATTTGGCCAAAACTATATTAAATGTGGTCTACAAATAGTAATTATTGGCGGTTACGGTGTGCGGATAGCCGTGTAACCACCATAACCACCTCCTGCAGCATATAAAAAGGCCACAAGACCCCTTTCATTTCTAACTTTCCTCTCTCAGTCGTCTGAAAATCTAAGTCCACGACGCTCCCAAGAAGAAAACGTTCTGCGCGACATTCCGCGAAGCCTCATGCGTGTGCAGCGCCACTCAAGTCATCGCCCATGCATCTCTATGCGCTCCACCGCAAAGTTCGTCAAGCAACATTCGGAAACTCTCCATCAAAGAAGCATAAAGAAGTACCGGCTTTGTGTGAGGCGACTTATCGTCCACCAAGCACTCTCAATCTCTCACCTCAACTATTATAACAAGGAGCGGCTTGACACATGGCACATTACACCAACTTGTTTTCATCTATATCTGACTAAATTAACACTCATATGACGCGTCTTATTAATAATTGTAAAGATTGCATTTGAGGCTTTTCATTATTGGCATATTTATGATATAATTGTTACCGGTCTAAGTGAATCGTCCTAGGAAGCGAGTTGAGCGCACAAGCAGATACAAAAAATTTCCAACGGCTAACAAATACATTTTTACGTGGAAAACCCCTGAAGAGGGTAAAAAAACTGCAGGATCGGGACTGTACCGACCAAATTCCACTATATTTCTAGTTGTTACAAGTAGTCAAACGCATGAGAGAGGCTGACCACTGCTCGTTACAAGAAGAGTGAGAGAATTTCACAGGAAGAGAAGGGAGATTTTCAAAAAACAAAGGTCACCTTCAAAGATTTCATCACAGGTAACTTGAAGATTTTATTTGGCCTCAAAAGATCTCCCTTCTCTCCCTGAGATTCTCTCTTTCTCACTCTTCAATGCACCCATGACAACTTGCAGTGACATATCACCCTCTTGCATTCGACTACTTATAACAAACATAAATATAGTAGAAATTAGTCGCACTGTCCCGACCCCATGATTTTTTCCCTTTCCGAGATTTTTTTCGCCTAAAAACTTATTTGTCAACCATTGATAATTTTTTGTGACTACTTGCTCGCTCGACTTGCTCTCAAGCTAGAACGATTCACTTCGACTGATTTACGAGTGCATTGAGTGACCCGTAAGGCCTTAACAATAATAATCCCATTTTAATCATAAAAAGTGAACTTCAATCTCAAAAGAACTCACAATCAAGTTGGCAAAAGAGTTGTAGTAATGCTAGGAAACAAAACTTGTTCAAAGCTGGGAATATGATTATATGAATATTGTTAGGAACATGTAGCACATGATTAATATGCTTATAAGGATCCATGGAAGACAAATTGGTACTAGGGCTTTGTTTGGGGGTAACGGTAGCGGTCGTGAACGCAATGATTTCTTTTTTCAGTGGCAGTTGTAATCATTGCCATGCCAAAAATATTCGATGACGACAGTGTTTTGTCCAAACTCACAAAAGCAAAAACGTTACACCAAACAGAACCTTGGCGGTATAGGGATGATAAAGTGGCAGCTGTTCTTTTTTGTTGTTGAACGAGGGGACAACTCAAATTTCCCCAGCTCATTGGAGAGGGATATGTTGAGTTTGTTATGTCTATGATACTATTCTAGAGCACTTTTTTTTTGTAACGGCCTTCTCAACCCACAACTCGAAAGGACGGCAGTCGGCACCCCCGGCACCACGCTCGAAAGGGTTCAGCCTCAACAAGTCTGCAGACCATGCACCCCAATCTCTCTTCATCCACAGACGGGTTGTTAGAAGCCGTAGCCTCCCTTCGATGAGGGGAAGTCAAGTTAAGCGTGTAGCATGAGAACTTCCCAGGAGGTCACCCATCTCAAGACTACTCTAGCCCGAGCACGCTTAACTATAAAGTACTTTCACTTCTCATCACCAATTGAGCTAGTGTTATATAAAAGAAATTTCATTGAAGGGTTTCTAATTTTTTGAAAGACAAAAATCTAGCGAACCTGTTTTGAATAGGTGCAAACCATTTTACTAATAGAAATGGGTTTGCCAACATTTCACCCTTGTGATGGGACCCTTCTCCGAACCCTCGCTGCGCGGGAATGCTTTGTGCACCGGTCTGCCTATTTTTAATGGATGTGGTTAATCAACTAGAAACATGATCTGAAATCGACACTTACCGAACTTTCTCCAGCGTGGCTCAAATTGAACCAAAACATTCGGTGAGGCCGGCTCGCTCAAACTCAACTGCATCCACCCTACACACCATATAATACAATCAAACAAGCCAAAAATAATGTGCAAACTTTAAGCTTCCCATAGACATGAAGGAAATGTTCTAAATAATGTGTATATATAAGACATAAATTCTAAAAAAATGTCAGAGATCTTTAAACCAAAGAAAATCCATTATTAATAGTATGGTTTAGGAAGGAAATGTTCCAGAAACCTTTCTATAGTCTCCCAAAAAGAACCCACTGAATGCTACATTTATACTGCTGCTACTGATATAGATTTCTGAACAGTTGAAAGACATCTCTCCAAAAGACTTGGGCAGAATAAAAAGAAGCTGGAGAAAATACTGTACATGGTTTCCTTATTCTGATTATTTGGAGATGTAGCTCTGGCTTTACCGTGAAACTGAATCATTAATCTGAAACTGGGTTTTGAGAGGCTGTAGCCCCGCAAGGATCAGCCTTTTTGTGAGAGGAACCCAAGTCCCCTTGATCGTCATCTTTCGCCTTAGAATTAAGAAACCGACCGCCATTTCCCCTCGCTCTTCTCAGAGCGTGCAAGTGTCGAGACTCGTGAATATATGGCTGCATAAAGTGGAAGAGCGGAATCAGCGATTGGATTATCTAACCAATCATAATATCAGGTTGTTGAAACAACAGACTAAAATTTGGGATTTCAAATTGGCGTTGACTGGCTCGTAATTCAGTATATTATGTGAGTATAAATGTTGACTGGCTAGAATTTCAGTATATAATGGAGTATAAATGTTGCCGATGCAAATGATGCATCTGCTGGTTCGCACTTTGGCAAGATAACAAATTTCTTCAATCAAACAGGACGGAAAAAGAAACAAGGAGACAAACAAGGTGATATCTGATTTCACTTTAATTCCTTTAACATTACCATTATAATTCCCTCTCTTTGAATTCCTTCATGCCAAATCAGGTCAACAAAATGAATAAAGCAGGTAGAAAATACCTTTCGACATTTTATCAATTTATTTTCAGATTCGGCTTTGGCACGAGATTGACGCCGCCTTAAAATCCCATGATATTGTTTTGCATTTACATACACCGGCTCTTCAACAGTATCAACGGGCAATGGCACACCAGGTTGACCGATTCCTATCAAGTTTGGATGTATCTGGAATTCATTAAATTATTGAAATTAGAGAGTAATTTAAGATAAGATAATAGTCAAACATTATACAAAAATTGAAAAAAAAAAAAAAACTATACCACTGGTTGACCGGCATAAGCAGCAATGATGCCTGTGTAGTAGGGATCAATATACGGGTAGGCCACTGGAGCCTGCCAAAATCACACACTCTGGATGATCCAAAGTTCATTATAAACTTTAAAAAACAGTAGTAAGTATTAACAGTGTGTGTACTACTGGGTGAAAGAAACATTGCATGTATTGTCCTTAGCAAAGAGTCAATTCAAATAAAAATTTAATGAGCAAAGTTATAGTTTTCCAAAGTTTCTCGAAAACCGTTACTCAAAAATTCATGCATGACATGCAATTACAACAACATTCAAGCCTTTATCCCACTATAGTGGGGTCGGCTATACGGATTCTTTGTCATCATCGTGCCCTATCTTTTGTCATAATCTCACTAATGCCTACGTACATCATGTCTTTCCTTACAGTTTCGTTCCAAGTCTTTATTGGTCTACCCCTCCCTCGTTTAACATGCCTAGTGACTAGACTCTCGCAACGCCTAACAGGTTCCTCTAATGGTCTTCTTTGTACGTGTCCAAACCATCTTAGACGAGCTTTTTGCATCTTCTCTGCAATTGGTGCTACTCTTGTCTTATCCCGGATACTTTCATTCCTAATTTTATCCAATCTCGTGTCCACACATCCACCTAAGCATTCTCATCTCCGCAACTCCCATTTTTTGCTCATGTACACAATTCACTGCCCAACACTCAGAACCATAGAGCATCGCGGGTCTAATTGTAGTACAGTAAAACTTGCCCTTAAGTTTTAGTGGTACTTTACGATCACATAAGGTCCCTGATGCGCCTCTCCACTTCAACCAACCCACTTGGATTCTCTGTGTCACATCTTTATCAATACCTCCGTCTTTTTGAACTATCGATCCAAGATATTTAAAACACTCACTGCGGGAAATATCTTGATCACTCAAATTAATAACGAAGTCATCTGTCCTTCTTGCACTGCTAAATTTAAGCTCCATATACTCCGTCTTTGTCATGCTCAACCTAAAACCCTTCTTTTCTAAAGTATCTCGCCAAGATTCAAATTTTGCGTTTACACCCTCGCACATCTCATCAACCAAAACGATATCATCTGCTAACAATAAACACCAAGGTATTGCTTGTTGGATATGTCTGGTGAGCTCATCTAAGATAAGGGTAAAGAGATAAGGGCTTAAAGCTGAACCATGATGTAAGCCAATAGTGATAGGGAATTCTTGTGCTAATCCTCCAGATGTCCTCACCCTTGTCACTGAATTTGTATACATATCTTTGATTGTGTTAATCCTCCAAATGCATGACATGCAATTGTTTAATAAAAATCAGAGTTGTAAAGAGGCGGGTTCGACAAAGTGGGAAAGAGAATGGCTTAATATAACAAAGAAAGAGGCAAGCCCGCAAGGAAGCTTGATCAACTTGTGGATTCATTCAAGCATATTGCCTTATTCATATTCGTTCTAGACACCTACGAGAGTTTACGAAACCAAGATCAATTATCGACATATCGTCGCCAACTGATATTTGACTAACACCACGAAGTTTTAAATCGAGCTCAATTTTTTCATTTAAAACCAACCACGGAAATCCCAAACCGTGTGTCCCTATTAGAAGTAAAAATTCGTTGAAACGTCTCAATTTCCCTGAGAAGGCTAAGCCTAAAAAACAAAATTCAGACGATGTAACCCAAAGTATTCACCCACATTTACAGGAAAATGATGTGAAATAAACACGTGATTGCCGAATATAAAATCAACGTGAGGTGGTGCTGACATAACATCTAAAATGGATGACTCGCCAGAGTCAAGTGTGACTTCCGGGAGTAGGGGTCAAGGTAGAAGTGCGGCAGTAAAGAGAAGTTGTGTAGTGGCCCAGGTTAAGTGTGACTTGCTGGAGTAGGGGTCCAGGTAGAAGTGCGGTAAATAGAAGCTTGGTGCCTACGACTTGTACGCTCCAGCTTGCGGAGGAGTGTTAGAAAATACTAGGAAAGATGATGTATAGGCCCATTAATATGGCTCATTTAGGTTTTTGTTTTAGTCCCACATTATTTGTATAGTTGTTTATTTCTCTCCTCTCTCCTATATATTTGTACTCATACTTGTATTTTGGGATTCAAGAAGGATATAGAAGGTTAGAACCATTCTTCCACAACTACTAATCGAAGCACACAGTAAGTTTTTTGTCGTGCGTCGACATCTCCTTGTATACTTCTCGTCGTACGTCGACATCTTCTAAAGCACGGACTTTTAGCATATTTTGATTCTCTGAGTGTACTAAAACTTTGTTTGATCACTTCTACTTGACTTAGGACTTAAACTTAAGACAAGATATTATCTATACATACAGGCATTAATCCTATGTTACTTTAATAACCTAATATATAAAATCATAAAAGGATTTTCCCAATATATGGGCCTACTCGTAGATTGTCGTAGGAATGGCTGGAAATGGAGATGACGATGGCGAAGGAGGATACCTTGGAACTGGAACCGCGGCTACCTAAGTGGGTCTTGCTTCTTAAAGGAGAGATATCAATATCTCACAATTCAGAGAAAGAAAAAAGATTATTTTTTGCATGCATTATAAGACCCAAGAGGGTATTTAAATTGGAGTACAACGAACATAGTTGGAAATAAATGACATATTTGGGCAACCGACCTAATTGGAAATAAGCGGCATACATGGACTCAAAAAAGAGGACGGACTATATATGAACGTGGCATAAAAACACAAATAAATATAAAATAACTTGTCATAAAGCTCATAACAGAATGATAAGGCTAGAACAATGAATACAGGAAGGAGGCTGGCAGTTCCTTTCATGAGAGTTGTAGCAGAAAACAGTGGAAAGAGGGGAGGTGTATGGGGACTGGAATTGATGCAATTGGAAGGTGGATTCGGCGGCAGTGGATTAATAAGGAGGAGAACTTAAGACATTGGGAGGGTTGGGGAAGATGAACAGGAAACAAAAACCTTGGAGTCGCACAAAGGGGGCTCGGAGCCGCACAAAGGGGGGCTCGGCGTCGCACTAAGCGGTTGAAATCGATCGGCGCGACCGAAGAAATGCTTCTACAAAACCGTCAATCCCCCACTCAGTCGACCCCCGCACACTTAAAAACAATAACAAAGAAATGGGGGCAGCTGAATCGAACAGCTCATATCATCTGAGTCGATCAGGTATCAAATACAACTCAAAATAAACGAATAAATGTATAAAAATGCCTCGGAACGACCATCTGGACGCATCCGCGGACTTAGATCAACCGAATGGGAGGCGGATCACCGCGATCTCCATCAATCCCCCCGACATGAAAACACTCATCTCCGCCGAGGGAATTGGTTCGACGGCTGTGGAGTAATAAAGGGAGTGAATTTAAGGTATGGGAAGGGTTGGTGAAGATGAACAGGAAACGAAAATCTGGGAGTCGCACCAAGGGGGCTCCGTGACCAAAGAAATGCTTCTGCAAAACCGTCGATCCCCCACTCAGCCAACCCATGCACACAAAAATATACAACCTAGAAATAGGCAACCTAATCGGACGGCACATATCGTCTAAGCCAATCATGTGTCAAATACAACTCGAAATAAACAAAGAAAATATATTAAAATGACTCAGAACGACCATCTTGACGCATCCGCAAACTCGGATCGTCCGAACGGGAGGCGGATCACCGCGATCTCCATCAATCCCTCTGGCTTGAAAACACTCATCTCTGGTGAGTGAACATGATCATGCTCTCGCCGTAGCCGAGGGACAATTCGTTCAAGCTCCACTGGGGAAATCTAAGTTGTAGATGATGGGCAGTCTCCCCAGCGAGCAATATATCGTAGCGTATCAAGCCCACACATGGCAAAGAAGTCATGTGTAATAATCTGAAGCACGTCTCCGGCGGTAGCCGGTAACTCTGAGTAAAATGTATCTTTGTCTGAAAGAGGAACTGGTGGAACCATCGCTGAAGTAAGGTGTCACTTATGGTGAGACTCATCGGCTGAGGCTAGGATGAAGTAGGAGGCAATAAAGGAAGTTATGACTCATACATGGGGAGAAAAAAGGGGTCCACATACATGCGCTCCTTAGAGCAAGGAATCAAGTCCTCTACATTTAATATTCGGTTTATCCCCATATTTTGATGGATGTCAAACTCACACGCATTCGTACCGATCGATCGCATTATTGTATAGGGACCCATTCGGCGAGTGCTTAAGTTTTTTGTTGTTCCTTGTGGGAACCTCTCAAATCGTATGTGACTCGTCATCTACTTCCCAATTTCAAAAATTTGATCCATCTTGTGCTGGTCTGCTTGATTTTTATAATAATCATTATTTATCACAATTTCACATTAGACAAATTAATGCAGCTCATGTGAATGATGCAAAACATATAATAAAACATAAATCAAGCAACACAGAAGAGTTCTGCACCATATATGAATGACCATGCAACAAATGTAAAAAGACGAACAAAAGACATGACGACTCCCTACACTGAGGTTCTATGATGCTACAAGGAACTCCTAAGATGGGTACATGGTCAAGAGGTTCGGTAGGTGGAGTATAGAAAAATTCATCGTGCAACTGATGACCACCTAAGTGAATACCAGAGACATTGACAATGGGGCGTGACTCTAAAGTGTGGTAAGCGTTCCTAACAAGAAAGAATTTGTCTGGTGGGTCAGCATGCAGTGTCCCAAAATTCATCAAGAGTGTGGCTAGTCAGATGGTAGACGATCAAATCACCATAAATATGCTTGAGTGTTTTTAAGGAAATGTTTATGTACTTGATGTTACACTCGAAGATCCACTTTCTGGAGCAAGATCAGAAGCAATAATTGAAGAAATGTCAATAACTCAATACTCGTAAAAGAGTCGCTCACTTGAATCTCATCCTCACAAGAATGTGGAGGCTCATCATGAGGCTCAATAGGGGGCTCGTTAAAGAACTCGCTAACAGAGTCATGATCCTCCGGATGAGTACCCTCGTAAGAGATAATGTTCCTAAAAACGGGTGAGGTGGTCACTACAAGATCAACACTAGATTCTCGGCTATCGGTCATGATGTGGCTTGGGACGATGATAGGGGAAGAGTGGGAAAGCAGATAACTCTAGCCGAAGGGGAAACCTCGTAACCAAAATCACTAGTCATACTAAGGTCACTCCCCGCCTATAACAAACAGTCATGATCGGACTCAACTCCAAAATTAAGTGAGAACGAAGCCTCATCCAGACGAGATGAATCAACATCCAGTGTCAGGTCTCTCATATCGGTCTGAGCACTACTAGACGCAGCGGTTTGACCTAAATCCTTAGACTTTTTCCTATTAATTCCTCCTAAGGCAGTCCTCAGATCAAGATGAGCATTCATGCAATCAAATTGATCAAGAACTAATCGCTAAAATTTGGCCTCATGTATCTCCTTTTGCGGACCACTGGGAGGGTCTTGACATGTGTTGTGATCCTGGTGATGTGACCTCTATAGGGCTCATGAGGGTCATCTAGATAGTCATTCCTAACATAATCAGATCGTGATCGTGAGTGGACATGATTCCTACGAACGTGCGACGACGAGCGAGGATGATCAACATGATAATATGAGGACTCTCCGAAGGGACTCTATGAGATCAAATATATATGGGCTCTGGTTCCTCAAATAGCAGCAACCTGTAAAGATGATAGCCCGAAGAGTACTCGGCCTACCATCATAAATCATGAAGAGGTGTAATGATGATAACGTGAGGGCCTTTCATCGTAGTGGTCGTCTCTAGCATGATGGAATCGCCTCGAAGGGTCGACGCGATCTCCGGAAGTGGTGTACCATGCAGGAGTATAATCATCGTCATAATAAGGTTTCCTCTCAAGTGAAGGCGAGAGGTAGCGATAATAGTATCCCATAGGATGTAACGTATAGACTCACTAATTGTGTATCATAAGAGTACTCGCAAACCTCTCTCTGATACTGAATCTATAGGTGGAGGAAGATCAAAACCCTAACCAATAAACAAGCGCACGACAGATGCAAATGAAACTACGACCCACCTAAAGATGATATGAACACATACACACAATCAAATAAAACGTCAATTTAATGCAAGTGCAAATGTACTTGACAGCCCGACTTAAATTGGCAATAAGCAATTAATTAATACAAGAACTTAAAAGTACACACTTGTTCACATAAAATTTATCGAAAAGCAAACGTGAATCCGCAAATATTAGAGGCGCAAATAATTTTCAGCATGTGCCAAGAATAAGTCCTGCAAATCCAACGATTTCACAATAATAGCATATAATTTTGCATCCAACAAAATATAGTCTAAATTGACAATAATAGAAAACAAACTCCAAACTACTGATTACGTGTGCAAACAACAGCTGAAAGTAGTAATGGAGGAGACCGAAACTGTTATGAGTGGGCTGCCCCTCTATTATACTGGGCCTATTTTCCAGCCCAGCGAGGGGCCCACTCGCTCTACAGGGCCGCGGCCCGCGACTCAGTTGGTGATGAGGGCAAGCGTTAAGTGCTTCTTATCAAAGGTGTCGGGTTCGAGACCTGGCATCAAAAACCAGCCTGCTGAGAACAGGTGGGGCCAGTGGTTGGGGTGTGCGGGCCACGGTCCTATAGAGCGAGTGGGTCCCTTGCTGGGCTGGAAAATAGGCCCAGTATAATAGAGGGGCATCCCACTCATAACAGAAACCCTAAACCCAATAACAAGCGCACAACAGATGCAAATGAAACTACAACCCACCTTAAGATGATACGAATGCATACACACAATCCAATAAAACGCCAATTTAATGCAAGTGCAAATGTACTTGGCAGCCCTACTTCAATTGACAGTAAGCAATTAATTAATACAAGAACTTAAAAATTACACATTTGTTCACAGAAAATTTAATTGAATAGCAAACGTGAATCCACAAATATTAGAGGCGCAAATAATTTTAAGCATGTGTCAAATAAGTCCTGCAAATCCAACGATTTCACAATAATAGCATAAATTTTGCATCCAACAAAAATATAGTCCAAATAGACAATAATAGAAAACAAACTCCAAACTAGTGACTTACGTGTGCAAACAACGGCTGAAAGTAGTAATGGAGGAGATCCCGGGCTGCTGGAGTGCTTGAATGAGCTAGATTTATAAGCTGCTTTGAGGAGGCTTCTTGGAAGGTGATTGGGAGTGGTTTGGCTGGAACAGAGGGAGTCAGTGGGCAAAATGAGTGAGGGAGTCAGTGGGCAAAATGAGTGAGGGAGTCAGTGGGCAAAATGAGTGAGGTTCCAGAAGGCGTAAGAGAATGGACCGGCAGTGGAGGGGGGAAAGTGTGATAATCAGGTGGGGCTTGTTTCTTAGAAATGGGCGGTAGGAGCTACAGGAATTTGGCGTAATGTGTAGGAATCGGTGGATTTCTCTGGGAGGAAATGGAATTGGATTCAGTGGGAGGGGCTAGGATAGTGTTTCCTAGAAGAAACTGAGAATTAAGTAGTTTTTGTAGAAACAGAGCGGCGTGGAGTTTTTGTAGAAACGGAGCGGCGTGGAGTTTTTGAAGGGCGGACTGTAGCGGGGAGACGGGAAGGAGGCAGGAGATTCCTTTCATGAGGGTTTTAGCGGAAAACGGAGGGAAGAGGAGAGGTGTACGCGCACTCGATTTAACGCAATCGGAAGAAGGTGGGTTCAGCAGCAGTGGAGTAATAAGGGGGAAGAACTTATGGCATGGGGAGGCTGGGGAAGATGAACGGGAAAACAGAAGCCTTGGAGTCACACCGGGGGGGTGGGGGGGTGGGGGGGGGGGGGGGGGGGTAAGGATTGGCTATCGCGCGGTCAAGCGGATAATGACGGCGATTGGGCCGGAGGGATAATCAGAAGGTCAACTTAGCTAACTATCTTTGGAAGGCGAAGCTCGTTTGTGGTGGGACGAGATGGAGTTAGCCCATTTGGCGGGGTAGACCGTTGACACAAGTGTCGATGGAGTTCCACCATTTGTCGGTGGTGGTGGGGGGGGGGGGGCTCGACGTCACACCGAGCGGCTGGAATCCACTAGAATGGCTGAATAAATGTATGCAAAACCACGATCCCCCACTCAGCCGACCCCTGCACACTTAAATAAAAAACCCAGAATCGGGCACCCGAATCAGATGGCTCATATCGTGCAAGTCGATCGGGTGTCAAACACAACTCAAATAAACGAAGTAATGTTTAAAAAAAATTGAGCAGAACGATGATTTAGACACATCCGCGGACTCGATCACCCAAACAGGAGTGGATCGTCGATGCTCCCGTCACATTGTCTGACTCATAAGTTTGATTCCAATATAATCTTCACAATCTTAAGAAATTACATTGTTCTTATATAGTTATACAATATGTTTCTTCTCGGTTCTTTGGCATTCTCTTACCTTTAAAATTTCATTAAAAGTACTTTTCAAGCACTCCATAACATTAACCCTCAAAAATTTGAAATTACAATGGATATCTCCTCGAGATCTAAAGTGTTACTTCTATGCATCTTCTTCAGGTTACTTTCACTTTACTTTTTTGGATCACCCTGTAATTCACCTCATCATTCTATTCATTATGTTCTTCCAAAGTATTTTCTTCTTTAAAATTACAAGTTAATAATTTCAAAATAATATTTACCTCTCTTATGTTTTCAACTTAAATTGGGATCATATAATCTTCACCATAAAAAGTAATAATAATATTTTTGATCAAAGTCTCTAATCTCTCTCATCATTAGCATTAGTTTTCTATAACTCATTTTTTCCTTCCATAATACAAATTATAGTATACAAATCACCAATAGGTCAAGTTTTTACTTGGCACCACCAAGTCTTTTATCATCGATTATTTATACTCTCATAACATTTTTAACAATCTTCTTAATGCAATTAATCATCTTATCTAACATCAAATTTGGCTCCACTAAAGTGCTCCATTGTGCCTCCCTAAACACAATTTTTAATGGTTAATAATTATCACATTCATACTCCCACCATTTAACCTAAGACAACTATTTTTTAGCATTTTCTTATACTCTTAAGATTTACCTTCATATTACTATTTTATGATGAGCGAATCAGAATCACTCCCGGACCATTTTACATTCTTTACAAGAAGCATGTTTGTCTTGTTGAGAATACTAGTATTCAGAGAAATAAAATAAATTTTTTATTAATTTCTCTCATACTTTTTGTGAATACAAAGTATTTGTACATTAATATAGGGAAAGAAAGAGGGAAAGTAAGTCTCAATCTATGATGTGAGACTAATACATAGTGAGAAGAGGTCACAAGATGGGCCTTTCTTTGTTCTTACAAATATCTCTTTTAACACTCCACGCAAGCTATAGCATAAATCATAAGCATCCAGCTTGAGCAAAACTGAAATATAACACACACGTGGTAAGACGTGAGAAGATCAGCAACTTGATCAGCAGTCGGAACATGTTTTAATTCAGGCTTCTTCATTTGAACTTTTTCCCAATGAAGTGGTGGTCAACTCAATGTTTTGGCCCACTCATGGA